>VZSZ01008625.1:60075-80106 GCA_013398815.1 Ibidorhyncha struthersii | reverse complement strand
AAAAGAAAAGAAAAGAAAAGAAAAGAAAAGAAAAGAAAAGAAAAGAAAAGAAAAGAAAAGAAAAGAAAAGAAAAGAAAAGAAAAGAAAAGAAAAGAAAAGAAAAGAAAAGAAAAGAAAAGAAAAGAAAAGAAAAGAAAAGAAAAGAAAAGAAAAGAAAATGCTCTCCTCCCTCAAACGGGAAACCCAGCCAAGCAAAAAACCCCATACCCACAACATTTAAACAGGTTGGTTATTGACAGACGCTAAAATAACATGAAATGTCTTGTCTTCATGAAATCACTTTGTGGGAAAACAATGTTTTCCCAAGCAATTCCAATTAAAAATGATACCTACTCACTGTCTCCTGTCCCTCCATGTCCTCTTGGATTCTTCTTGATAGTGAAGCGAAAACATGGTATTCTCTTCTGCCATGCAATACATCTCTGGCAATACTTACATCAAGAAATGTGAATTATATTTATGATTAAACTGTTGACACGTTCTGGTTTTGTTCACAGCACTGTAAAGTATAATCAAGTCTTCCAAGGCCAAGATAAACACAAGACGGCAAAACTAAAATGAGGGGCATTTTTATACTGTAAAAACTATTTTTTTAATATAATTGTCTAACATAATATCTTCCATCACAATGTAACATGTAAATAGTATCTCTTAAAGTTTTCTAACCCTCAAAATGAAAGATCCAATGAACAAAAAATTAGCAAAACCTCCAAATGTGGTTTCATTTTCCTAATGAATTTAAATATTCAGTTTCTGTGAGTCAATCCACACCATTCTAATGGAAGTGCGCATCTCCAGAAAAGAATATTTGAAAACACTTTCAAAACCCATGTTAACTCATCCAACACTCAGCTAGCAGCTTTCAATATTACTAGGTTAAGCTGCTATGAAAATTCCAGTCTCATTTGAATAGAGTATGTTTTAATGGAACTACAAAATTTAGTTTTCTAAATAGGGCCCTTATTGTAGATATTTAGATAAGTGCATAACTGTGTAGATTGAAACCAACTTGTTAATAAAAGCATCTCTTTCAGAATAATAAAATACTTAATGATATCACTGAAATAAGCTGTGGGAAGACAGAGAGAAAGTAAAAGAAATAGAACAGAGACAGAAGATTCATGCAAGCTGAAGAGAAATAATTCTGAAAATTTCCTATCTTAAAAGGCAAACATTAAGACTTCAAAAACTTTTTGTAAAAGTAACCACAGAAAAAAGTTTTTTTAATGTAGATTGGTAGATGCAAAAAAAGAATAGTCTTCTATAAAACTTTCCTGAAGACAAATTTACAAAAGTCATTAGCTGAAACATAAAACATAACTAAATCTTAAATAAAGTTTGAGAAAAGGAGCATACCTGCCTCCAGTGCTAATGCTGCAGGGAGAAAGGAAACTCCTGCTATAAAAATATCCCTTATTAGTTTTGCTAGGTATTTTCCAGTATAAATCTTTTTGAGTTAATATACAAAAAAAACTTATTTGAAACAAAATATGATTATTTCAGTGGTCAGAAAAAAATTATTCAGACAACCTCAAGGATTTTTTTGTACTCAACACAGACAATATTCTTGTACTGAGCACAGACAGGCAAATCTTTAGTTCTACTTCTAGAGATGTCTGTACTAGTTCTAGTGATGTTCTAGGATAACAGTTCTTTGTTATTACTGAAATGTGTCAAAATCAGCAAATAGAACTAGCACTATAAAATGTAGTGTATCATTATTAATAACATTAATATAAAGAAAAATTATGTTTGACATTTAAACATACATGTATGAATATATAATGAACTTGAGAAATGTAGCTGAAATGTTGTCTCAGATTCTGAGGGGATTTTTGTGCTCTGTTTAACCATTGAGAAAAAGAGGAATTAAGTAACAAATAGTCATTAAGCATACCTACCATAACTCTAATATTGCTGTGATGCTAGAAATTTTAGTTATGTCTAGAAATAATATACTGAAAATAGGTTCTCCTTACGCATTTATATTTCCATTAGAACCAGAAACTATCAAAAATGAATGGAGGGGCAGAGGTGACATGGTGCTGTGAGGTAGTACTGTCCAAGTGGTGCTCTACTGATGTTAGGAAGAGCTTTCTGAATATTCCTTCATCACAGAAAAACACACCAGATCCCTCCTAGCTGTGGACATAAGACACGGGTATCTTGGAAGCAGCAGGTTTATTGCTCCTCCAAATTTCAGGGATCAATCACCAGCAGGGATCAGCCTCAATCCCACATTTTGCTACCCCTTATGTTCCTACTCCCTCCTCTTTGGATCCTGAGCTCCACCATCTCCTGTTCATCTACAATGTTTCCCATTTCTGCCATTTGTCATGTTGCTGTCTTGTTGGTGTAGTCACTGGTCAAGGCTGTCCAGCTGCTGCGTATGCATTACTCCTCTTTGCTCTTTGTAATGTGTATTTGGTTTGTGTGACAATGTTTTAGTAGCAGGGAGGCTACAGGGTTGGCTTCTGTGAGAAGCTGCTAGAAGCTTCGCCTATGTGTGATAGAGCCAATGCTGGCTGGCTCCAAGGCAGACCCACCACTGGTCAAGGCCAAGCCCATCAGTGATGGTGGCAGCACCTCTGGGATAACATATTTAAGATGGGGGAAAAAAGTACAATGGAACAACACCAGCTGGAGAGAGGAGTGAGAATATGTGATAGAAACAACTCTATAGACATCAAGGTCAGTGACGAAGGAGGGAGAGGAGGTGCTCCAGGTGCGGGAGCAGAGATTCCCCTGCAACCTGTGCTGAAGACCATGGTGAGGCAGGTTGTTCCACCGCAGCTCACGGAGGTTAATGGTAGAGCAGATATCCACCTGAAGCCCGTGGAGGACCCCATGCTGCAGCAGGTGGATGTGCCCAAAGGAGGCTGTAACCTTGTGGAGAACCTACGTTGGAACAGGCTCCTGGCAGGACTTATGACCCCGTGGGGGACCCACGCTGGAACAGTCTGTTCCTGAAGGACTGCACCCTTGCGAGAAGTATCCACATCAGAGAAGCTTGTGGAGGACTATCTCCCATGGGTGGGACCTCACATTGGAGCAGAGGAAGAGAGTGAGGAGGAACAAGCAGCAGAGACAATGTGTGATGAACTGACTGCAACCCCATTCTCCATCTCCCTATGCTGCTCAGGAGGAGAAGGTAGAGAAGCTGGGAGCAAAGTTGAGCCCAGGAAGAAGGAAGGGGTGGGGCGAAGGTGTTTTAAGATCTGCTTTTATTTCTTACTGTCTTACTCTGACTTTTGATTGATAAATTTAATTAATTTTCCCAAGTCGAGTCTGTTTTGCCCGTGACAGTAATCGGTGAGTGATCTCTCCCTGTCCTTATCTTGACCCACGAGCAGCCTTCTGTCATATTTTCTCTCTCCTGTCTAGCTGAGGAGGGGGAGTGATAGAGTGGCTTTGGTGGGCACCTGGTGTCCAGCCAGTGTCAACCCACGACATAACGCCTTGCAATTTTTCATGTTGTTACCTTGCTAGTGTAGCTACTGGCCAAGCCTTCTGCGCTCATTCCCAAACATTTCTCTTCTCAGAGCTAGTATGAGAAGGACCTGTGCCACTCCACCTCACTACCGCAGAGCCTGCATGCACCTCCCATTTTATGTCCCCTATATTTGCTGTCCTCATAGGGGTGGGAGATTGGCTACAGTGGGCATTACCCATGAAGGCTGCGAGTAGCTGCAAAGGGATTTCTGTCCCTCTCTGGTGTCAGTGTGACCCTTTAAAGGCAGTACAGCATACCCTCAACAAAAAGAAGTCAGCATATAGTACTTGTAGAAAAGTCAGGGGTTTTGGCTTTGGTAGTACACAAAACATTTTTAGCATATTGCTATTTTTTTGTTAGACATTTACTATTCTTTCCTACCCAAATTCACAGAAGTGCACTACACATGATTTTAATAATTATTTACTCTGAATAGAACTTAGCAGAAATTAAAGTCTAGGGCCTCATTGTGCTAGGTCCTGCACACATGTGGGATGAAAAGATTGCCTCTTCACCAGAGAGCTTATCATCTAAATTGTTGGAAAGTATGTGCTGTTACAGAGATGATTCAAGCTATTTGATCAAAAAGCTAGGATTTTCAAAAGCAGATAAGAAATTCCTGTCTGTGCTCAACAGCATAAAGTATTCATGAGATTTCTTGCATTACTCTCATTTCATCATTCATATAAACCACTGCCATACAATCATTCCAGACAGACTAAAAATTACACTCCTGAACAATTAATAAATATTAAAGGAAATTTTCAAAGAGCAGTCTTCATTCAGCCAGTCTTCTGATGATAAATTCCAAATGTTAGCGCTAAAACTGAAAAACAGTTTTACGCTTCTACAAGGCATATTGCATAAGAAGACAATAAAACATAACTAAGTACCCTTCCAAAGCACCTTGCCCTTTGGAATAATTTCCCGACTCCATAGAAATCCATGGGAAGCCTGCAATTAACTCAGTACTGGAGCTGAGTTTAAATTTTATTTACAACTACTGTGACTACAACAGTTTCTAACATGATTCCTGATAAAATATTAGCTGGAATAGCTTTTGTGTTGCACGCATCCAGCAGACAGATGAAACATGGCTGCTATTGCTGAGACATGCCATGAGATCAGCAAGAAAGCTACGCTTGCATACCCAAATTACCATCTGTGGAAGGAAATGATGCTGCAAAAGCTCCCTACAGCAGGTCGTGCTGACAATTGGTTGTATGACTAACCTAGCCCTACCCCGAGTGGGAGAAGTGGAACCTCTGAGCTTTCTGTGTTACCTCTGGGTAGTCTGCCCTCCACATATCTTCTCTCCAAGGTGTGTGACGTATTACTCGGCTACACGTATGTTTTGGCATGTAGGAGGAGGGGTGGGGACACCCTTGCAATATGTGCCCTTCATAGAGTATTGTCACAATATACAGTCCCTTCACATTGCTGAGATATTATATAGATGCGTTTGACCATGGATACAGCACTATCAGCATTCAGCCTGAAGTTCAACAGAGTCAAGGCAAATAATTTGCTGTAAATGTGTCTCAAATTCAGCTTGTTTTTTGAACTTGCTATCTTTAAACTTCAGACCTGGTTCTAAAAAGACACGTGGATACAATAAGCTTTGAACTAGTCAGCAAAGGTAAGGGTATTGTTTGTCTAATCTGGGGTGTTCTTAAAAATGTGTGTTAAAAATGCATAATAGAAATGCAGTTATTGGTCCACTTTAGATATCCATACTTAAAAGAACAGAAAGAAACAGCTATCTGATAAATTATTTAGGCAAGTGTTCACATTTTTATGGCACTTCTTCAATATACTTTAAAGGTCCCAAGTTACAAGAGAGTAAATTCAGCTCAGAATTGATTTTCAACTGATAAGATTCTTTCAATCTTTAGTAAATTACAACCATAAATTGTGGCTGCAGAGTTATATAATGTGTTTTATTTATTTTATTTATTCCCAATAAATTATCTTAAGAATGTGTAATTATGAAGATTTTTTTTCTTCATTTACTTGAAAACAATATCTGGATTTTTATTGATTAAATGGATTTTGTTATTTTTTTTCCAATTTTCAATCCTCAACTGTCTTTTCTCTTTCAGTGTTCTCCTTTTCTTAAAACCCATTAAAAATACACATATTCTGTGTATGAATAGTAACTGTAATTTGACTCTAAAGGATAATTATATATGCCAAATTGAAGGACACTAAAATTAAACAACAACACCCAGAAAGAATCCATACAGGATTTTGAAGCAACTGGAGGCTCACCTGAATGCAGACACGTACTGCAAACTTTACAAGTGTCTTCCTTTAATAAAAATAGATTTATTTAGCATGTAAGACCTTGAATGTCAAAATAAAAGCTAAGAAATGGCATAAGTAAACATGAAATTTCAAGAGATAAGGTGAGAAAAATGGTGAGAAATGTTAGTGAGAAAAGGAATTGGTAAAATAATGTGGTGGTTGTAGAACTGAGGCAGTTCTGGAGACTAAGATGCATTTTTCTGCAGTGGAAGTCTCTACATTTCACTACGTAACATGGAAATAAGTGTCCCTGTTCAACCACAGTTTGCAGACAGAGGAATATGCTCTTTCCAGCCAGAAAATTTATGTAGGTAGCAGAAAAACAGACCTGAAGGGAATAACTATTTTCCATGTCTAGATATGTCTCCATTAATGTCTCCATTAATAAGTTAGGGCATCTAATTAATTATAGCTAAAAATGAGGAAGCCAGTGATTTAGTAAAGGAGAAACTGGCCTTATGACTCTTAAAAAGACCTTGAAATATTCAGAGCTATATGATTTTCTGGAAGTTTTTACAGCAATAAGATCAATGGAAGAATAAGAATGGGGGTTTACCCCAAAGGTCTTGATGAGATTACTGTATGATATCCAAAATCTTGGGTTTGTTTATACAAGAGTGAAGAATCTACACACTTTAGCTCTCCATTCATCCTAAAAATAAATAATAATTTTATACCTGTGTAATATATCTTGGACTGAAGAGCGTTATAACCTATAAAGCTCAAACATGACTTGGCATGAAAATGTAAATTACACTGTTTATTACATTATCTAGACATGTATATTTGCTGCAACAATCATTTAGCAGTTAATCATCTTGCTGTGATTTTAATCTGTTGCTTGCTACTGGCTGAGATAATTTATAAATGGATTTTCCCCCTTGTTATTCTATTAATGATTATTTTTCCTTTGGAATTTAAAATTAAACGTACATGGTAGAAACATTAATAAGGGCTACAAAGGTGATCAAGGGAATGGAGCACCTCTGTTATGAGGAAAGGTTGAGAAGTGTGGGTCTTTTTAGCCTGGAGAAGAGAAGGCTGAGAGGGGATCTCATCAATGCTTATAAATATCTAAAGGGTGGGTGTCAAGAGGATGGGGCCAGACTCTTTTCAGTGGTGCCCAACGGCAGGACAAGGGGCACTAGGCAGTAACTGGAAATTCTGTCTGAATATAAGGAAAAGCTTGTTTACTTTGAGGGTGACAATGCACTGGAAGTGGCTGCTCAGAGAGGCTGTGGCGTCTCCTTCTCTGGAGATACTCAAAACCCGCCTGGATGCCATCCTGTCCAAACTGCTCTCAGTAAACCTGCTTTGGCAGGGGGGTTGACCAGATGATCTCTGAAAGTCCCTTCCAACCCCTAACATTCTGTGATAAGTATTATTATGAAAATAAAACAGAAATTATTACGTATCTGAACACTTCACTTGTATTGCAGTCAGCATTAGAGTGTCTTGATTTTCTTGATCTGTGTTTGCTGAAGGTCTTTGGTTAATTGCGAAAAATTATTAATAGCTAAAAAGATTAATGTCATGATATAGGAGACCAGGATATAAACATTTTTCAGATTAAATTGACTTTTTTCTGGACTTCTTACTGTGATATAAATTGTTGCTTCGAATCATCTGCTATAAATCCCTTAGAAGTAGTCTGTGAATTTATTCTACAATAAACGCTGAATAACTGGGCAATAAGCATGGGATTGGAACTGTGAGGCAAAAAGTGTGAGGGGAAGACAGTGCAAAACATCAGAACAAGTAGAAAAGCACCAGTGATTAGGAAACCAAAACTTTACAGAAAATGAGCTACTCCACATAGTCTGAAAAACATAGGAATATACACTTTACTTAAAAAAAAAAGGAAAAAATGAAGGTAAGACAAGTTTAAGATCAAAAAAACAGGCCATAACGATATGAAAGAAGTTAAGCTATCTTCAGATAATTAACGTGAAACAAAATAAGTGAATTTTTTGGGAATAGCCCCTATTTTTACTTGAGTATAGTCACAGAATTCAGCACTGACTTGTTTTTGGAGATCATCAGCAACTATATTGTGAGTTTTGTTATTGCTTGCAATTTATTATTCCATTCTAGCAATACTCCTTGTTATGAGTTTAGTTTTAAGCAAGGCAGTAGAATTACAGTAATTATTATGATCAAATTTCTGCAATTGTAAATCCTTCTGTATAGCTTGTTTTAAACATTCTTTTATAGAAATAGTGAAGAATTTATCACTGAAGTCACTAAATATAACAGATTCAGTCTTTACTATACCAGTCTATATTTGCTGTGATGCCCTTGCAATAATGTTTCATACACTACATTTGCAATAAAGTAATCTTATGTTTTCAGAATTCTCTAGCCCTTCTTTCTGATATTTCATGCAGTCCCTCATCCAACTTCTTCTGTCTGTTCCAGCTAACTTGAAAAGTATGTATTATAAAAAACGTACTTTGCAACCAGATTTTCTAAAGTTGCTCAGAGTTAGAATGAATTTGATTTCCTGCAGAACTTTATTTTAAACCTCTAACCAAGAGTCATCCCTAGCTTGCATGCAGTCAGCCAAGGGTTACCTCCTTATACTTCTCTATGGGAATACAATCACAAACGTTGCCCAAGGCCTTCAAAATCCACTGTAACATATTTAGATGTGTTATACTGGTTATCCACTTAACTCACCACATTTAAACATTTATGTATGGTTTCTGTGCTTGTTTTTTCTAACTTCAAGCAATCCATGAAACCCCTACCACTGCATTGCCCCCATTTTAGTCCCATCATACAGAAGGTTAATATATCCCTGTTATCAGATTAGCAGTGCTAATTGGGTTTAACCAATATCGTAGATGATCAAATCCTTCCCTTTTAAAGCAGGACTTAAACACATCTGTTCTATATTGGTGGACTTAGTGTGCATGAAAAAAAGAAAACACAAAGGACAGTGTGAGACTTTCTCCTGTACAAATATAGCTGCGAGAAATGCAGACATCTGCATTTTGAGTAAGAACAGGTGAAAAAAAACAACACTGACAGGAACATTCACAGTGGATTTTACTGTATAATCACAGAATCATAGAACTGTTAAAGTTGGAAGGGACCTTGAAGATCATCTAGCTCCACCCCCCCTGCCATGGCCAGGGACACCTTCCACTAGACCAGCTTGCTCAAAGCCGCATCCAGCCTGGCCTTGAACACTTGCAGGGATGGGACATCCACAGCTTCCCTGGGCAACCTGTTCCAGTGTCTCACCACCCTCACAGTAAATAATTTCTTCGTGAAATCTACCCTTTTCCAGTTTAAAACTGTTACCCCTCATCCTATCGCTGCACTCCCTGGTAGAGTGTCCCTCTCCACCTTTTCTATAAGCCCCCTTTAGGTACTGGAAGGCCGCTATAAGGTGTCCCTGGAGCCTTCTCTTCTCCAGGCTGAACAACCCCAACTTTCTCAGGCTGTCCTCATAGGAGACGTGCTCCAGCCCTCCGATCATCTTTGTGGCCTTTCTCTGGACCCTCTCCAACAGGTCCATGTCTTTCCTATGTTGGGGGCCCCAGAGCTGGGTGCAGTACTCCAGGTGGGATCTCGTAAGAGCAGAGTGGAGAGGCAGAATCACCTCCCTTGACCTGCTGGCCATACTTCTTTTAATGCAGCCCAGGATGTGGCTGGCTTTCTGGGATGTAAGCGCACATTGCTGGCTCATCTTAAGCTTCTCATCAACTACCACCCCCAGGTCCTTCTCCTCAGGCCTGCCTTCAATCCATTCTCCGCCCAGCCTGTTGGGATTGCCCCGAACCACATGCAGAACCTTGCATTTGGCCTGGTTAAACTTCATGAGGTCTGCACAGGCCCACCTCTCCAGCCTGTCCAGGTTCCTCTAGATGGCATCCCTTCCCTCCAGAGTGTCTACCTAGCCGAACAGCTTGGTGTCATCAGCAAACTTGCTGAAGGTGCACTCCATCCCACTTTCCATGTCACTGACAAAGATGTTAAACAGTACCAGTCCCAGTATTGATCCGTGAGGAACGCCACTCATCACAGGCCTCCACTTGGACATTGAGCCATTGACTGCAACTCTTTGAATGTGGCAGTCCATCCAGTTCCTTATCCACCAAGTGGTCCATCCCTCAAATCCATGTCTCTTCACTTTAGAGACAAGGATGTCATTCAGGACAGTATCAAATGTTTTGCACAAGTCCAGGTACATGATGTCAGTTGTTCTCCCCTTACCCACCAACACTGTAACCCAGTCTTAGAAGGTCACCAAATTTGTCAGGTACAATTTGCCCTTAGTGAAGCCATGCTGACTGCCACCGATCACGTCTTTATTTTCCATGTGCCTTAGCAGGGTTTCCAGAAGGATTTGCTCCATAATCTTGCTGGCACAGAGGTGACACTGACAGGCCTGTGGTTCCCAGGGTCTTCTTTTTTACCCTTTTTGAAAATGAGGGTTAGGTTTCCCTTTTCCAGTCAGTGGGAATTTCACTTGGCTACCACAACTTCTCAAATATGGATAGTGGCTTAACAACTTCATCCGCCAGCTCCCTCAGAACCTGAAGATGAATCTCATCAGGTGCCATGGACCTGGGCACTTTGTGCTTTCCTGAAGTCCAGCTTAGCGAGCTTACTGTGTGCCCCCCTTGCCGCCCTAAGGATCTTGAACTCCACCATTTCATGGTCACTGCCGCCAAGGCTGCCCTTGAGCTTCACATTCTCCACCAGCCCTTCCTTGATGGTGAGAACAAGGTCCAGAATGACTCTTCTCCTCTTTGGCTCCTCTACCACTTGGAGAAGGAAGTTATTATCAGTGCATTCCAGGAATCTCTTGGATTGCTTATGCTCTGCTGTGTTGCCCCTCCAACAGATATTGGGGTGGTTAACATCCCCATGAGGACCAGGACTGCTCCTATCTGTCTCTAGAGGGCCTCATCCACTCAGTCTTCCTGGTCAGGTGGCCTGTAGCAGACCCTCACTGTAATGTCAACTGTCCCTGCCTTCCCTTTAATCCTGACTTGTAAGCTCTTAGTCAGCTCCTCATCCACCCCTAGGCAGAGCTCCATACACCCCAGTTGATCATTGACATAGAGGGTGACACCCCCTCTTTGTCTCCCCTGCCTGTCCTTCCTGAAGAGCCTGTATCCTTCCATTCCAGCACTCCAGTCTTAGGAGCCATCCCACCGCATCTCCATGATGCCAAGAAGATCACAGCCCTGCAGACGTGTGCACATTGCTAACTCCTCTTATTTATTCCCCATGCTACCTGCGTTTGCATAGAACTGTTTAAGTTGGGCCCCTGATGAAGCTGACTGACTGGCTGGAGTGGCTGGAATTCCTTTGTGTTGGACTCCAGGTGCTCTTCTGTTAACCTGTGACCCTTCTCCAGGCTCTGGGCATCTGTTACTGGCATTGGCATCACACTGGCAAGAGTGGGATGGATTGAGGTCCTCATACCCCAGCAACAGACTGGAGATACTCTTCCCCTTCTCTGACAAGTGGACCCCATCAGGCCCCAGTAGACCAGGTTTCTCAAGATGCGTCCCATAGTCTAAGTAGTTGAACACCTGGCTGTGGCACCAGTTCTGTAGCCATTTGTTGATTTGCTAGATTCCATTGGTCCTACCAACCACCTTCCTTTTGACTGGAAGGACTAATGAAAAAACTACCTGCACTCTAGACTCCCTGACCACTGCTCCCAGGGCTCTATAATCCTTCTTGTTATTCCCCAGGCTGCTCCTGGCTCACATGAAAGAACAGCAGCGCCAATAGTCAGAAGACTGTAAGAAGCTTGTAGTCTCCTGGTGACACCCCTGATATGAGGCCCAGATAAGCAGTACACCTCCTGAGAGTGTGTCAGGTCGGAAAATGAGTGCCGCCATACCTCTCAGAAGAGAGTCACCTGCTAGTATCACCCATCACCTTTTCTTAGTTATGCTGGTTGCTATACATACAAGATATCAGGTTGCCTTACTCAGCTCCAGTGCCACTCCTGATGCAACAGGTCTTTCCTCTTCAGTCTGCAGAGCTGTGAAGCGGTTCTGCAAGAGCACCTCAGGCTTTGGGGAAAATCTTTTCCTCCTGCTGCCCGTGCTGTCACAAGCTCCTGTTCTTCCATGTTACTAGCCCCCCTTCCTTCTGTGTGTGCCGGTGGGGGAGTTTTTGGCTGTTTGTCTGTGGGCTGTTGGTCCATTGCAGACTGCACTTGTAACCAGCTGCCTATCTCCCTCAGCCTTCCTGATGCTACACAGCCTCCTCACTGCCTCCTGCAGCTCAGCCACCTACTGCAGGAGGTCTTCCACCGCGGCACACTTTTTGCAGCCAGGTGTGCTGCCTATCCTTGCCTCAGGAGAAAGGTCCAGGCACCTCCTGCAGTCTGAGGTCTGCACTGCAGCCTATCCCTTCAGCATCTCTGTCTGGGTGGAGGAATCTGCCACCGCTGGGATGGATGGTGCAGACCCCCAAGCCCGAGCTGCAGCCTTTCCTCTTAGAGGAGCGCCCACCATTCCGCCTTGAGGGTCAGGAGGGATGAGTGCCCTTGGCCTGTGCACCTGATCACAGAACGGTGCCCAGTGCTCAACCAGCATAATGCTCTTTCTTTGAGGAGGTGTCCTTCTCACACATCCTTCCACATGAACTGCCGCGCAAACAGCCGTGCCACACCCTGGCTGCCATGCCATGCTTTGCCCACTCTGTTTGCCGCATTCCCGGTTGCTTGCACTTTCCGGGCTGCTTTTTATAGGGGGTGCGTCACGGTTACTCTGGCAATGCCCAGGTCTCATCAGCACCTCCCATGAGAGCTGCTGGCTCCTGGCTGGTCTCTCTGCTCCCCAGGAGTCCCCCTGACTCAGGAAAACCCCTCTGTGTGTTGAGATCTGCCACTCTGCTGCGGGTTGAGCCAGCTCTGGAGCAGCTCCACTTGGCGATTCTTTCTGTGGAGACATTGTGATATTTTTTACTCCTNAATTTGAGAAGTATTTATGCAGGAAACGGGGAATTTTTGTCTGTTTAAAGGTGTATTTTATCTGTCTTTTTCCATGAATTCAAATGTTTGTCCTCACTACTTTATCCTCCCAAAAGTAAAAGGGGCTCCAAAAAAGTCAGATGCTCCAGAAACTCCACTGGGGAATTTGCTGTTGATTTTGCTAGGAAAAGGCTTAGAAACTTTGGGATAGATGACAGAAAGTTGATGGATGGATGAATGGATGGATTGAATGGTGGAGGGATCAACAGAATCCTACAATAGTCTTGATTTCTTTAGCATCAGAAATGCTACAATCAATTTATACAAACTGAAATTGTGTCCCTCTGTTTGGGGTTTTATTTTTTGTGTTTTTTTTCCCCTGAATTCTATTCTATTATGTTAGGTTTACTGTGTACATATTAAGCATAAGTAAACAGAAAGCAAGAGAGAGAGCCCTGACCACGTACAGATGCAGAAATGAGAATGACTTTAGCAGAAGAGATAAAACAAGGGAGTTACAGTTCCCACTGCTGCTACCACAGGCATCTTGACTGAGAGCTGACACTCGGGCGGGTACCAAAATGCTATCACAGAGAACATGTTGTGAACCAATTAAAAACATTTCTGTACTATTTTTGACTCACATCTCCTCAATAGTGTCATTAGCTTTAAAGTTTCAGCCTCTGCACTCAGCAGTGGTATCATTTACAACTGCTGCTTCTGCTATTGACTGATGAAATTAAAATGCACTTAGAAGCATTACACAGAGCAGATTTGCAGAATGTTGATTGTGGATTGACATTACCATGAGAAACAGTATTGATTTGTCATATTAATTTATGGGGCTATTTCCACGACAAATTTTTATGATTATTTGAAGGAGGTGAAAAGGAAAAACCCCAAATATGATTCACTTCAAAGCCTGCAACTCCTCAGGTGGGTTGAGGAAGCATTAGATTTTTTATTTTATTTTATTTTGTTTTTGGTGCCTGTATTTGAGTGGGAAAACATGCTACCCTATCTAGAACTGTGAACCTCAAATTTGCACAGGGGAAACTCATTCTGCAAATAATTGAGGGCAGGAGAATGGCTATTTCTTAACCTTTCTGGACATGCATAGTGTGGGCACTCATACCCTTTTGCTTTACTTTCATCTGTCCCTGTTTTGTGCAGGAGACCTTCCTTCTACATTTCCCCACCACTTCCTCATCTAGTGTGTAGAGTAACAAATGGAGCTCAATGAGCTCACAGAACAAACTCACTATTATGTCATTAACGTTCAAACTCCTATTAACTTTCAAGATGGAAGGTTCAGCATGAAGTTACTCAAAGTGGGCTGTCAAAAATTTCATTTCAAAATGGAATTTTTGCACAATTCTGGCATATAATATTATTATTGCTGTTATTACACATGCAAATAAATACAACTTAAAGGCTGTTTAGATGTTGGTATTATAGGTTGTTGTTTTAATAGCATGGTGGCACTGAAAACCATATGTACATGTTTATAAATAGCAACCATTAACTCACTTGCAATGCAGACAGTATTACCATGATGTTAAATAGGAACTTTATTAGTTCAGCCTCATTATCTTAACAATTTCAGAGAGAACAAGAATATTGATGAGACATGATAAGCCTTCATGTCCCTTAAAGCTAAAATAGTGAAGATTTTAGTTTCACCAGTAAAATGGTGTCCCTAACTATATCTCATGTTATGAAGAATGTTATTGGATAACAGTGTTAAAATGAAACATATTCTATAGTTTTCATTGCAGGCAAAAAGGTTTTTTGCAACTGAATTGCACAGTTTAGATGTAAACTTGAGATTATTCTTGAAGTTAAGCTGACTTCATAAATTGCAGTCACAGCTCCCAACATTCCTAACCAACACCGCTTAAGTCTTGCATCACATTTCTACCAAACACTAGACAGATGAGATGAATAACATAAAAAATTAAAGGGTTTTTTTTGAGAAAATGAAACTTTTTTTTTCACCAAGAAGAAAAGAGGCATATAATATCTTTATCAAATATGCCATTGCACATTAATGCAGAGAGTGAAAGATGTATGCAAATAAAAAACAGCTTAGCAGTTTTTGTACATTATTATCCTTGGAAGTGTGCATGTTCCATGACTTTTTTTCAGGAAATACATAATTGATATCAGTTAGTGTTATAACACAGCATTCAGAGTTACATCTTTTCATAGAAGGTTCACAGATTAGTTCAAATAATCTTTTAAAATGTCAATGTTTAATTTTGTCAGTGTATTTCATTTATCTAAACCTTTTCCTTTGTAAATCAGGCATTAACAAGACATTATATGTTTCTAGTGAAGGAAATTTCAATTTGGCTTATTACTCGGCTTGTCTGTTTATTATGTCTTCTTCACAATTCTTCCTGTGCTATAGCGAAAAAAATCGTCTGAGCTTGTCTTACTAATGTTTAGAAAGTTCCAAAAACTAGGAGAGTCTGTATAACAATATTAGCTTTATTTTTGCTGTTGTCAGGAGCACTGTTTATGATTTAAGTAGCAAAAGAGAGTTGCACTGAAAATGCAACCTAAAAAGTCTGTGAAACTCAATCACCTTATATATCTGAATGTTCTTTCTTCTTTTATGGTTTAAGAAGTAGCACCTAAGCTTGTAAAATGCTGTAGATCACTGATGTATGGAAGACAGTTTTGAAATAAAGACAGGATAGACTGGGAATGAATAAACTCCAAAATTTTATTTTAAAAAGATGAATCTTTCTGTATTATTGAAGAGGATATTTGTATATGTTATCTCAAGACACTAGAAGAATTTCAAAGACTGTTCTTGCAAAAGATTTAAATATGTCTTATTTCATTACAGACTTTGGAATGTGATTGTATCTTTTAACACCACTTTGCATAAACACAATATCTACAGAAGTTTTTCAGTGAGCAGGTAGATATTATGGAAGTATACTAAATGAATACATTGTGAATGGGTATTGTTGTATCTATCTTGATAAGAGGATTAAATTCACATTCCCTAAATTAAGGCAAAATGTGCCCGAAAAATATTGATCACATTTTTCACAAAACTCACAAAATCACATAGCTGGATTTTCTGTTTCAAACAACAAATTGAAGTCAGTAGAAAGGGAAAGAGATAAAAATATATGCAATAGTGCATGAATAGTAATAATAAAAAAAATCCATGTGGCCAGCAATCTCTGGTAATTTCCTACATTTGTAGTCATAACCCTTAAAGCTGGTAAATTGTTACTTCTGTTTTCCTTTACGCAGCTCAGCATTGCAGAACAATTGGATAGAAGGAGGTTAAGTAAAAGACATCCTGTATTTAAATAAGTGTCTGTTCTTTAAGAGCTGTGTCATGCCTTGCATTGTTTTAGAAGTCGCAGGTGATCACATTAATAAAGACTTTAGTTTTATAAAGAGCAAGGCATGGAAGGGCCAGAATTAGATAGTGTGAGTGGACTGAACTGTCACATATCCTCTTTTGCACGTTTACCTTAACTTATTCTCATACTATTAACTTATTCTGGTATGCCAATGGTTACTTTGTATTTATGACCATGTACAAACATATGCAAGTACATATACACATAAATTCATAATTTCTTGTCATAATTTTAGCAGGTTTCCATATGTCAGCATCATGTAGCAATGTTGATCCAAATATTGTGTTTTGTCTCCAAACAGGCCTCATTTATTTTAAGTGGAATTGCTATCAGATGAATTATTTTGGGATTTTGTTTGGTTACCTGTCTAAAAGTAATCAAGATAAAATGTTCCTTACTTGGATAAACATGGGGGGGGATGTCTCAGTAATTTTTCCAAGCTTTATATCATACTAAATTGTACTACTTAGTACTAAATAATACTAATCTGTGATTCTAAAAAGCACATTTAACTTTGCTTATTGTATTGTGGTTTTGAATACGGGATGTTATGTCCTGGATAATTTGCCTTTGCTTTGGAAAGGGCACTCCCAACTCCCTCTAATCTAACTGAGGAACTGATGATGTACATACCTGTCAGAGAGAAAGTATTACTGGCATAGAGTTCATAGTATGTAACACCAAGGAGCAGGCAAACAAACAAGCAGAAATAGTTTTGCTATACAAGACATAATAGCCAGAAAATCAAATAGGCAAAGGCAAATTGCTAGTAAACTTACACTGACTTTCTGCAGTGTGAATCTAGAGAATCGAACTTCTTAAGATGAGTGGAATTTTTCAGATTTAATATGACTGAGAACACATGTTTTTGCCATACTTTTAGAGGGACTGAGGATTTTTGGTGTAGTACTTTTGGGGTGACAACAACAATTTTTCATACACATACTTTTTTGTGGGATTCCTAGTTCAAAAAGACAATTCATGGGGAAACAGATCTAGAGGTTACTGATTAAAAGGCCAGAGTGGCCTGGTAGTAAGGTACATATTTCATGATTCGAATTGCCTGTTTTTTGACAGTGTTATGCAACCAGTGAAAAGCCTGCTAAGGCAGAAAGAGAATGATGCCATAGGCCAAGAGGTTAGATAACTTCAAATTTGCAGGAAAATGTAGCTTTATGTCCTGGTTTCAATTTTATTTAATTATTTCTACAGAGTGGAAAGCCCTTTCCCACAACTAAGTGATAATGGCCAGGTGGTTTGGGTAGGCGCTAGAGATGTGAAGAAATGGCAGCATACAGACATAGGTGCATACCTACCACATCACGGGGGACGGACCTCTCCTTTAAGCTGTTTACCATTCTGTAAGAAAGAAGCCCGGTCAACTGATCACAATGTCTCTTTGCCCTAACTAAACTTGCCAAGATACAAAAAGCTTCTATAAAAAGCAACCTTGAACAACAATTTTCAGTTCCACCCCAGTGAACCAGAAAGGAGGAGAAGTTAAAATACTGAGAAGAGAGATGGATTGGAAAAACTGTTTCTTATGTATTATGCTAAGATCTACAACTCACCTAGCTGCAGTAGGTAAGGCAAGATCCCTTCTGACATTCCAATGGTAGCTAAACTTAGCTAGTTCAGTGCACGGACAAGAGGTGGGTCCGCTACTTGAAGACAGAAATCTCATCACCTTGGGGATCCAATTTGTTTTGAAAGACAGAGGCATTTTCATTGCTGTGTTTTTAGCACCAGTGCATTTAAAAGATACCAAGATGCAATACAATAGGAGGAGTTGAATGGGAGAATTGTGGACTTGCTGTAGTTACTACACAATTGTGCTTAATCCTCTAAATCATGCTGTAAATAATGTTCTAAATCACTTTGTGGAAAAGAGTTATATAAATTCTGAAATTAAAAGCAATCAAAGAAGATATTACATAGTGACAGGTAATTTCAAAGATATTTTCATTGGAACAAGGTAAGATCCGTAAATACTGATTCAAAAGTATTGCAGTTGTAATGGATGCTTTACTCTTTTGTCACAAATACAAGACAAATATTATGTCAGTCTACTGATCTTTCTTTCCCTATGTATGGTGGCTGAACTGATCGGTAGATTTTTTTTCAAATGTTACGTAGACCTTGACAATTTTTTCTGCTGAATATAGCAACAATCTCTGCCCTTCTCATGCTTGGAGTTCCACTGCTGTTCTCACTCAGAGATGTGTCTTTTGACCCAGCTCTGAATGCTGAAGAGTTCAGGGATGGCTTTTGTGCCCACATCATGTAACACGGCATGTGAATTTTATGGATGCAGGCACTGGTACTGGAGAAAATCATTAATCTGTGAACCATTTCTGTAAGTCCCTCACCTGTCCGCTCTGTGTCTGTGTGACTTCTGTACGTCAAAGCTACAATAAGGATTTAGGGAACCTGCCTTGTAGGTCCAGGTAATCTCAAATAAGGACTTACCTGCAAAACAGCTTGCAGGAATTGCATAGCCATTTCTTATACAAATGAATGAGAAAAGTTGTGCTTCTACTTCATCTGCCTGCTCTGTCATCTCGTATTTATCACTGGAGGTGTGCACTTAGACAAAAATTTCTTTGTCGAATAAGGAACTGGAGTGAGTAGGACTTTTAAAATGAATGTGTGTAAAAATATGTATAAATTTATAAAAAATACATGCTAAAAGAAGCTCATAAAGAATTACAAGAGCAACTTTCATGAAGCATTCTATAAAATGATGCAAAACATGGGTCTTGCTGGACAATATTAGCCCAGTTATAACTTTTCATAAATGAAAAGTCTCATTTCCTCTTTTGTTAAATACACAGACAACCTAAATACCTCCCTCTCACTCTGTGAAATTGAGACCAGTTCCTCCACACAGTTTCCATCTCCACTTACTCTCTGGGATTAAGTGACATGGAAAGTGTCAGAGTCCTTGCCAGATTAGTCTTTCAGTTGAGAAAACCCAGAAAAAGAACTGGTGTTCTCTAAAATTAAATTTCTGTACTTTGGCATTCTCTGAAATTAGACAAGAATATTTTGTGGAGAGACAATATTTTAATAAATTATAAATATAAATAAAGAATATTTTGTGGAGAGTGCTGACAGCTTTCAATGGATAAGTAAATAATTCAAAGGGAGTAACAATCTTGGAATTTACATCTCTTGAACACCTACTACACACACATTACAAAACAAAGCAATTACATCAATAGAGTTTCACCAGCATAAAACCTGAGCAATGAACTGGTAATCAGTCTCCCTAATCTCAGACCTGTCACTGTGTTTATGCACTGTTTGTCAGTATGGTACCTGATTACCTAATCAAGCAAATCTAGTTGAATGGGGAATTTTTTAGTGGAATATAGCACTCAACAACAACAGAAATGTATATGTAACGGAAGACTTAATTAGTATAACTGGGTACAGTTTACTTTCAACAATAACATAATCCAAATACAATAAATGCAGTTCTTGTAAATTTCTGTGCATTCTTTCTACATCTTTGTCTTACCCTGAAACAATATGCTTTTGTGGCTGGTGACAGAAATAGTCTTCAGGATGTTTGATGTTTTACTATCGGCAGCCACAACGACGAATGATTTCGCCACTTTTAACCAACAGTTGCACTCTTGGACAGGTGTACTCTTTGCTGGGTAAAAAACTGTCTGGATGGCCATTCCCAGAGAGTGGTGGTGAAAGGAGTTAAATCCAGATGGTGTCCGGTCACAAGTGGTGTTCCCCAGGGCTCGGTGCTGGGGCCAGTTCTCTTTAACATCTTTATCAACAACCTGGATGAGGGGATCGAGTGCACCCTCAGTAAGTTCGCAGATGACACTATGCTAGGCGGGTGTGTTGATCTGCTTGAGGGTAGGAT
>VZSZ01008625.1:43200-59618 GCA_013398815.1 Ibidorhyncha struthersii | reverse complement strand
CAAGTTAAGCCAGGGGAGGTTTAGGTTGGATATTAGGAAAAATTTTTTCACTGAAAGGGTTATCCAGCATTGGAATAGGCTGTCCAGGGAGGTGGTGGATTCGCCATCCCTGGAGGTGTTTAAGAAAAGGGTAGACGTGGTACTTGGGGATATGGTTTAGAAGTGGTTTTGTCAGGTTAGGTTAATGGTTGGACTCGATGACCTTAAAGGTCCCTTCCAACGTTAACAATTCTATGATTCTATGATTCTATGATCTGACATTTTGAACTACATACATGGTGAGCTAAACGTGCGAGTGTTGAACCATAAAAGCATAGCTGAACCATGAAAGACAAACCACAAAAAAAACATAGAAACAACCAATGCGATATTCAAACAGCATCAAACAACATCAAAATTATGTACTTATGCACTTATATGATATCTACCTACACATTCTGCAGTTGCATAAAAATTATAATTTCCAGTGTGTGAGCTTTGTCCAACAACATTTTTTAGAATTATCTTTTGTCAAAGGAAAAAAATATATGAAAAGGTTTCAGTTGTTTATTAAGGAGGGAGGGAGGCTTTTCAAGTTCTCAAATTCTCTAAGTGAAACTTTTCATTCTTCTGTTCAAAGTGACTTTTTGTTTGGACAATATGTTTACTTTATGAGAAATCAATACAAAATAAGAAATTAGAAGGCTGTTTTTAAAATACTGAAGTGAAACCTCTTTATGGAACAAAATAGTTTCTGTGGCTGATAGCTACTTGTCCAGAAACATTAGCTGACTCATGTGGAAGGATAAATATTTAATCTGAGTAGCAGCTAAAATCAATCTTAAACTGTTTAGTTATTTGGGGGTTTTGTTGTTTTTTTTTTTTAATACAAAACATAAACATACATTTTCCACCGGATATTCTTTTTTTTTTTCCTTTATGCTACTAATTTGCTGATTTAAAATGTTACTTACTACTAGTTGTGTTTCACTGCTAAATGATTTCAAACAGAGTTTTATAAAATAATATTTGCATAATAAATAAGGCCGTTCATTTATAATTTTTCCTCTGGATTCTTTGTGTACAACATGGATTTAAAAAAAAAATAAAATTAGTGGATAATACTGCTACCATATTTTTACAAGTGAGACACTGTAACTCTCTTTGTACAGAGCATTAGGTACAATGTTTTTGATAGACATTAAGCCTTAACAGAATTGTCAAGAACGTATTGCTTTCCTAACTTCAAATTTGCTCAAGCATAAAGTTATCATCTTTCCAGTTTCATTTGCAAATAAAGCTAATTCTGTGTAAGAACCATAGTGTGATTATTAGTTACCACAGGTACTTTTAATAATCAAAATATTATTATAAATAAGGTATGCTTGTTCATTTTCTCAACATTAGTCATAGAAAACTACTTATATTTAATATTAAACTGATTTAAAAAAAGAAACAGCTTATATCATCTGACATCTGGGATTTTTTGCTTGATTAAAATTAGTGTGTCTCTGCTGAAGTCAATGGAGCTGAATTTCAATAGCTATTCATCTGATGCATTATTCCTAAAAGTGCAAACTGTAAGCTTGGGGAAGGTCTAAAAGTTTAGCTAAGCATGTTCAGATAGCCCATTTAACTTAACGTGTAAGAAGTCTTCCTGTATTTAAAGCTAAGCTCCTAATCAAGTCTTTATAGAACTGGAGTTACAAATTAAAAATAGAGATGTTGCTATGTGGTTCATATAAATTAGGACCAGAATCAACAACATTTTCAAATGTAATCCCTTTTAAACCTAAGTTTTTAAATGCTTGGATGTCAGATAAGAATACAAAACCAAGAGCTTGGCTGTGCACTATCTGCTTGTGCTTGTGTATGTCAGAAATGAGGAATAGAAGATGTTCTGCATGATGGATAGGAAGCATGCTAGCTGAGACCAAAAAAAAAAGCTTAAAACAAAGAGTTGAAAAACAACCGTTTTTAGGAGGACAGGTCCTACTGACAGGTGAGACACAGGAGGGAAGGATCAAAGTTGAATGTGATGTGGCTCCTGTGATCCCAGGTCTGCACATCCACATCACACCTTAGCCAGCGGTGAAGCTTGCACTGATGGCCTCAGGCACATGTGGTGCATGCTTGGTGGGTTGCGAAAGGGATTTTCTTGCCTGCTGTAAGTGACAGTCTTTGGCACGTCCCCTCTGCACTTGGTGAAGTCAAGCATCCCTTCAGCCTTGGTTCCCCTAGGAAGGAAGCTGTTTAAACCTTGCCCATGGAGTCCTCAAAGGGATACTATGAGATTCCCAGTACATAGACAAAAAGAATTTGTGCCAAAAAGGCAATATCCAGCACTAAATCACTAGTGCAGGCACACAATGTGTCTGCTGCAAGGGACCCACAGAGTTTGTGAGCATCCAAACTCTCAGCCCTTTCATAAAAAGTGGAGTTTTTTCATATAGAGCTGACAAAGGCCCAGTGTGATGGTAAGAGGAAATAGGGGGCTACAGTAGCCTGATGGTGAGGGAACTCACCCAAAATACAAGACATCCAAATTCTATTCCCTTCCCATCCACACCTTTGGCATTATAGGAGAGACTACCAACTACTCGAGAACAAGAGACACTTCGCTGCCTGCAAAGAAAGCTTTTGAAATTTTTGTGCCAGAAAGAGACTAAGAAAATGAATGTGTCTCTATGTCCTACTGGACATATTTTCTAAAGTAAGAAGACATTTTGGCTTCTTATAAGAGGAGCCCAGAAGAAAAATTCCAATGGAAAATGGAGTGCCTTAACCCGGAAGAGTAGAGCTGCTTGCACCTTCTTGCTTTGCATCCTGGGATGGGTAAGATAAAAGCTCTTTTCCCCTCAGTATCAGGGTGACTGAAGACTAAATTTGCCTGCAGATATGCACTGATCAGTTGGATATAACAGGCAGCTGACATTAAAGACTATGCTGTGCATACCAGGCATGTTCAACATTCACCTATTGGATCAAGCCTTCAGGGATTGGTGGCCCATTTCTTTGTGATTCCTGGATCCCAGTGTGGCTTGAAAAAGTATTAAATTCTTTGCTGCTGACATGAGGAGATTTTTGACGTGAACAGAAGGAGAATGCAATCAGATTCTGAGGTTTAGGTGCCTCCAGGCATACACAATTGCTGAGCAGCCTCTGTTGATCCTCCTTTTGGACACGTGTTTGTCTATGCTCGCCTATGCCTTTTTTTAGATGCTTTAGACAGTTTTTAGAACTTTCTTTACACTAAAAATGTTTTTTGTTCTTGTTTGAATCAGAGAATATTAAATAATGTTTTAGTTGCCCTCATCATGAATGATTTCTGAGAAAAAAAATAAAGAGCTGTCAATTTTGCATTATCAAGATGCACTTGAAATTAAAATTTAACAACTAAAAATACAGAAGAAGATGCATATTCATTTTATTCTTCACTTCTCAAGTGTTCACATCATTAGGGTTAGCTATACAGCAATTTCAACAGTGAGTGAAGACTGCCATCTTCTGACTTCAACAGTACATCTACGCGACTGAATATACAGCTTAGTTTGCCCTATTCTTGTTTATCACAGTGCTTCCAACTGGAAAAACTCTCAGCTACATCTTCAGCCTGTTGTCTAAAATACTGTAGCCCAGCCAGGGTCTTGCAATCACAGTACGATGCTCCAGCTCTGAGAGAGAAACATTTGTCTGTGACCAAAAAAAAAAAAAGTGGTTCACTCCTCTATTTTCTTGTAGAGCTGTTTCATAAATTTGTCATCTCATCCATATTCCAAAGGAATATTTTCTATCATGATCAGTTAATTGATCAGTTGACTGTTTTCTTATTAACTTTAAGACTAAATGGTTAATGCTATGAAAACATAGAGCACATGTAGTACAGTGGAGTTCTGCCTCCCATTACAAGTCATTAGTATCCCAGCAACTAATACTAGGACTTTTAGAATTCCCACCCAAAACTTTCAGCTATCTGGCATATGAACCTAAAAGAAAGTATCAGGTGTTCAATCAAATGCCTCAAGCTGTTCACTAAATTAAACTGATATTACAGAAGGCCTGCAGCAAATGGAACAGATGTATGTACGTACATTCTGGCCAATTGTCCCACATCTATTTGTGACTCAAACAACAGGCTAAGATAAAATGAAAAGCCTCTTTTAGCAATGGAAAAGCCTAAATAGCAACATCTAAACACTGTTGTTTACCACACCTTTTATTTAGATTTAAGTCCCTGGCATGCTGCTGACAGAAGGCACAGACAGATCACTTAAACTCAAGGTGTGGATGATCCAACTCTGAAACTTATCATAACCCAGATATCACACGTGGAAATACAACCTCTTGTAGAAAGAGTTTGGTCACTTACCACTAACATAGAAGACCAGCTGCTATATACTCAGCAGGAAAGCATGTTCTCTGCTGCTGAAGACACTGATAATCCAGCAGGCTTCCCCGCTGAAAAGGAAACCTTTTGGCTACTAAAGCACATCTAATATTTAGATCACTTTCTATCTGGCCTGTAGTATCTGCACCTGTGCAATCTCAATGTGTGTCCTGCTATACAGCACAACAAACGCAGCAGATTCAGAATCCTACAGGCAGGTCAAATTCAAGACTCCATAGTTTGATCAGTAGTTTTGAAAAGTAAAACAGTGGAATATAAGCTGTCACTTGGGTGAAGAAAGCAGACACCTGTATTTGCAACTGCTCTATTACTTCCATCCTTATGTTAAGGAAAATCTTTCTTCATATTCTCTTTCATGACTCTTGGTGTGTTTTTATCTCTTTTAAATAATCCAGTTCTTTCAACCTTTTCCTGAGGGAAAACTTACTACTTACAAATACTTTGTGTCGTATTATACAAGCTCACCTTTTGCATTCATTCATTCCAGTGTATTAAAGTGCTAATCCAAGCTTTAATCGAATGTAGGAGTGTGTGCATGTGAATGTTTCTGCGTGTTCATGAAAGAAAAGATAAATATCCTTCGTGCAAAGTGTTCAGTCACCCTGAAAAAATCCCACTAGCCATTATAAGCAAGATTCCCCCTTCATTCCCCCTCCATTCTTCCCTCCCTCCCTCAAACACTCCCCAATCTTTTTGACATCTCTGGTTCAACAATCAGGTATCTCTTTAGTCCTTTTGTAGGAAAACCAAAAGAACAGGTGGGTCTTTGAGACCTGTGGTCTAACTGTGTCCAGTTCTCAGCTCCCCAGTACAAGAGAGACAGGGACCTACCACAGTGAATCCAGCGAAGGACCACTCAGACCAGTAAGGGACTGGAGCATCTCTGATGTAAGGAAGGGCTGAGGGAGCTAGGACTGTTCAGCCTGGACCAGAGGACACTCAGAGGGATCTTATCAATTTGTAAAAATACCTGATGGGGGGAGTAAAAAGTGAAGTCAGGCCTCCTCAGTGATTCCCAGTGACAGGATGGGAGGCAATGGGCACAGATTTCCTGAAATGCAAACTGAAATACAGGAAATTGTGTTTAAACATAAGGAAATGATTTTTTACCTCATTATCATTATGCATCTTTGTTTTGCATTGCTTTAGGGGGATATGTGCAACTAGCTGTGGGAATATGTCATTCTATCAGAAGGACTGTGTAAATTATTTTCTAAGTTCAACAATCAAACTAAAAATAGGCAAACAAAAACTGAGTAACAGCAAGCCAAGTGCCACTTCAGAAAATCATATAAAAGCAGGGAGGATGCTTGTCACAAACCAGGCGAACAAGCAGACCTGCATCCTGCAGGTCAGTAGAAAACAAAGAGAAGCAAAATGTCCATCTGGAAGTTGTAGTGCAGTCTGTACTGGTTCACACTCCACTTTTCATATTTATAAAAAAATGGAATAAAACTATACCCAAAAAGGCATCTGAAGTTTCCCACTATTACATTGTTAATTTTATAAAAAATTATTCAAAATGAAAATGACTATGTGTGAGGAAGGTTAGGGTCCTAATACTACTTCAGAGAATGCTTAATGATTAACACAAAGTAAAATAATGTCAGCAGAACACCCAGCACAGAGTAAGTACATTCAGCTTCAAAAGCCACCAGGCAGAAAAGGAACTATGACTTTGTTTCAAATTTCTAAGAGTAGGAACATTGTGCTACATGTAAAGATACTTAAAAAAAAAAAAAAAAAGACATAAGTGTGATCTTTTACTAAGACAATTGGACAAAAATAAACTGTTCATTTATTCTGACCAGCTGAGAGATGGGTTAGTACCAACTTTAGCCTTGGGAAGCTTTTGTTTTCTAAGCCAAAACTGTTCTAATCTAATAAATTTCAGTTCAACAGAACTTAATAGATAATGCAGGTCTACGTCCACTGAATTAATTTCTCACATGCTATTTCAGTCCACAGATATAATTATAAAATTTGATTGATTTTTTTTTTGACCAAAGTATCTATTTTGATCTCTACTGTGGTTTAGGCATCACTGAAAAAATATCTTGGCTTGATTGGCTTTCACTTCCTTCTTAGAAGACAGAAAGGAGAATGACCAGCATCCACAATCCTTCTGACCATGGCATGTCTGAATACTATAATACAAACAGATGCTAAATAATGGAAGATTCAAATTTCTTCTCATCCAGGATTTCCAGTGGCAAAGATAGCCCCATCCAATCTGGCCTTGAACACTTCCAGAGATGGGGCCTCCACAACTTCCCTGGGCAATTTCTTCCAGTATCTCACCACCCTCAGAGTGAAAAATTTCTTCCTAATATCTATTCTAAATCTCCCTTCTTCCAGTTTGAAGCCATTACCCCTCATCCTATCACTACATGCCCTTGTAAAAAGTCCCTCTCCAGCTTTCTTGTAGGTGCCCTTCAGGTACTGGAAGGCTGCTATCAGATCTCCCTGGAGCCTTCTCTTCTCCAGGCTGAACAACCCCAACTCTCTCAGCCTGTCTTCATAGGCGAGGTGCTCCAGCCCTCTGATCATCTTCGTGGTCTACTCTGGACCCTCTCCAACAGGTCCATGTCCTTAAGTATTTTAAGTGTTTAAGTTAGAATGTTTCAGGGTCCAGGAGATGTCTTAACAGCTATAAATATTTCATAACTTAGCTTTCTTCTTAAAGCATTGCCTCTCTACCTAAAAGAATATATTTATGATAATCAACACAGCTAGTACCTTGAGCTATACAGATGATCAGGATTAAATGAGAACCAAAAGACTGCACTGTTTATCCAGAAAATAATCAGGTCCCACACTACATTTGTTTCTGTGGGTATCTTGACATGACATTATTCAAATACATTCACCTAAAGCATTCTGATTTCACTTTGAATGCTCACTTGCATACTAACATAAATATCATGAAACAAACAAGCAAAGTGATCATGAAACGCCTACAGACATTGGGCTGTGGTAACATGAATTACATAAAAATCTTTAAAAAATCAAATTGTATCATTTTCCACTGCTTACACAAGTGTGTTGAGAGTTTTACCACTCCTTTGCCAAAGGTGAGTACTGATACTCTTCAGAAAATGAATATTAATGAATATTAACATAGGAACCACCAGTTAAGAGGTACTAAAGTTACTTTGCAGTTCTTTTAAGATCCTGGACATATTCCTTCTTTTTCATAAAACTGAGACTAATATGTGTATTCAAAAAAATATTCTGGAAGATGAAAAAAAAAGATAAAAAGGATCAACATTTTTTTCATATTCACATAAGAACAGTCACATAATCAACATACTGCTCACTGTCTTTCCAATTTTGTCACAATCATACTCACAATTTGTCTAGATAGTATCCTGAATTGATTACCTATGTTGTATCAATGAGAAAAGCCTCTGGGAATGAAAAGATGAGATAAAGCAGATAAAACCAGAGTTTATTTTTGTCCCGTTATTAACAGATTACATTTTTTTCTTCGCCTTTTCCTTTTTTAAAGGAAATGTGAGTGTGGAATAATTACTAAAATGATCAAAAATACAGCATTGTTCGCATATTAAGGAAAGGTACAAAATCAAAATATTTCTAGGGTAGAATACAGCCACAGCTGGTATGCGAAGAATTCACCGCATCTGCGATTCCTGGTACAATATTGCTTGCAAAGAAACACGGTGGGTGGAGCGGGACGGAGATCCTACGGCCAAGCCCTGCAATGCTACAGCAGATATGGGAACAAGATGGTCCTATGGAACTGATAAGCCGCATACTTACTACCCTGAGCCAACAGTTTGTCAAATTTTGACAAAATGCTGTCCTTTGTGCGAACTTTGCTCATTATAATGTCATTATAATACCTAAACACACCTCCACCCCAAAGGCTACCCGCCTCCAAGGTGTGACCACTCCTCCTTGAGTCTGCGCCCCGAATTTGTCGTAAACTATACCTTTAAATATGAAGCGAGAGAATTTTACACCAATCATAATTAAAGTATTTATGACTAGAGTCACTCAAACTCCACCTTGAAAGTAAAAAATAGTATAAAAATAGCCCAAGAATGGGGTAATATCAAGGAAGACACCATCGTGAAAAAGTCAAGGAGGACTCCATCAAAGACTGCCTTTGACTTCTGGGACCAGTCGATGGGCTGAACCTTTCTTCCCCCCCATAGGGACGCCTTTGGGTAAGACAGACTATACGAAGCGCTTCCTCGGAAAACTTACAAATCTCTCTAGAGAGTCTCTTTCCTACACTTATAGTCAGGCTGTATGGTTTATAACTTTGTTNACCCACCTCCAAGGTGTGACCACTCCTCCTTGAGTCTGCGCCCCGAATTTGTCGTAAACTATACCTTTAAATATGAAGCGAGAGAATTTTACACCAATCATAATTAAAGTATTTATGACTAGAGTCACTCAAACTCCACCTTGAAAGTAAAAAATAGTATAAAAATAGCCCAAGAATGGGGTAATATCAAGGAAGACACCATCGTGAAAAAGTCAAGGAGGACTCCATCAAAGACTGCCTTTGACTTCTGGGACCAGTCGATGGGCTGAACCTTTCTTCCCCCCCATAGGGACGCCTTTGGGTAAGACAGACTATACGAAGCGCTTCCTCGGAAAACTTACAAATCTCTCTAGAGAGTCTCTTTCCTACACTTATAGTCAGGCTGTATGGTTTATAACTTTGTTGCGCCTTCTGTATAATTAACAATACTTTGATTTGCACGTGCTTTGCAGACAGTGTATTTATCACCGGCAATCCATAAAGAACCTGTATCTCTGTTGCTCAAATAAAACTGCACTGCGACAGTAGCTAATGGTTTGGATTTCTCACTGAACGCGACCAAAGATTGGCCGTGCTAGTTCATGAGCACAACTAGGCTGAAAGTGCAGTCCACTATTAGTGTATCTGGAAACGTAACAGTTTGACGTATCAAACGCGACCGGACTGATAGTGGTGAATTGGACATCACTCAGAATTTAAACCTAGCTGCACCTAGCCTCCCACCTCAGTGAGGAGTGTTAGAATGCAAGGGGGTTTATCTTCTGCCAAACTACTTTGCCCCTTAACGCAACAGTGAGTGATAAGACTGGAAACTGTAATAAGCAATTTAAATACTCTGCAATGCTCAGATTCTTGATAAATACAGTGACTTACTATCTTGTGAACTGCATTTGGTAGAACTGTCTTCAACTACCTAATAGGTGATGACAAGGAAGACTGAGCCAAACTCCTTTCAGAGGTGCACAATGAAAGGATGAGGCTGCCAGCAAAAGAAATCACAACTAGATATAAGGAAAAATGTATCAAAAGTAGCCACATGCTGATGCAGGCTCCTGAGCAGGTTTTGGAGCCTCTGTCCTTGGAGATTTTCACAACTGAACTGGAAAAGGCCCTGAGCAACCTCTTTCAGCCATCACAGTGGTCCAGCTTGGGTCGGGGGGGTGCACCGGAGGACCTTCAGAAGTTCCTTCCAGGCTACATCATTCTATAAATTGATATAATACATTGTGTAAAAGTTTTATATTGTCCTCTGTTGTGGCTTTGGCTAGGATGAAGTTGACTTTCTTACTAGCAGCTGGTATGGTGCTATGTTTTGGATTTGGGATGGGAAATAGTGTTGATAGCGCACTGGTGTTTTTAGTTGTTGCTAAGCAGTCAAGGCCTTTTCTGGTCCTCACAGCGCCCCACCAGTGAGTAGGTTGGGAATACACAGGAAGCTGGAAGGGAATACAGCCGGCACAGCTGACCCCAACTCATCAAAGGGATATTAAATACAACGTGATGTCATGCTCAGTATATAAAGCTGGGGGAAGAAGAAGGAAGAAGGGGGACGTGGATGTTCAGAGTGATGGCATTTGTCTTCCCAAGTAACTATTATGCACGATGGATTCCAGCTCTCCTGGAGATGGCTGAACACCTGCCTGCCCTTGGGAAGCAGTGAATGAATTCCTTGTTTTGCTTTGCTTGTGTGCACAGATTTTGCTCTACCTATTAAACTGTCTTTATTTCAACCCACGAGTTTTTTCTCACTTTTAGTCTTCCCATTCTCTCCCCCATCCCAGCTGAGGGAAGTGAGCGACTGGCTGCACAGTCCTAGTTGCTGGCTGGGGTTAAACCACGACATTGTTTTACAGCACTGTTTCCCAGATAGTCCAACAGCCTGTGGTAGAACAGGTTTTACTCTCATACGAGAAACATTTCAAACTTATTTTGTGCTGAACTGGTTGAAAACAGCATAGTGGAACTGGTTCTAATCACTCATCTGCAAAATATCACTTGCCCTCTCCTTTGAAAATGCTGCCACAGATAGTAAGTTTGGGCATACCCTTCTCTATAGGCCTGACGAGGAACCATGTGGGTATATATGTCTTTCCTCTCTTCTAGGGCAGCACTAGCCTTTTCAGAATTCCACTCAGCTAGATAGTTGGCAATGCTGGAATCATATTTTCTTATTTAAATTTTAATTTTATGGAATTTTGTAAAAAGGACAGTATAAGGGAAAAAAAAGAGTAGGAAAACACAGAAATTATATGGAACCCAGAAAAATCCTTGGCTCTTATCTTCAGGTACTAATAGATCAGCTCAGGAAATTTCCCTACCAGAAGTATGTTTTTTAGTTTCATCATTTTTCCTTCTCATTTGACTGGCAAAACTATGATCACTTTTCGTACAATAGGTTCAGGCAATTATTCACACCTTGTTGTAAGGGCTATCTGAAAATGAGCATTGTTTTTGTTCTTTCCTGTATCTCTTCTTTAAGAATGTTCTCAAAGAGGGAAATTGACACACACTAAAATAAGCAAGCACTCAAATTTTAAGACATTCCCATATATGTGTGATATTTGATTGCAAAGCTTGTCAATAATAAGAGGTACTGTAGCTGCAAAGACCACAGCTTCAGTGTAAATCATATAGATTACCCTTTGTTAGAAAGAACACCTTATTAGAATTCATTTTATATAATTTAGTATGCATATGAAGGAATATACAATGCATGTAAAGAAGAAAGACTCTTCTTTGAATTCAGCTCATTTTGCATGGATTATTATGCACCTAGATTCAACACAACTGTAATTGAATTTAAGTAAATTGAAATGGAGTTGTCCTAAATAGAGATACATAATCTGAGGATTCCTTTTCATCTCATGTGTGGTGCCTGAATGCAATGCTTGTGGAGCTTGCTTTTATTAAAAGCTTAATGTACGTTTACTAATGTAGGTTTTAAACATGGCCTAATTCTTAATCAAATATATTTCAGCAGCAGGAGGGCCAACATTCAAATAATGATTAATTGAAAACTTAATTAAATGCTTCAAAATACACATGAAAGTGTTATGATAAAGTTTCAGGTCATGCAGTTTGCATCTGAATCTGAGTAATGAAAATGAAAGACTTGATCCAACAGCCTGTATAGTCAGTAACGGAAATTACCCCAAAGCTGCAAAACAACAATTAGCTTTGAATATTTGCAGTGCAGTTTTCTGGGGTAGTTTTGCATTACATGGAATATATAAATAAAGCGTTGCCTTCACCCGGCTGTTCCAAATTCCTGAGCTTCTATGTTTCCTGTGCTGTGAAATGCCACTGTATTAAACTTCATTCGAAACTGCCAGAAAAATATTTTCCCAGTCTAATTGGAATTGAGACTAAAGGATGTAAAGATTGTTGGTTTTAAGTAAATAAAATTTTACAGCTTATGTACTTTATTCTGCATGGTTAGTCACAGCATGCTGATGGGGAGCAACTCATGTACTTACTAAAAACTTCCAGATTGTAAAAACACTCACATTTCCATTCACAAAGGAAAACGTTTGTTTAGTTATTCTCAATTTATGCCATGTTTTCCCCCACTCACAGGTAATTCATTTCATGTGATATAGCTTTGGTTTAGCACTGTTCATAGCCACTCTGGTGAAGACTCCTGCTGGTGGCTCACTGACTCATTTCAAAATCTGTTACAGAGGGATGCATTAACATTGAGAGGTCTGTATACAATTATGATGTTGTGTAACTTTCACTATATAAAAACCTCAGGACAAAGATTCATTTAAGTCATAGAAAATAACTCAGAGGCAGATAAGGCAAAAGGGAAGATACAGCAAGAACACTTTACCAAAAGGCTTGTCAGCAAGTAAAATAAATATGTCAGTCCATAGTCCTTTGCAAACTTGAATGTTGTCTTACTGGCAACTAGAGGTGCACTTGTGCTTTTTGTGAAGATAAGCCAGGATGGGGGGGTGTATGTGTGTGCACGTGTGTGCTTGCACACATCTGCATTTGCACACATGCCCGTACGTGTACTGGGAAGAGAGGAGCAAAACTTGCAGGTCTACAGAGAGAGACAAAGGAATAGTTACTGCTTGTATTTGCAAGGTTATGATTTTTAACAGCTAAGAAGAATATTTAGGAATGAAAATAAAGAGGGCTGGGCTGTGAGCTGCTTTCTGCCTGCTTAGGGAAATAAAACTGGTACGAAGTAAGAAGACCCATACGTACCCTTACTTATGGGTCTGTAAGAGTGAATGAACCACAGGGCAGTGACACAGCTCAGATACTACGATTCAGCTGCACGAGGGGAGCACAAACTCTGGGCTAAACACTGGTCATGTGAAGAGCCATAAAGAACTTATATCATTTTTGCACTCTACAGCTAGCTTACTAGAAGACACTGCAGGGACCTCTGCATGGTGTTATTTTGTGCACTGCAAATTTAATCTTGAATTATTTACTGCTAGCAGCACAACTTCAGAAAAGATAAGGAGCATCTTCCTTACGCCCAGATGGGCAAAAACAGCTACCATCATGGAAATCCAAAGATTAAAATGAGTTTAGCATGTATTAATTAATGGAGGTCATGTCTCTTGTCTCAGCTGACTTTTTTTTTTAATGAAAAGTATCTAAAATGCGTCTTTCTTTTCTCCTATTTGCTCAGTTCAGCATTGCTGCACTCTGCATCGTCATTTAGAGCAGTGGAAAGGAAATCTAAAATACTTACTAGGATCAGGTAGAAAGTTGTGCTTGCTTCGTGTTAACACGAATTGCACAGTCCAGTGGGGAAACAGCTACCATGAGAATTTATTTTTTTTTTTGCCATAAGAATTTCTGTTAGTTGAAAAAAGGCAGTGTAAACAGAACTGTGATAACATAGAGAGCAGCAGCTAATAGTACACAAAAAATAAATTTTATCTACTTTATAGAAAATTGACAGGGAAAGCCTATTCATTCCTACCTGCCGAATGCAGTACAGGAATGCTCGCTACACCACAGTACAGGACAGGGCAGAGCCAGCATATCCATGCCTACTTGTTGTCTGTGGGAGGCTGCCCATCACACCCTGCCTAGCTTGGAGGAAAACGCAACTGCTGGTAGATTTGGTGGTCTGAGCACTTGCCTACCTATCTGACCCCTGTTAGCATCAGGGTCAAATTCTTCTGGCCTCGATGGGTGAGGTAATTAATCAACAACCAGTAACCCACGAGAAATAAAAGTCAGCCATATGGATCTGGTGTCACAGCTGAACATCAGTTGCTGAATGTTGATCTGAGGGGTAACAGAGTTTGGGTTGGAGCTGGGAGAGGAAGGTGGGAGAGAGTTAATTTAACATCATAATTACATTGGCACAGTAATTATTTTCTTATTAAAAGTGTGTGAGCCACAGGTCCTTTTCATGCTGTGGCACTTTGAAGGATTATACAAAATAATCCTCCTCCCAAACTCTTTTCCTGGTGCTCATTTCAACGAGATATTTAATAAAAACAAGTACAGAGATAAAATCTCCTCTCTTTTCTGTCACTGCATAGGCTCTGTCTGCCCTACAGAGAATCTGATTCCTGGGGCAGGTTTCCTGGGTGGACACCCCTTCCAGATCCCAGCTCACTTCTGTTTCCTAAAACAGCTCTGTGGACCATTTATTACATGTCTTATTTGTTAGCACACATCAATCAGTCTTGGCAGTACAAAAAAAAATACACAACATAGTGTTCAAAGAACAGATGTTTTACCAGACTGCTGAAGTTGTATGTGGTCTATGCCCCAATGGGCTTACAGTACCTTGTTAATGTGCATGTAAAGATGGCATATGTCTCCCTGGTGGCTGTTATTAAGGTCAATTTCCTAAACATCTATGGATTTTACTTTTCCAACTTCACTAAGTATTTCATTAAATGGCTTGATCGATTTCCCACTTCTGTCTGGTTCTTGCTTCTGGATGCCTCGCTGTCTTTGAAGTATAGAAAGGAAATTACATTATTAAATAAGGAAGAGAGGAGTACCATAGCTTGATTTCCACTGGCAGCAGCAGCATGTTATAGAGCTACATATATCTGAGACACATTTATGAAAATAGAGAAATCCATACTTAATACAAGGCTCCTGAATGATATAATCTGTCCTTCAAGAGGGATATATCACATTCTGGTTACTATCAAGACAAGCAAAAATGAAAGGGTAGTCCGTAAATATATTTCTGAGGTAAAGCTTACAAGGAGACAGCATCCTTCAGTCATATACAACAGTGTCTTAATATCTGAGACAATATATCCTCCTTTGCTTTTTATATTCTTAGCTATACTAAAGCTCTAATTTATCTTTCCCTATTTTAGTGATAACAAAACCAAGCACAGCGCCAATCTAAGAAGAAACAAAAGCCTAGAAAATCTGGAGACTGTTATTATCGACTTTGTTTATTCATTGAAACTATTCAATTTTTTTGCTTTCATTGTCACTGTTTTTAGGAGTCACCACCAACATATATATTTCTTTGTATTACTGGCCTAATAATGGAGCTCTTATCTCTCTGAATATAATGTTTCTATACCCTGTCCCAATCATAGCCTGTATTCTTAGAAGTACAGATGCTATGGACTGGCTTAGCTATAAAGCTGGTAAAAAAACAGGCTCATATTAAATTGGGCTCTGCCTAAGAGAGAGACCCATTCCAACAATCCCAGTTGTCCTGGTTTGAGGTAAAAGAGAACTAGTTTCATTCGGTAACTGCTTCTTAGCTGAGCCTCTTCTAAATACTGAAATTAGCATATTGTGCAGACACTGTTCTCTCTCTCAGAGTGGTAAGACCAATGTTTATAGCTGATGCCCAGGCACGGTACGCAAGAGGCTCCTGCTTATACTTATTGCCATAACAGCCAAGGCCAACCAACTTTGTTACCTGCCCCATTGGAGGGTCAGAAGTGGAAAAGCATAGTGGGGTCCCACCTGTGGGGAGGAGCGGACAGGACGGGTGACCCAAAACTGACCAACAGGGTATTCCATCCCATCTGCCTCATGCTCAGTATAAAAGCGGAGGGATCAAAGGATCAGCTCTCTCTTTCTTCAGTGGCCAACATCTGAGGANTTGTATATATTTCATTATTTTCTTTTTATTTTATTATTAATATTTTATTAAAGTAGTTTAGTTCCTTCTAAGCTCATACACCTCTTTTTCCCTCCTCTGCCTCTCTCTTTGAAGAGGGGTAGAGGGGAGCATCTGTCGGTCCCATCTGGGGTCCCCAACGTCCCCAGTGGCCGATTTGGCCTAAACCATGACAGATTAATTGGTGCTCAACGTGGGGCTCGAGCAGTGCTCAACCAGAGCTGTGATAAAGTGCTTGAATAGCTTGAATTCCACCTTGTTCAGAGTTTAGAACAGACAGCTTACATCATGTCGTTCTTAAATGAAATATTGTATTGTGCCTTTAAAGGACATTGTGTGATGGATTCTGTTACTAATTACACTTTCGGTTTTACCTCGGGAGAGTTTACTTCGCCCTTGGATGATTATACTAACGTGACACCATCAGCACTACGGTATGGAAACCTTCCGGGCTGTGACGATAAGGATTGTTATTTTCTTAAGATGGTGATTTTGCTGTCGGTGCTCCTGCATGTGTTGCAGGGGCGGTTTCTCGTGACACCCCGGTGCCGCGGTAGCTATAGGGTACCGCGCGCGGCCGCCACCCAAACCCGCGCCGCCGCTCCGCCACCCGCAGCGGCGCAAACCGCGGCCCCGCCCGGCCCGGC
>VZSZ01008625.1:0-33455 GCA_013398815.1 Ibidorhyncha struthersii | reverse complement strand
AAAAAAAAAAAAGAGAAGATACCCAAAATTATTATGCTATCTCTTTAATTTTTTTTCTTCTTTGATACATTTGCACAGTTTTAAGTCAGACTGGAGCAACTGATTGGTGATTAGATGGCAGTGACCCAAGACAGCACTTACCTTGGCAACATTAGGAGTAATACAGGAAAATTATTTTCATGGGGATGAAGTGTTCTTAACCAATTTTGACAACGTATTAGGCTGAGACAGGTTTTTCTTCAATATCAGGCATGGGTTTTGCCCCTGTTTCTCTGCAGAAGCGAGACAAATTCTGATTTCAGTTAGAGCACTCAAGTATTGCTTCACTGAAAGAGGAAAAGCTAAAACAGCTTAGTAGCAAGATGAATTACAGCTACAATATTCAGAGCCAGAAAGGCAATCTGAACTGAAAGAATTGTAATTGCCCAAATGAGTTGCTTCAGGCACACGTTTGTGGGGTTTTATACCTTATGCAACTTCGTCATTAAATACATTCATAGTATTGCACTGACCAAAATAGAAAGTCTAGAATTTGAAATGTTTTCTGTTTTAGTGCAATTGCCTATAAAAAGCTCTTTAGTAGTGGCTTCTTTTTTTTTATCAGCCATTTAAACTACAATCTCTACAGATTCATACTGTCCCACTGACACCGTCACTACGGAATATGTTCTGGGACTACCCGAGGACAATTCAAAAGTATTTTTCCTAAATTGTGTGTGACAGTATTATCATTAAAATTCTTGTCAGTGAAAGCAAAATGTGCTGATGTAAAGAGAACATCTCTTCTATTAACTGAAAGAATTGTAGTTTACATGAAACCTTTTACTTTCATATATTACACTGAATTCACTATGGTTCACTGACGTTATCAGACAGTTGTGTCTCAATTATCATGTTACAAGTGCATTTAAGGGTCCAGACAAAGATCTGATTATAGGTATTGAACATACACAAATAAATACAGAGTTTCTGCACCAAGGAAGTTACAGACTGTAAAGGAGAGAGAAAAAAGGGAACAGAGAGGCAATAATGGAACAAAAAGTGAGCAAATGCTCATAGCAGGGCAGATCCAAGAATAACACCAGGTGCCCAATCCCAGACTCTGCTAATTTTGCTCCTGTCAAAAGATTAACTGTGAACTACAACCTGTAAAACCGCATCCATCCTGCTGATTCATAGAAACACATACGTTTGGGAAGCAGAATACTATTTACACACTTATTTATATTTTCGGTAGTGATGGCTTTTTATTTCCTATCTTTATACTTAATGTAGCTTTCTTCTTTTTATCACACCCAAACCTTCACTTTCTGAAAGACAGATTTGGTGATAGAAACGTGGGATCTATTTGCCTCCTAATGGCCTGTTCTCTGTACCTTCAAAAAAACCCCACTTACATCAGAAATGCCAAGGTTTCTCAAAAGATTGGTTGATGATAATATGACATACAATAAACTATATAACTGCACTCCAATCAAGCTCCTCTTTGAAAGACCCCTACAGCAAATAGTCTTTTCAGTTATCATAAAAATAAAAACCTGACTATCTCTCTCACCTAACATTCCACTGCAAGCAGAGATAATGAAAATAAGACTTTCCATCTTTAGAAAATGCTGGCATTTTGAATAATGTTTCAAAGAAGAAAAAAAACCTAGACAATATTCCAGGCTTTCATATTGTGTAAAACACTTCAGCAAAAGAACATATTTCAAAAGTAAACTGTGTCAAATAACTTTCAGGGACCTAAGCTATGGGTTGTTTTTTTCTAGAAAATAAACATCTAGAACAAATTATCTATTGTTTTGGATCTTTAAGACATACAGATTGCATACAGGTTTATGTTCAAGCACTAAGACTTCGTTCCTTTTCTCCTGGTGTAACTATGTCATATACATAGCAAAGATTTATTATGTTGTATTTTAGAACACTTAGAATACTTTTTTAGCTTTGAAAAAATCCTCATGGATTTATAGGCACTAAGTGTGACAGCACAGGTCAGGTTTATCTTCATCAGTTTCATAAGCTGATAGGTTTATTTTACTCATAAAATAAGTTTCCACATTGGCACAAAGAAGACAGCAAATTCAATATTCCTGAAAACATTTTCTCATTTCCAGATGATGCTGGCAATCTTGCCATTACATTTCTAGGCATAACTCTCAGTAGTGTTGTTGTTGTCTCCCCTGTTATACAACCTTCCCAAGTACAATAGATCTGAGATAACTTGTTGGAAACAGAGCATGTTCCACTTTGTGATAGCTAACCCAGCCCAGAGATCTGTTAATTCATTTCTTCTTCCTTCATGGAGGCACTTATTAACATTGTCTACATCTCCTGTGTAATTCAGGGGTGTGCTGGAAGCAAGGTTTGAGACCAAAGTTACGGTATCACTTACTTCCTGGAGTTTTCAGGGATAGCTGAGCAGGTATCTTCTGGAACAGAAACCTTCACCTGGCATGTGGGAGCCCACCTCAGGCTGCAGGAACCCCTGCATTCATGGGACTTGGTAGCCACTTCCATGCAGTACTAGTATCCTTATTCTAGTGAGACATAATGGAGAGATAAGTATTCATGCCACTGCCTACTAAAAAGGCGGGGGAGATCTGCCAGCAAACTTATGTGAGCCGTGTGGACCTCATAATCTTGGGCACTGGTCTTGGGAGCGCTCCCTAGAAAACCATTTCAGTGAGCAATGGCATAGTTAGTGATATTAAGAAAATTATTTATTCGTAAACCACGTTGAAAGAATACTCAGTTCTGAAGCAAAAGGTTTAGAAAATGAAATAATTTTTAGGAATACATATCTTTTCAGTGACATAGTTTTAAAATTCTTATATCGCCACATATGGCCATTATCTTCTCATTGCTCAAAATCTAACATTGAAACAGATGTAACTGTAGAGAGGCAAAATACTAAAATTTCTGTACAACCGCTGTTGTAATACGTTCCTTAAAAAAACAATGTAAGAACATTTGTTTTAGTTTCATGTATAGTATTTACTCAGAAAATTGAAATGTCTTGATCTTTCTGGTTATAGCTGCAAAATTTGAGGGGTTTGGTGTTTTCCTTTGTATTTTTTTATGTATTGCTTTTCGTATATTTTAAACTGATCAAGAAAGTAATGGGAAATTTTAGGCCTACTTAATGCTATGAATATTCCCAGTGGCTTTCCACTATGTTATTTAGCACAGATGTTTCTATAATTGTGATATATCAAGAGAATTTTTGTGTTAAATTGGCCTCAAAATTTCCCATGTTTTACCTGTGGAGAGGTAGATGCAAACTGGCCCAAGAGGCAAGGCATTTGGGAAACTACTCAATCTGTCTTAAACACTGACTTTTCCCAGCACTGTTATCTAGCTCCTCAGCTGCTTTAAACTATCAAGATTGGGATTTCTATATTGGAAATTATATATATGAATCTTATATACATACTTAAATAGATACACACACAGAAACACAGATGATTTCCAGGGCGCAAGCAATCAACCAAAATATCCTTGATTTTAATGACTCTGCCACTTCAGATCAGAAGTATTCATCATCAGTCTGCCTGGGGCTTTAGATGAGGCTACAGTAAGAGCACACAAAAGTCTGGTTGTATCTCTGTTTGGGAAAAACAAATAGCTCTTAAACCTTGTATGATAATTAGTGTAATGATACAAGTACAGTTGGGACCTTCCCAAAATGCAACGAATACACAAAAAGTCACCTATTTTTACACTTAATTTGTAGATATAATAAGAAGTGGTTTAGTTATGTTAATTCACACACTTTTGGACAAACTTGGAAGCTTTATCACACTTGACCTCTTCACTTCTTTTTACTCATGATCCTCCCTCTCCTCATTTCCTATCACATCAATGACACTTCTCCACGTCATTTGGGAGCTCAGGATCTTTTTCTTTCTGATCTCTCAGTTCTGGACCTCCTAACTGGAGGCCAAGCCAATTTCCCAAGAAGAGAAAATAAACATGAATTCTTCAGTAGCCCCTCACCTTAAAATATGAAAATCATAACTCTGAGCCTGTCACTGACTTCACATATATTTCCTTGAGAAACTGATAGGGGAAGCTACAACATTACCATTTTCTCTATGAGCAAGAAGCCTATATACGTAGAACACTAACTAACCAAGAGTCAGATTCTGAAACATTTAAAATAACAAGATATTCTCATATCTTTATGGGATTATCACATGAAAAATCAAAATTTGGATCTGTAACAATCACCGTTTAGTTATTACTATCCCAACTATGAGCAATACAGCTCAAACTTGTGAAGCATTCAGCTGTTTGCTGTGGTAACTAACCTAGTTTAAGACCAGTGCCAACAAATAAATGTTTCTGAAACACTGCTCAGCAATTTCTTCAGGAAAAAAAAAGATTTTAGGGCAATAATTACATGTCAAAGGGATTAATTAACATTGGCCAAGTAGTACTTAAGTATAGTGTTATTATTACATTTCTATCTACCAAAATAATTATTCTGTTCAGCCATTCCAATAACTAAGTAGGATTATTTTTACACTTTATAGACTGAATTGTAGAGAGCTTTAGTTGTCAGAGCCTGCAAAGCTTCATTTAAAAAAATAATTATTATTTAACTGTTATTGCAGTTAAATAACAATCAACAACCTTTATCTGTTCAACCACCAATGGAAATATTGTCAGCATATGAGTTCAAATTATGCTCCATTGTCTTAAAGGGTTTAGGAAAATAAACCAGAAAATATTTGTATTAGTCTTCAGAAACATAGGCAAACCACGGTTAAAAAAAAAAAAACAAACTTTATTAAAGACCGCTTCTCCTGAAGTTAGTTTATATTTAAAATTTTATAAATTATTTGTAATTTTACAAATTATTTGTAGTTTACCACATCTGAATTATGGTAGCAACTCAATAAATTTAGAATATTGCTGTCATTCTGTTTACTGGACTGATATTCACAGGTAACTGCAGTATGAATACCAAGGCACTACTGTGTGGTTATAATACTGAAAAAAAAAAATATTCCTCTCAGTTTTAATACAGACCCTGTTTATAAAGAGGTTTATATTGAAAGTATAGGAAAAAAATCATCTTAAATTCTGGCCATGTTTACAATGTGCTAGGCACAGAATAAATATACGAGTAATATACTCCAGTGTTTTATTGTCTAAATAAGACAAACAAAGCATAAATAAAAAAAAAATAGACAAGGATCGAGTAGATTAGGCAGAGTGGGCTTGTAATAAAGTTTTCCAGCTCTTGAATCTTCATGACACTGCTGGGCAGGTGATGGTGTATCCCACTGATGGGGTAGGACCTCTCTATGGCAGGATCTCTGTTCCTGCCGTGCTGGTGTGGGACTGCAGTGCTTTGAAAGAGACTTTTCTGAATGGTGATGAGAGGATGCGGCAGGGGAGGCAAATGAGCTCCATAGGAAGCTCAGTCCTCTTGTGCCTGCCTTAGCTGTGCCCCCCAGCTCTTGTAGCTGCTGCTCTGTGTTGGCTCATGCCCAAGACTTGCGCTGGTACCGCAGCCAGAGCAGTCAGAGCTGCACTGTGCAGAGGGCGCCCTGCTTGCAGAGCATGCTACCCACCTCCCTGGGAACGTCCCAGTGCAACGCAGTCAGGCTTCCAGGGCTTGGCTTGCCTTAAGCTCATCAGGCACCCACTTCAGGCTCCCCATGGCACAAGAAGCAGTGGGCAGCCATGTACAGCACCGGCTACTGGATGTGATCAGCCACAAATCTGCCCAAATTCCATGTGTCATCAGTCATCTTCTACCTCCTCCTCTTTTTGTTGTGCATAACATATCCCCTCCATGGATCCTACACTTAATTCTGTTGTCAAGCAGATGAGTATGACTGCAATTAAGCTATTTATTGCTTCTTCCAATAATAGTGTATAAACTAACAGAAAAAAATAAAATATAAAGCTGAGAGCAAATCCTTCCCTTTCTTTTCCTTTCTGAAACACTAAGAAAGTGCAAGGAGGCAGGAGAAAAATTCCGCATCTGAGTCAATGTCATCAGTCTCGTGCAGTTCAAAGACAGAAAATTTTTGAGACATAGCTAGTATGAGGTAACAATGCCAAAGACACCGAAGGGCTCACCACCATTTGATTACTTTGCCTCTCTTCTGAATTTAGCAAATGTTAGGCACTGCACAATATCTGATCCACACTAATTAAAGATATCACCCAAAATTTGTGTGAATTAACAGGAGTTTTGCAGTAACCTTTAACAGAAACAGGATTTCAGTAAACATCTGTGCTTAGCAGTAATGCAAAAGTTAAGAAAAATGTCACACAACTACTGCTACAGGACCTAAGAGAGCTTTGATTACAGCTAATTTGACAAAAGAGTTGTGACAGAATATGGATTGCTTGAGGAGTCTGGTTTTTTTTCTCCTTGTGAAATTGGTATGTTATAAATTGCCTTGCCTGGCTGTTATCAAATTTTTCTTTCAGTTTATTAACTTGGCAGAAATTTTCAGGAACTAATGGACCTGCCTAAGACAAACAAATAACACAGGCAGAACTCCAACCTCTCATCTGCCACAGGTCAGAGGGACCAAATTGCAGTGTCTCCCTGCCAGATGCCATGAAGTTTCACAGTTCTGAGAAACTCAGCACCTCACTGAGTGTTTGGGAAAGACCTTCTGTATGCTGTTCTTGGAGACATGCTACTGACAGCAGAATAACCAGTGGAGAGGATCATTACAGAGGAGACTGCTACAGGAAATTCACGACAGTTAAAGCACTTTCCACAAAATATTTGCATTTGCTGCAAGTTAACAAGTAAAACCTTAAAAAAAAAAAAAAAGAGCACAGTAGAGAGGAAAACAGTTTTAAAAGAACAAATGTTAGATAAGACAATGTTAGCCGGGACCTTTCCTCATTTTTTTTCTTTCCAGTATGAGTTATTCACCTTTCTGCCGCTTGCTTCTTAGGAAATTTTCACTGTAATCTGCATAACCTATGGTAGTCAGGAAATAAAAAAATCCTGGTTGCCAAATTCTTTAAAAGGTCTGTGCCAAGTCATCTGGATCAGCAAGTTTCTTCTTTCCCACTCTTTCACTACCATCTTTCTCTCACTGGAGAGAATAGGATTCATATATCTTCTCTGGTTCTATCCTACAGATCTTTCCCACCAAAAAGGATTTATAGCACTATTGCCATTTATCTTGACCAAGTGACCAGACTGTAACGAATGAAAACTGCCAACCGGTCATGGTAGTTCTTTCTGTCCCTGTACCCACCAGATACCACCCCAGCATACCATGGATGCTGTGCTCACACCTCTGCTTGTTCATATGGCTTCCTACAGCAGCAGTGCTATTCTTCCCCTTGTCCCTGCCACAACATGCAGTCAGCCCCCCTTTGTCTTTGCTGCATATATTTTGGTTCAGATGTCAAATCTAAACAGCTTTTTTCTTTTCCAGTATCTGGCTACATTTTGATGTTTTTTTTTCCTTCTTTTTCTGGGTTTTCAGAGATTGCTGGAGGATGCAACAGTTAGAAGTAGACATCTGCACAAAAAGAAGAGTAATTAAAACTTCCCAGCTGGGGAATCCAAATTGTAAGAAAAATTGAAAAATAAAATCACAAAGAGGAGAAGACAAAATGCTACTAAGATTCTTTCTTCTAATTTTCTGTACAAGTTCAAAGATTATTTGCAATGCAACCCTCAAATAAAGATTGTATCTCTTGGTGATTGTCCAGGAAAACCAATTACATTCTGAGTACAAAAACCTGAATATCAGGACTTCAGAGGTGTTTTGATCTGAATCTGTAGCATTACTAAAAAAAAAGACAAAAAATACACCCAGGGAGATAATAGTATGCAGAATATATTCAGATTTATTTGCAAGCTAAGAAACAATGCAATAAAACTGATGTTCAGCTTTATGCTGTCTGGAAAATCAGAACTGATTGTATTTCCAACTGCAATTTAAACTCCAGGAAACATATTCCAGTAAAAAAGCAGGCAGAATAAATACATACATATTTTAAAAAATCCTCTAAGGAACAGAATATCGGTGAATTTATTACAGACTTTTGGGGACAAAATAGCCTCCAAACCCAACACTCAGAAACCCTTCAAGCAACACATTCATTTTCAATGAACAAATTCACTCTCTTAATATGAACTTCAAGCATCATGTAAGCAGGAAAAAATAATTAAAATTAAGGAATAAACCTCATATATTAAACAAAACAAAGTACTCAAATGCATGCATTCGGGTTTTGGTTCTAAATCTTTCTGTTTGTATGCAACATGGACCAAGGCCAAGAAAATTCTGTAGACAGTAAGCAAAAATTATGCATCTAACCATTTGCCCAGTTTTGGTCTAACACCATTTTACTTAGTTATTTTGGAAAGAATCCCGAAATAGGAGAGAATCTGCCTGTAATGAAGTGCCAGATTGAGTTTAAAGTCTGGTAAAGGAAGAAAAGACCCAGGGCAATGGAATATTGTTACAGGGTGTTGCTTGCTACACAAGACACAGCATGTGCCCAGAGAGAACACCCAAAGTTAAAAAGTCAACTTTAATGTTCGTATCAATCCACTGATATCCTTTTAGACTACCAGTTAGGTGTAGATATTACTAGCAGTTGTCTTTAAAAAGTGGAATGAAAACACTTAACTCATGTTCTCTATTCAGGGACAAATTCAGGCCCTAATCTTGCATCAAACAGGTCTTCCTAGGTCATTTAATTAAAGACCATATGTACATAATGAGACAGAATTCTTTCTAAAAACATTTAAAAAAATAAATGAGCATTAATCAAATGTTTTTCCACTGTATGTTTTTAATAATGTTGACATGTAAAAAGCTACATAAATATGAATGAATAAAGCATAAAATATTTCCGAAGATACTAAAAGTAATTCTGTATTCATTAAACTATCATTGATGCTTAGAAGCACCCCAAATGGCCCAGTATATGAGTTTCATATACTAACAGGGCATATGTGTAAAACCGGACAGTCTATATCTCAAAGATTCTGCAGTATTAATTCTGTGTGATATATCTGTTTAAGATACGGAAATTTTATATATTAAATGTGTCTGCCTGTGTGACTGACATGCTAATGTGTAGAATCTGTCAAGTCATTATAAAACAGTTTGGAAAACTTTTTTTTTTCTTTTGTCCCCCCGTAGAAAATTCATCTACTCTTTGCACCCAGAATCATAAAAAAACCTTCAGTCACATCAGTCAACTGCATAGTTTCGGAAAGGTCATATTTTCATGGATGTCAGTCTTTCAAAATGGATTGGACTAATACCAATGGAATGGGTGACAGCACTTATTAAGTCCAACGTCTTGGATGAAATCCAGCCTGTTCTGCCAGCTTGTTTCACAATGACATCCTTGCTTTCAGGGCACTGATAAAAAGTCTTACCTATTGACTGCAATATGAAGCATTTTTTATATTAGAATGTATTTTCTTCTTATCTTACAACAAAAGTTAATTAACGTATTTCAGTTTCCTTATATTTTAGATATAATTTTCAGTTATAAATTATATAAAATTATTTAATAATTACTCTATAATTATATTATTAATATATAATTATTATAAATTATATAACTGAAATTTAGATATAATTAAATTGATGTTCCATTTAGCTGACAGATATTATTATATAGATTGTATAGGTTACTGACATTTCAGTGAAAATTTGAACAAATTTAAACACAGAGTTTTTAATCAGTATTTTATTCATTTAGAAAGGAAAAAAGGTTGGTTGATTTAGAGGAAACAGAACTAAAAGTACACAAAATTAGTGAAATTGAAGGTTTAGCACGATATATTCAAGAAATAGATCAGTTTCCATTTGCTAGTTTAGGTATTCCACTTAAGTACTCTTTCATTTCTGAGAAAACGGGGATAGTCTGACAGTACCCAAATGCTTTTATTAAAAATTTAATGTAGCTGTGGCTTAGACCAGATTCAGTATTTACTTCTGAACTTCTATGGGAAGACCCCATTGAAGGACATAAATGATTACAGTACTTGCACAAAACTGTGAAAATGAAGCATTACTGCTCAGGTGCCTCTCTCTAAATAGAGTATCGGAGGCTTAAAAAACCTCAGCATCTCAACACATGTCTATTGCGATCCCTGATTGGGATCCAGAAGGCAGGCCTCCAAAGGACTCTATCTTGTTGGTATTCCAGGCCATGACAAGCCCACAGAAACAAAATCAAGGCTAATTCTCCTATTGAGAGGGAGAACAATAATTATCTTATCAAGACAGAAATGTTTCGTTCAGACATCCTGCTTTAATGAAACAATGCCAAATGCAATACAGTTTTCTGACAGACTAATACTGTGAGCCAAATCTCCTCTGTCCCAGGTGACAAAACCATCAAGATTCAAAAATCATACTGAATCTGAGTGACTCCTCCTTGGTGAAGGAGTGAAGAGTGAAAGCTCTACTCTTTGTGTCTCAGTAGTATCATTTTGAGAGAGGTATATAGAAAAGTGTCTTCGCTCTATTACTTCAGTATTGCTTTGGGAGGTCTCAGTGAGGAGCAACTAAAGAAGTGTCTCTTTCTTCCTTACCTCTCTATAAAAGGCCACAAAATTACACTTTCTCCATGAAATGTATAAGAGATTTTCTTTCCTCCCTCTCTTCCCCAATGAAATTGCTCATGCAACTTCCTCAGAACCGTGTTTGTACATATTTGTTAGCAGGAGAGACCCCTGCCATCTCCACTTTGTAAAACCGATAGACTGAGTCCCCAGTGTGTCCATCCAGCTAGCACTGAGTTACCTGCACCCTACTGAAGCATAGGCTCCTGGCTCCTGAGTAGCGCGCTGCAAGTTTTAGATCTCATTTTTTTGCCCCTAATATCCTCCTGCAAAAATGCAAGGAAAGCCCAAATATCTTGCCCAGTAATCATGGCATTGGATCTAGCCTTAAGTTTCTCTCTCGCCTATTCCTGTAACTGGAATGGTAGACCTTCTCAAATGACTGTGCTTATTTCTGAATATTATCTCCCTCCCTGCCACTGCTTTTTCCTGCCTTCTTATGTTTTGAAGGACAGAAAATAACAAAAGGGAGTCTTCAGTCCGCAGAGCGGGTGCTTCAACCTACAAATCCCATTTAAGAACAAGTGAATTTATCAAGACCGTGTCTCACCTCTGGAGACTGGCAAATTGCAATGAACCATAATTTTTCTTAATACTAAGCTTTCAAAACCTGCTGCCTGTCCAAGATCTTCAGTGCCTCCAAGATGATTCTCTCTTCCAAAAATGTGCATGATCAGGATTTGGTGAATATGTTCTGATTATTAATGCAGATGTATTGGAAGCAATAAACTTTTTTAAAATTAATGCTTCAAAAGGGCAAATTTAAATGAGGAATTCAGTAAGCCAGTTTGGCACAGAAAATTGACAAAGTAAAAATTTTTCTTTCACCCTGAAGAGCTTTGGATACACCTGAAGCACATCAAACAACAAAGCCCTCTTCATTAGCAAGTATGAATAGATATGGTTCTTTCTATAGCTATAAGTTAAGTTTGCCAAATGCAAGTTATTTCTGACCGGGAAACTGCACAGGTTAGTTCTGAATCCAGGCAAATAAATGGCACTGAGCAAACAGGTGCTTAAACATTGGTCAACACTGACAGTGTTATTTGTGGTCAGCTAAGGACATCAGCAGGGTGAATGGACATCTGCAGACATCTATTATACAGGCAGACAAGGGTGGTGAAATAGAGGGAAAAGGGCAGCTGTGATGGAAAGAGTGAAGGACCAATGACTGGAAAACATTTTTGAAGAAGAATTTGAAGAAATGGAATGAGGGAATCTGGTGTGTGTGTCAGGGAAGATGTTACTGACACGGTGTGTAACCTCTGCTGTTCTAAAGAAGTATGTGCCAAATAGATAGGAATACAGCTGTTGCTGTTTTTAATTTTGGCTAAGCTAACCACACTTCCAGTCAAAAAGACAAACCTCCACATCTCATCTGAAAGTATTTAGCAATATCAGTTCTTCCAACATACCCCGATTTATAACAGAGAATCAAAATATTTTATCAGTGAGGTATGGAATGAAGAAGTATAAGATACAGAACCACGTTTGAATACACTAGGAGCATGCAAATATCACATGCAGTCACAGCACATAAAACCTAGCATACCAAGCAGACTAAAAATTGCTTATTGAATACTTATCGCTCCAGGGAAAAAATAAATAATAATAAATAAATAAGGAAATAAATAAGTAAAAGTGCACATGCTTGCTATACAGTTTCCCTTTAACTCTTTTTCTTAGTTGTCACTTAGAGAAGTACTTAAGTCTTCAGAGTAACAGGCTGGTCTCGGATTCCAAATGTAGCATTAAATTACACAGGACTTCTATAGCCTTGTTCAGATCACTTTGCCACTTGCATATCTCTCTACCTTTTTACTTTTCTTCCACATTAGGCCTATCTTTTCTGCTTATGTTACAATCTCTTCGTGACAGATGACATATTTATTCACGGTCAGGATCTGGCACAATGGGGCTGTAATCTCTATAACAACAAATAATAATTTCAACCCTATCTTTTCTATTTACTTTTTCCTGTATAATCACACTTGATTGAAATCCTGCTAGCAAAAATATTGACTCAGACAAATAATGTCTTCATTTTGCCACTTGCTCTTGTTCTCTGTCTGAGGCCATCTGTGTGACATTTAAACAAAACATACAACCACCCTGCAGACACAACTATAACAAGATGCCTTTCCCCTTCAATGTCTTTTGGTTTGGTTTGGCTTGGTTTTTTTAAATACGTTTTCCTTCATGTTGAATTTGAGAGAATGAACTTACAGTTTCACCTTCCATGAACACTTGTGCTTGATGAACTCAGAACCATAACTGCTTCTAAAAAGCAGTTAAATAAAAGCACAAACATGTCTCAAGCAAATTAATTGAAGAATTGAATTCTCTCTGTTGGTGAAAAATGGTCAAAGTCAAAGTCAGCATGTGTTTCAAATTCCCAAACTTTTATATTCATTCTCATTGCACTGTTTTAATGCTTTTCATAACATGTAAAGTCCATTCATGTCATGAAAAACCATAATTAGAAAAATTGCTGAGCTGTACAATGTTGCTATATAATTGATAGCTACCCTTCAAATTATTTTCATAATAAACTCTTTTGTCTGTATCAATTTTTTCATCTCGACAGTCTATTGACACAAATAAAATTGTGAGGGAGAGTAAACTTCAGGGTTTTGAAGCCAGCTCAGCCCTCCACCCAGCTTCACAAAGCAAACCAAAGCACAGTAAGTAGGGACAAAGGGAGGTTTGCTTCAGAAATGCACTGCTGATCTAAGATGATGAACTAATGTAGGTGCTCCCATAAAAATCTTCCTTAAGAGAAGGGGACTGCAAAGATTTCACTGTGGTGTGGGAACTTATTCGGCTGGTTGAAACCAAACCAAGAAGAAAAGACTTGCCTTCAAGGGCGGCCAGAACTTGAGGAGTTCTGTATATAAACCCACATCTTTTTCATTCATGTCAGACCTTCTCACTTTGAGTTTTAAAAAGCTTAATTATATTAGTTAATTTTAAAAGCCTTCTGGCCTTTTTGGGGAAGCTTTCTATAGGAGAGATCTAAGCAAACCCATCTGGCTGCCTGGGCACCTCCATCCTATTTATATGAAGAGTTGTTATTGGTGTCAGACAGAGAGCAGGCAGCTGAAGGTTTGAATACTGAAAATGTTGCAATACCTATTGTTGGGAAAACCAACAAACTTCACCAAGTCTACATATTTCACGTTTATGATTTGATATAAAGAATTTACTGCATTTGCTTTTATAAGCTGGAACACTCCCCCGCACTGCATACTCAAAGACCACATAGTAGGATAGAATATTCCAATACATTTTATGAGTCCTACTTCCCCCTCATATTTATCAGTTATAATAACACTCTTTATCACCAGAAAGTGTTGCAAATGGGAACAAAACAATGGTGTTAAGTTTCCTCTACTAGCATAGCCTGCCAGTAATGAGGTAGAAGAAAAAGATCTGATGTTGCAGTATGTGTTCTGCTGGCCTCCTTTGGGATGGTTACAAGTAGTTCTTACAGCCTGTGCCTGTATGAACTGCCCAGACAGACCAAATCCCTTTACTAGCCAGAATAAGAAGAAACAAGCAATGTATTGTAAAGGTTAGTAAGATCGATTTTGTCTTCGACATCCCTTCACTGTTGATGTTATAATGTAAGATCTAAATTGAGTATATATACTGACTGCAAACAGTGGGCTGAAAAAGGCTAGTGGGAATGCACAGCTAGACATAACTCTGTCCTGACATTCTCCCATCCTTTATACACTTTTTTCCACCAACAATAAAAGACTTTGCTTTCACAGGCATTGTTTCAGCAATAATGGACTCATAGTCCTTTGTTCTGCCTATAAGGAATGTATCGTGTCCAGTGTGATCAGGAAACTGAGAGTCTCAAAATTTACATAGGACGAACACAGTTCATCATGTTCCCACATACAGAAAGGTAACACTACCGCTAAGGACAAGACATCAAAACAGGGGGGAGAAACCCCAAAGACAAAGCTAAATATTTTTCCCTAGCTGTAGTTTCTTCAGGGGCCTTAGGTGAGGGAGTAGGGTCACAGCTGATGTCACTGCTTTTTAATTTGAATGTACCCATTTCCACAGGCATTTCACCCACAGACTGGAAATCTGTTCTTTTAAACATTCTTGGAAGCTTGTTTACCACAGTATTTGCTGCTTATTTGTCTAAACAAATTTTATGTAGCTTTGTCCATTTTTCTTGAAAGCAAGGATGTCATCATTCATATTGCAAAACTGATTAAGAATCAAAGAGGTTGTTTTACCCTTTGTTGTGATTTAATCCCAGCCAGCAACTAAAATCACACAGCCACTTGCTCACTTCTCCCCCTTCCCAGTGGGATGAAGAAAGAATTGGAAAAACAAAGAAAACTTGTGGGTTGAGATAAAGACAGTTTAATAAGTAAAGCAAAAGCCACGCACACATTCACTGCTTCCCCATGGGCAGGCAGGTGTTCAGCCATCTCTGGGAAAGCAGAGCTCCATCACATGTAAAGGCTACTTGCGATGACAAATGCCGTAACTCCAAATATGTCCCCCCAGTTCTTTCTTCTTCTCTGAGCTTTATATACAGAGCATGATGTCATATGGAATGGAATGGAATATCCCTTTGGTCAGTTGGGGTCAGCTGTTCTGGCTGTGTCGCCTCCCAACTTTTTCTGCACTCCCAGCCTACTCACCGGCAGGGTGGTACGAGGAGCAGAAAAGGCCTTGACGGCTTAGCAACAGCTAAAAACACCAGTGCACTATCGACACTGATCCCAAAACCAAAACACAGCACTATGCCAGCTGCCAGCAGGAAAGTCAACTCCATTCCAGCTGAAACCATGACACCCTTTTATATACAAATAACAGGAAAAAATGCAGGGTTATCTGCAGCAAGGCTTTACTTTTCCTCATCTCAATAAGTAAGGGAACCCAGAAAGAGAAGAGAGCATACACATGTTTAATTTTTTTTTGAAGTTGTTAAATAACAATTAGCTTCTGCATTTTACGTGATAATTATTCATTTGCAAAGCATATACTGGAAGATACCAAAATAAAATACAGAAAAACATTGGTTCCCATAGACACAAACCCCAAAAATGACAATGAAAAAAACAGCTATCTTGAGGTTGGAAGGAAAAATTTGATCCATCAGAATTATAGCTGTGAAGAAACACAGTGGCAAAACATTTATAAAAAATTAAAATCAGTGACAGCCACTTTTAAATACAATATATAAAAATATATAAATATTTTCTTCATAAAACGAAGTGTCACCTTGATATGAACTAAAGGAATAATACAATAATTCATCAACAGAACTAAACCAAATTCAACAAAGCTTCATTTTTTTCTGAAGAAAATAAAAATACATAGTTACACACAAAAAAACTGCACACAAATAGAAAAATGGAGAAAAAATATTTAATCAAAAAAATGAGCAATTATCTTTTATAGTAACAAAAATGCTTCTGGTAGCAGTGGAAAATACCATAGTCCTTATTGCAGCACAAAAATATGAAAGTTTAAAAAAGGACAGAAATAGAATCTTAAGAAAGAAACAGATCATTCAAGCTAATATCTCAAACTACAGCTTCATTGAAAATAGAAGTTGTATTAGATATTCTCCTCAAATATAAATCCTTCAGTCTGAAACTCCCAACTCCATTGTTCAACAGTTTTCTCACCAACTTTCTATAAATATGACTTCTCTATCAAATGGCAAAGTATTTATGTATGTGATAATGTTTAACCACATGGGAATAGTCCAAGATTCAGTTTTTATTGTTTTCCCTCTGTTCTAATAAGAACATACTCAGACTTTCGGACATATTCATATTTAAGACTTTCTGAAATATTTTGCTTACTGGTGACATTATCTTCTCTTTGTAAAGTAACTCTGAACTGCAAATAATAGAACATGCATATGTGTTGCAACAGAGGTCAAAGTATTTTCTCTGCTCATTCTCCAATTCTAATGTCTCGTACTAAAGTTCTGCACAGCCTATAAGACTATGTTCCTATGAAAAAAGTGTCTGTTTACTAAGTGTTGCTTTGACAATCAGAGACTATAAAATGTGAAAGCTTGTATTGTTATGTCTCACCCATTTCCATCTCGTCAGGATTATCTTTCTCCAGATGTTTGGAAACTGAATCTCAAGGTCTGGAAAAAGCCTAGGATGTCTCTTCAACCAGTTTACAGCTACAAGATCTTTTTTAATAATATTTTTGGATAACATTAATATTTTGTTAGTGTATGGCCTGCCAACAGTCTTTGAATGGTTATCTGAACCCAGAAAAGCCAGCCATTTTACATGATGGTAAAAAATGTAAGCAATTCTGAGTTCAGAATTTTTTAATTTTACATGATGTCGTTTCTTCACTCCCCCCACTTCTTTTTTGCTAGGAATGGAAAACATTGCTTAAAATGTCATTGTGGTTTATTCTCCTAAAAGATTCTAACGTGATTGCAAATGGAAATTGAGCATTAGTATTATTGCAGTGTGCAGAATGTTCTGCTCTTTACCTCTTTCTCTTTGATATTTAATGTGTTTTTGATGCTACTTACTGATTAGTACTGCTATAACACTCCAGTCAGCATTAGAAACTGTTGTATCCACACAGTCATTCTCCTCTCCTTTAAACACTTCACAATAATTTTTCCCTTTGACTAAACCACACTTTAACTACTTTATCTAAAGAACACTTTTAATGTGAATAAAATGTAATTAGCAAATGTAAACCACTGACCTTTCCTTACTTCTATACATATTTTCTTTTATTCTAGACATATTTTTAAATGTTTATGCTCAACAGTTACTTAGACACTGTCATGCAGCTGTGAGTTTACTACTTAATGGCACATTAAAAATCTTCTCTGGCTGTTGATCCTAGACTCAGTATAATATTTCCCAGTGCCATATGATTACTACATTGCGTTCCTGGAGCCTCATTAAAAACTTTAATGGTGAGACATATAGATAAAAAAAATCTGGCAGAAATTCATACATTTATCTTACAGAGAAAGAGGCTAATATGTACATGTTCTTACAAATAAATGAAAAACATTTTCCAGAAGACTACCTGCTATTTGTAACTGTGAAGAACAGATAAAAGACTATGAGAAAGCTGCAGAGGGAAAGAAATAATAAGTGAGTTGCTTTTAATAATTGATAAAAAGTCACATAATTTTTGAATGCAAAAATAACATAAAGTCCAATAAAGTCTTCCAAAATATGGTTATATTAACTTCTCATTCTGGTAAATCACTTTTAATTTTGCCACTTACTAGCAGATCTCAAGGTCTTCCTGTTACGGAGGTCAGATAAGTAAATACCACAAGGAACTTGACAAAGTCATTGTCCTTTACCAGTCCTTCCTTCGTCTCAGAGGAACCTGAGAATTTACTGGTATGAACCACAGGGACTGCACCTTTAATTTTCTTGTCAGGGGAACTATGATCTTAGGAACAATGAAAACTGATGGGTCCATCAGCCCTGAATGTCATACAGCAGCCCAACACCTAAAGGTCTCTCACCATAAGAGAAATCAAACACCGCTGCAAACACAAAATGACTCTTTCAGTGAACATAAGACATACAGTCTTGGCTGGAGAATTAATTGTCACAAATTATTTTTCCATTTCTGTTTTCTGCATCCTGACCTACAAGGGAAACCTATAATGTACCTTCAAAAGACAGGTTCAGAAAGCAGAGGTAACTCATGCTCTAAGTACAAAAAACAGGGATTAGGAAAGAATATGTCTATAGCATGTAAATTTTCTTTGTAACCCACCACCAGCTAATCCTTCACTTTGATGGGTGTAAAAGGGATGTTTTGCCTGAATCTCTTGTTTTCTAGAGATGGTAACTTTTACTTCACCTTTTGTTAACACCTTACTGAAGGTATGTGTTAGCATAAATAAGGAAACTCAGAGAAATTCTTTCAAACTTGGATTGAAGATATCAGTACTTGTACATTGGTCTGAACAAACCAATGTAGTACTTTGATTGCACTACTGTAAATGGAGCAAAAAGGCAAACTTCTTGCTTTATGTACATTCTCTGACACAGCTACAGAGGCTGTTGAAAGCCCCAGATTTACAAAGCAATCTGTAAATTTTACAATACAGTTAATTTTTTCTAATTACTGCCTTCTGTTTTATGTAACAAAGACCCTTTCATCATCCATTCAAAGCTCAGGATGTAGGGAGAAAATTCAGCCTGTTAAGAACATCTAGGAAAGGATATATGAATTTTATTCTCAAACATCTGAATAAGGGCTCAAGCCAATTTCAGTGTTAATTTAAAGTGACTCTAGAAATATGATATCAGGGTTTTTTGTCTGTCTTCACTTTTGCAAACAAATACTCATTAAAACACTTTTTTCCTGCTGTTATGCAATGATGCTATAGACTGCAATGATATGTTTTATCTACCTAATTTCTCTCAATACCCAGCTTCTAGGAACTACTATAAACTCTGATGAACTATATCCTGCCTTCTAGTTATCATTTAAAAAGATTTTCTACCTCATAAACTGATTTCCGATTGTATTGCGGTTTTCGAGTGCTACTTATATTGAAATAAAAGTTCAGTGGTACAGACCACATAAATAGCAAATAGTATAAGGTCACAAATTTGTTAGAGAAGCCTGCCTTCTTTGCAATAAAACAGATAACCCATCCATGATTTCCAAATTTCTTATAAAAGTCTTATAAGAGTAATTTTCACTCACTGGCACTGCAGTTAGTTTGGGGCTCTCAAATGAGGCTTTGCCCAGACAGCTGTTTTAATTCGTGTTTTGCAGTACAGGTCAAATAGCCATGGGGTAAATAGTCCCTGAGACACAAAGGCTGAATTACCATGCTCAGTTCTGAGCTGCAGAGACTTCAGGTAGGCCACATACCTAATGTATCACCATCATCTTCTGGGATTTCATTTGAGATTTAAAATATTTCTGTGCATGTTATTTAATGGTAGAAACTTAAGTGCCTAGCACCAGAATCATTCTGTGCAGTGTCAAAAATAGACCTATAATAACTGTCACTTGTTCATCAATGTCAGAGTAAAAATGAACAACTTCTGTACGACAAGGGAAGGTTTACTCCTTTTGACTAAAGAAAGTCTTTGCAGCTCAGGTTCAGCTGGGGTAATTTGTTCATCATTAATTTTGAAATAATGAAAAAAAAAAAATTAAAGACAAAATTACCAGTCCTTCATGCTGCATGGAGTACATCCTGCAGCAAACATGAAAGGAGTGGATTTCCTGTCATCTTTTTGCTTACTGGGATCAGTGTGTGCCAGCATCCCTAGAGATACACTGTGCAATGTGGAAGATACTGTGTCCAGAACAGATCACCTATATAGATGCAAAATGCTGTCTTCAGCAAAGTTCTGCATGTTCACTGTCCAGGGAAGCACACTTTGCCGGTGCTGACCTGCCAAGAACCTTATTCATCTTTTAAGGCGAATAGACTGCAGGAACACGAGCCACTATGGTCACTACACACACAAGCAGCACTATTCCTTCATGAAATGCTAAAGGGTTTGTCTGCATCCTCCTCTTTACATAGAAACTATCACGAGTTAACAATGTTATGTTCACTCTACGGTCTTTGAAAGGCCAAGTCTGAATTAATTATGGGATTTTGAAGGACTGGGTCATAATTTGTACTCAGTCCCTATTAACTTCAGGAAGTTTATTTGAAACTTCTTTGTTACCATATGGTATACTGGTAAAGTATTCATTAAGTAGCAGGAAAACCAAATTCTAGCCTCAGACATTATTTCATTCCATATTTAATTAGTTAGTTGTTGCGTGCATTTTTTTTTATACAGAAGTTCAAATGGTCCACTGTGCACATGTGCATGTCGAGAGAATATTATAATTAGAAATTAAACTCAATTGGTCTAACTTCAGGTACATTTTTGCTTGCATCTTCCCAAGAGTCTCAGGACAAAGGGTAGTAAATGAGAAACTCTTCAAATCAGTAGTAGTTCATGAACATTCAGCTCTTTTTATCACTAATGAAATGTCAATCCCCTGTGTTGCTTCTGCCAGGGAAGCCGAAATAAGAATAGATAATGGCAGCAGGGAGTCAATGTTTTGTCAGTTAGGTTCATACCATTATTGCAGTGAGAACTAAATATGAAAAACCAGCTGCATCTTATTTACAAAACAGTTGCTCCCTGCTGAAATTTTAAGATGTAAGCTTAATTTTGCAGAAAAAGTCATTTTCTGTTCACATTTCATACTGCAATAGCGCAGTATTTTGCAATGGATAACACAGCATTCACTGTAGGAAAAATTCTATAATTACTCTATTAGTTGCATGACAATGAACCAGAGGAAACTGTAAGAAACTAACAACAAATTCATTGCAAAATTTATACTTAGAAGTCCAACTGCTTAATTTAAATGTTTTTAAATTGAAAATTATTATTACTATTAATATTCTTATTATGAAAAAATATTCACCTAGGTCTTCAGATTCAGATGATTCTTCTACTTCTTTTCATACTTTATGTGATAGAAAAAGTTGACAATATTCTGATGTCTCTGAAAATAACACTTTTTCCTCTATTCCACCCTTGCCTCTGAGAATAACATATTTAAGGATTATAATTAAAATTCATATTCATCACACAACCTACAATCTTCACAACATTAATATACATCAACAAAAAGAATTCCCCACACCAAAATACAGATAACATCATCACAACACTGACAAAAGTGTACAATTTATACACAGTCTAACTCTCATCCCATCACCACAATTACAACAAAAAGTTCCCACAATGTTTCTGCCCTTTGCTCTCTAACAATGTACAGTCCATAATTTGCCTGTTACCTCTCCCAATTATTCAAATTCCTCATGCCCCACATTGGGCACCAAAAAAAGATTGTGGTGGGTTGACCTTGCCTGGAGGCCAGGTGCCCACCAAAGCCATTGTATCACTCTCTGTCCTCAGCTGGACAGGAGAGAGAAAATATAATGAAAGGCTCATGGGTCAAGATAAGTACAGGGAGAGATCACTCAGCAGTTACTGTCACAGGCAAAACAGACTTGACTTGGGGAAATTAATTTAATTTGCCAATCAAAAGTCAGAGTAAGATAGTGAGAAATTAAATCTTTAAACACCTTCACCCCACCCTCCCTTCATCCCAGGCTCAACTTCACTCCCAATTTTCTCTACCTCCTCCCACAGAGCAGCACAGGGGGATGGACAACGGGGATTGCAGTCAGTTCAACACACGTTGTCTCTGCCACTCCATCTTCACGCTTGCAACCTGTTCCAGCGTGGGGTCCCATCCACAGCAGAAAGTCCTCCACAGACTTCTCCAACATGGGTCCTTCCCATGGAGTGCAGTCCTTCAGGAACAAGTGCTCCAGCATGGCTCCCCCGCAGCATCACAAGTCCTGCTAGAAAACGTGCTCCAGCGTGGGCTCCTCTCTCAGCGGGACCACAAGTCTTTCCAGGAGCCTGCTCCAGCGCATGATTCCCATGGAGTCACAGCCTCCTTTGGCCCCATCCACCTGCTCTAGTGTAGGATCCTCTATGGCCTGCAGGTGGATATCTGCTCCACTGTGCAACTCCATGGGCTGCAGGGGAACAACCTTCATCACCATGGTCATCACCCCACAGCCTGTGGGGCAATCTCTGCTCCCGCACCTGGAGCACCTCTTTCTGCTCCGTCTTCACTGACCTTCACTGTCTGCAGAGTTGTTGCTCTCACATATTCTCACTCCTCTCTCCGGCTGCTGTTGTTCTATTACAGGTTTGGGTTTTTTTTTTCCCCTTCTTAAATATTCTTTCCCAGAGGTGCTACCACCATCACTGATAGGCTCAGCTTTCGCCAGCAGCAGGTCTGTCTTAGAGCAGGCTGGCATTGGTTCTATTGGACATAGGGCATCTTCGGGCATCTTCTCACAGAAGCCACACCTGTAGCCCCGCTGCTACCAAAACCTTGCCATGCAAACCCAAGACAAATTGTACACTACCAATTTCCATGCAATATTTTCTCTTCTCTCCTTTTTAGCTCCTTTGTGTTCTGTTCTCCTGCTAAATCTGCACTTGTTGAACTCAATAATAAATGCAGATGTTTGCATTAGATGCAGGCCAATGCACTAATACGAAAAATCAAAGTAAAAAACATTAGAACAAGCCAGAAAAGGGATTTGGAGCTCAGAATAAAAACCTACACTTAGAAAAAATGCTATAAAAAACATTAGAACAAGCCAGAAAAGGGATTTGGAGCTCAGAATAAAAACCTACACTTAGAAAAAATGCTATCAGACACAGGAATCTGCAAAATATATAGTGTAGGATATCTTATTATATCTTTTTTATTTTCCTCTCCATGAAGATGGCATTCTGGTGGGACTACATCTCTGCTATCCAGGCTTCAGTAGGCATCTTTAAGGTGCACGGTTAAAGTTCCTTCTGAGGATGTCAGGAACATGAAGTATGTGCAGTATAATTCCTGTAGCACCCAGCCACAATTCTCATGTCCAAATTCAAACTGCTAAAAACCTAATGGTGGCATTTGTCTATCAGAATTTATACATCTAAAACATAGGCCTCTAAATCATCTTTTCCTTCTCTTTACAAGTTATTAGAGTCTACCTGCATGCTGCAGTCCAACATACTCCACAAATACTTAGACTTGACATCATCTCACCAAGTCAAATACACTAAATCAAGATCTCTGCACAGCCCTGTTCCTTGACCTCAGCCCAGCAAAACACAAAGGTCTATGCTTGATTTACATTTGCTTAACTAGGAACAGGACAGTAATGATGTACTTCCATAATTTTAATACTTGCAATACTTAAAAGCAGACCAGTTACTTACATTATCTACTTATCCTACCATCTAGAAATATGTCTGCCACCACAGAGACTTTTTTCAGGTTAAAAAAAGCTGGAGTTAATTGTCTCAACTTCAGCAAGGGGTGGTGGGTGGGCACCTGGCAGCTGGCCAACATTAAGCCACCACAGCTACCTTATGATTTTTGTATGCTTAAGGTTGCTGATAAACTATTTGACCAAATCCAGAAATTTTGTATGTTGCTGTGCATCAATATTGCAGCTACAACTGCTACCTATTGTAGATCTCAAAGTATAAAGATTTTTTCCCCATATATTCAAAAGGAAGGCAGTGGCAAAGTGACAGAAAAAAATAGTCTACACAGAGGCCTGTATGATAAGAGTTCCTCAGTCCTGAAAAAAATTCTGTTCAATTGCATCAATATTAAAATACCAATTATAAAGAATATACACCATATTAACATCGATTATACACCGAATACTTGTTTTTAATTGTACACACAACAGAGTACAGCTAAGTATATTCTCTTAAACAAAGGAAGATAAATCCAAGCAGTTGTCATTGGAAATTTTATTATACATTTAGGAAATCCTGACACTGTAATATGTCATATAGCGACCAGAAGAACTGAGACATTTTTTGATTCTTTTGTTAAGGGACACAAAATACAACTATAACAAAATCAATATTGGCTAGGTAAGTCTAAAACTTAACTCTGCAGAAGACAGTACATGTAAATTAAATCCGCAGTTACAGATTATTTTTTTCTGATGAATATATCCAAATCTTCATTTAAAAAATTATAGTTCATTGTTCCTCAGTGCTATAGGCCTACATACAAATTCAGCGTTATTCCCTTATACCAGTCTTCGGATGTTAAGAGTAAAAAATTTCTGAACTGATTAGTCATGGGGTATGGATGTGCAAATTGCATAAAATATAAATTTCTCTGATCTTAACAGTGGGACTTACTCTAGACTGTATTCAGAAATAATGGGATTTAATAGAAATTCCTTATTCCTATCATCCAGCTTTAAAATTGGCATGTTTCAGACATGCATATAAAACACTGAAGCCCAAGCAGTAGCAATTGTTTGAAGGTTTGCATTTATAGCAAAGAAATGCCTTACACAGGGCCCTAATGGTGGTCCAACCTCTGAGAGCTTCAGAGACTATTCAGTGTATCACATTCCAACAAAAGTTATTTTCATCCACAGTTTAAATTTTCATTCACGTGTTAGAAAAATTTTCTTTATCTGAAGCCTACTCCTTCATCCAAGGATTTCAGGCAGATTCCCAAGGCACTAGTACTGGATATTTTCTCTCCCTGAGAAGGGCTACAAAAACCAGCAAAGATGAAAATATATATGGACGCAGGTATGTATGTATGTGTGTACAGTATAACTGATCATCTCACCAGTCTAGCACTTTATTAAAAATGCAGTGACAGTAGAATGAATTATATAAGTTTACAGATGCTGCAGTTGAACACAAGGCAACCAGATGGCATGTGCAAGAATTGGTAATAGCTTACTTGCATATCAGAGAGAAAGAAAATGTCTGGTTTTCAGAAACATCATCTTAGGGAGCCTTCTGCAAAGGAAGTTCCACACATCAATACTTTAGTTTTACTAATCAGCATTTTGGAATTTTGATTTGTGGCTTTCCTCTTTGGATTTTAATCCAAGATAAATTGATTTTGCTGATGAATGAACCATGATTTCTTCCCCAGCATAAACTGACTGAGATGTGTTTGAAAAGGGACTGAATATCAACCTCTGATTCAGAAATACCACAGACGCTGAAAGATAGCTTGGCTGGCTACCTTGCTTTCCCCTGGCATAGAAATACTTCTGAATTTTGCATAATCAGCACAATCTGTTTCTCTATGTTGCTTTTCTCAGCCTTCTTAAAGGGAACACATCTGGATCATGATTAGAAGAAATAGGATGTGGATAGAAAAAAATGCAGTGCTTCTCCACACAAATCTCCACATAAACTGTAGTAGGAGTATTGTGCCAGGTGGCATACCTTAGAATTAGCCCTGGAACGGATTCGTCTTTCCATCTAAAAAAAAAAAAAAAGAAACTTTTACAATTTCAACACTATATAAGATTAACTTTAAAACCAAGAAGAAATATTCTGTTTTCCGTAGCATGATTTCACTGGAGAAAAGTTTATATTTGTTTCAAGTGTCTTATGACCATTTTTTGTTCTTATATTAACACTCGTAACCCACTTGCTTTTGAGTCATTCTCTTTTATCCCCCCAAACATGCCTTTCAAATACACCTGAAAACATGCCATTTGTTCCATCTAGGTTGAGAACCCAGACGAATATGATAGGTTCATTATACAACTCCTAGTATGACTTCAGTCTCATTAGGCAACAATAGTCATCAACCTGAATAATCTAAATTTATCATTTTATTTTACAAAATGCACATTTTAATATGGTATACGTAACTGTGCATATATATGGAAGGATAGTTTCCATCAGTATGATTCAATAAATCATAAGCTACTTTAGACAGTTACAGCAATTCAGGGACCAGCATATGGCAACTTGAAATATGTTTAAAATGCAGGTTTCTTTAAAATATAGACAACATTTTAACAACTTTACTCTGAAAGCTTCAATATGTTGATTTTACTTTCCATTGCCCTTAGCAACATAGGGTTTTAGAGACACGGAAAAGATTATTTGAGAGATAGAAACGTATAAAGTGGGGAATCTGCAAGGATTTCACCTTTTAAATCTCTATTAGACTTCTATTTCACAGTTCAATTTTACAGACTGTACTGAGGAAGACAGCAATAGCTGATGTATTCAAACCTCTTGACCTGATGGAAAATCCCACTGGTGTTACAACTGAACATTAAAGGCATAGCACTGCCCAGTGTGGTCAGTGCTCCCCCTGCCCTTGTAAACTCAGGAGTAAGATGAATGAAGAAAGTGGTCAGAAAAGAGGGCTTATAAACCTTTTTAGTCTTTGGGAGAATGCTGAATGGCATCAAGTCAAAATCTGGTAATGTGTTAGTGTTAAACAGTGTATTTATCTGTTTGCCAGCCTGCAAGCTTAGGTTCTGGTCCTGTTCAATTTTCTAGGATAGTTGCAGACTTGGAAGAAGGCTGAAGGGGTTGGCATTCAGGACACAGAAGAAAAAGACAGTCATAGCATGGCACAGTTCATTTCCTGGAAAGGAACGTAAAAGAATCTTCCGTGAAGGCAAAGTTGTCCAGGGTCAGCCAGGGTCTTCACTGTGGGTGGATCAAGATGAAGCTAGGAGATTCAAGCAAATGCAGTGCATAGGTATTCCTCAGAGGTAAAAGACAAAAACAGTAAGGCAAAGAATATTGAGCTTCATAGAAAGGGGTGGAAAGATTTAGCTCCAAAGGGTTCTAACTCTTTTCCTGTGAGGCAGCTCCTAAATGGATCAAGCAAATCTGTTAACCCCTATGGTAGGGTCTACTTACATGCACAGGTATTATGGGTCATGGCGATATACTGAACACATACTACGTGTGATTATAATCATGATTGTTTCATATGCTTACCAGGATAAAGTTCTGTCCTGCCATGAGAGTCATGTGCTCTCTTTGCTCTATTTCCCCATTTTTACAAACCGATTACTTTTTTTTTTTCTGATTAATCATTGTTTGTGTTCAGCATAGCTTCCAAATTTCCCAAGTTCTTTTTGATCCAGAAATTTAATTGGAGAAAAATATCTACTGAACACTAATTAGTTTGGAAGGCAATCTGAAAGAAACCTCAGTGAGATAAATCATTTTCACCCCAAAGTGATTAATTACTTTCATGTCTAGCCTCATTTAAAAGACCATAATGAGACACACACAATAAACCTGTTTAGATACTTCTGTCATATCTTTTTAATATACAGACTGACACAGTGCGAGGGCAGTGAAAGGTGCATTCCTCAGGATGCCAGAGAGCCAACTAAGGAAGTGAGGAGAGTTTTACATTACAATAGGCAAGGAATTGTTTACAGACCAGTTGAATGCAAGAGATGGCTTCTAGTATAACAAAGAGAAGTTTGTGTATATAAGGAACAACTTTAACATTAATGAAGAGCCTAACATGACAGTCCCCAGCACAGGAGGAGAACCGAGTAAGTTCTGGGTGTAAGGATATACTGGTGTATTCTCTCCTCCCCATGCCCCAGGAGGACTTGGCTAAGGTAATTCTGGAACAGTGGAGAAAGCATGAGATAGGTCTGAAACCTCTATGATCATCTAGAGTGAAATAACATGGCTGTATGAGGGACAAAAGACTTATGTCATGTAATCTTCTCCTATAAGGTGACAATTTCTTTCATTTCGTCACCCATATAACTCAAGTTTGTAACTGTGTTGACTGCTTCAGATACGATGATTTAATTCACATTTTATCTTAACCTGGCTTCAATTAAATATGATTTAAGATAGCTTCATTCTTAAAGAACTTGCAGCATTGGTCAATGGTTATTTTTCATTGTTCCTTTTTTTCTTAATTCATACCATTAATAGTTAACAAGAACAGAAAGTTACTAAAAGCAGAAGACAATTGCAATGAACTTGCTCTACAAAATCCCCCAAATTTAACTGGGAGTACTGGAATACAGTATTGTTTTGCATGAATCAGGAGGGCAAAATAAGGCTCTGAGTAGCACAGAAGAAAGAATATTTTTATCGTGCTAATTATTTTAAATGCTAGGTAAGAAATTAAACACACAAAACATTTTCTGACAAACTGTATCTCCTCTCGAGCTTATTACAAAGAGGAAAGTAAATGTTTGCTTTTTGGATGGTCCAGCATTTTTTCACTGTGGTGGAACGTAGTTTTCTGAAGCAGTTTCTGCTGCACGTACTCTCTTGTGATTATGTTTTTACACTTCACTTTCCTCTTCAGAATTTTGCTTTTCTGCTTATAAGAATCTTACACACTTTCATTGGAAAAGAAAGTCAGCAATCAGCTTGCTACAAATTCATTTATAGCAAAAAAAGCGAAAATCAAAAGTTTCACACTAGAATACTTTTGCTATAAAACATTTGTCCCAGAGTTTAAACAGTTTATGAGACCATGATTTTTTTTATCAGAACAGGACAAATCTCTGTGAACTTTCAGAAATTAATTTGCAATTAATTGTTCTTAAAAACAACACTTGAAATTTAAAAAGAAACTAAAAAAAGAGGCATTGAGGAAAACCATATAATGCCATAAAATTTTGTAAAATGTACAATATTGGACTGATTCAGACTAGTAAATTTCTTGACCACTTTTTTTTTTTCTTCACATCTCAGCATTCTGTGGCTTTAGAGATTAGTCCTTAAAGTCCTTGTCATAATCTTAAGAAGTTCCTAAGCATAATTTCAGAAGACATTACTTGGTGTTGTTTGCTTCGCTTGTTTTATAAGTATTGCTGTGATATTTGTCAATTACTCAGTTTGTGGCTTTTTTCAAAGTGTGATTTTATGTTTTTCATCCCAATGTATATGCAATTTGTGAATAAACACCTGAAGTGAGAGCCTAGCTCCAAGACAAAACCATAAAGACCTAACTAGGGCTAAAATTTCTGCTCTGAGGAAAGAGTATCTTTCACTTCATATAATTTATTGTGAATTTCTTTGTGGTGAGAAATTTAACTGAGCCAAAACAATTAGACTGGTATTTGGCATACCTGGAAGAAGACTTCATTTTTCTCTTGAACATGAAGTGCAGAGAACCACGTAAATGCAGGTTCCTAAGTAAAGAAGCTTAGTTATACAGCAGAGAAGTCCATTTCTTACTTTGTTCAGAAGTAATTTTATCCTCTCAACACTCAGCAGCTTTCAAGGAGAGATGAAGAACATGTATTATTTCCCTGAAAGTATTTTTAAACAGAATATCTCTGTACCAGTGCAACTACAAACTTTAATTCCTCACAGGAAGCAGGCCCACGAATTTAGTTTCAATTTAGCTTCCAAACATGCAGGGTCTCAGTCCTGTCACACAAAGAGCTGAGTTTCAAAGGTGCTAAGAAGCGAATACAGAAAGGCACAAAGGTAACTGCAGAAAATTAGTAACAACTAATTAACTTATATAGTGTGATTTCTATTCACTAGTTATAGCACATCCTTTCAACTTGGAGGCTAATCACGCACATTTTAATCTTATATTACAGTTGTGAATCACTGTTTTTTTTTGCAAAATCCTGTGAGAGAATAGTTTTAACAGCTAATTCTGGGGAGTACTGTGCTGGGAGGAGAAGAGGAAATTCATTTCAGAGGAACACTGACTTTATCCCTCGGCTTACTTTTTCCTGACTTCAAGCAGAGATTCCCCTTGTAGAAGCAAAACCTTATTCTTCAGTACTCGTATGCCTTAAGCCAACACCACTGCCATTTGTAGTTCCTTTGGACTCATGCACTGCAGGGTACCTCTACTGGTACAGTTCACTTCTTTGGCAATAAAGGCCATCTTGGACTATCCAAGCAGTCAAAACCTGAGGAACTGGCTCCCAAAACTTATGCCAGGCTATGTTTTCCTCATATGAAATTCCCTCTATTGTTGCAGCAGTCTCAAAAGACATGTAGCAGGAAGAACACCTCCTCTTCCAGTTCTTACAAGTAAATTAGTTATGGTCATGAGAGGCTGAGGGAGTGCTGCCTAACAGCAAAATTCAGCCCTTTGTCAAACTCTTCTTATTTGCTTATAGACCTGTGCTTTAAGTCAATTAGAATCTTGTTAGCATTTAATGATAGCTAAATGACAAGATCCATTATTTTTAATCATTGCGCTATTTTACAAGCTAAGAGAAATAATCCCAATGGCTTTTATTCCACTCTGCAAACACTGGTCTGGGAGAGGGAGAGAAGTGCAGAGAATGGATTATTCTTCACCTTGGTTTATTTGTATATGATCATAGTTATTTGCAATAGATTTATTCTGAGCTAAATTCATGGAGGTCGATTTCAAAACTTTTATTAATGGCTTTGTTTTGGGTTAAGAAGTCCAGTTAGGGAAATTTGCCCATGTCCATGTATTTGGCTGGTTTCAGTTGTTTTGTTTGTTTCCTTACGAAATGTTCTGAGTTGCTGTCCCAATGTGTAAATTAGAAACCTTTTAAATTCCAGCTCCTCAGGTCTCTTATTAGTCCTGGGAGGCTTTCCAAGTCTTATTAAAACAAATTCCATTTCAGTCTGGTGGTGCAATACATTTGTTATTCGTTCTTCTAATCTTCTTCCTCTTTGTCATCCCCCTAATAAGCAATCTAAAAGTGTCTTTTATGCAATTTTCTAGAGCTAAATAGTTCTTACAGAAATATGTCCCTCTGTAAAACAGGGATAATGATATTCATCTCCTTTGTAAACCACTTAAGATCTTCAGATGGAAAGTACTAGATAAGTAAGTATTATCATAATAAGCATGTCTTTCATACAAACCAAAAATAATAATAATGCAAATCAGATTCATTGTCAAGAGAAGTAAACAATGATAACCTCACAAATGCATTATCTCATTAAACAACACTCAAAGATACAGATGGCAATTATTTGAAAAGTAGTAAGGAGAAGATACTCTTAAAGAAAAACATGCTGACAGTTTATCTAGAAAAAACAAAATACATTCTTGGGAGATTGCCTTCAAAACATTGACTTTTTTTTTTCCTGATAAAAGGAAGAAAGAATTCTAATAAACTCTACAATTATTTGTTCACTACTGTGTCTAAATGGGCAATAAGGAAAAAGAATCAATTGAACTCTCAGTATTTATTTTTCAGTTAGTCATTACTATCATGGGGCTAAAATACATGCATGTGTAAAGAAATATTTGTAATGACTACATAAATATTACAGTTTAAAAAAATTATCCTTTTTAAGTCATTCTAACAAGTGTAACATAGTGTGGAGTCCTGTGGAGAAAGTCACAAGTGTAATGAGTCTCCTTTTTTGATATTATTCATCTCATTACTAGTCTTTAAAATAAAAATAATAAGGAGCTTACATTGACCCTGAAATACATTCTCTGTGACTATAGATCCATCAAGATTTTTAGTCAATAATACTCCATTACTTATTATCCCACAAATTTTACTAACTGCTATTCAATATTTACTCTGAAAGATTTTCAATCATGTTTTCCCACGTTTTCTACTAAAAAAAAAAAAAAAAATTGCCTAAAATACATCAAGAAATGAGTGAATCAGAAAAAATGAGAACACTTGGTTTGGAAGGATGTCTCCTCATGAAAGGTAATATTCAGTGGAGTCTCTATGATAGGCTACAGAATTTACCTAACATGCTAGCTGTAGGTTCATTTAAATCAGAGCAAGTTTGAGTTAAGTTAGTTGAACTATACTATTTTTAACATGAAAGCAGGAAAAAAATCAGTTCTTTAAAAAAAAAATTAATCAATGCATTTCATTTTTTCCATTGACAAAACAACTGTGAGTCACAAAGACAAACATTTGATCATAGGTGAATTAGAATTTGTATTTTGGAAACAACTTTGAAACAACCTTGCCAAACAAGTGGGTGGATGAGTTAATCCAGGCCTCCCTCTGTAAGACTTGAAATCTTTCATGCACAAATCCTCTGTCATTAATGCTCAGGTATAACTCATTTATAAAGAAATGACAGACATTTTTGGAGTTCTTACAGAAAGTGCTCCTTCTGATGTCTACAGAGCAGTAAAAATATTATGAGGATTATTTAATAAAAATTATAGAATATATATCTGTATTTTTTATATCAAACTTTATAAATATTTTGACAGCTTATATATCTGATATAGTGCAAAATCACTTTATTTGATTTATTATACATTTTCTCAAAAATTCACTTCTGCATATAATATGATACTCTTCACCTAAACAATTATTTTGTAGTTTTAAATGGAATATAGGAAAAAATGTACGAGAGAGTTAATTAACAGTTGTTAATTATGATTTGTCTGATCTACTTAAGAGACAGCTAACGTTTTTTTGTAATCAGAGTAACATATGGCTGGAAAGGTTTGATCTCAAGATTCCCTGTCTTGAACCTACATGAAAGTGCAGTGTGAAGCATTACCTACTGTGAAAGAAGGTAGAGGTGGGGAGAACTTAAGCAAATTGGACATGCACAAGCCTGGGACCAGATGGGAGGCATCTGAGAGCGGTGGGCGAGCTGGGCAATGTTATCGCAAGGCAGTTCTCTTTGAAAGACCATGAAAATTTAGGGAGTTCCTTGATGTGTGGAAAAAGGCAAACATGAAACCCATCTTTAAGGGACAAGAAGAGGATTTGGAGAACTATAGACTGGTCAGTCTCATGTCATTACCTTAGAAGGTTATGATGCAAATCCTAAAAAGGCTTTTCAAGCCACAAGAAGGGGATTGGGAAGAGCCAGCATGGATTTACCAAGGACAAATTGTGCCTGACCTATGTGATAGCCTCCTATGAAGAGACGACTGTCTCTGTGGATCAGGGGAGAGCAGAGGAAGATGTTTACCTTGAGTTTAGCGAGACTTTTGATGGGGTATACCATAGCATCCTTATAGAGAAACAGGTGAAGTGTGAACTGTTGGAGTAGACTACAAACTGGATGGAAAATTGGTTGCACCAGATGTTCAAAGGGCTTTGACAGGGTACAAAGTCCAACTGGCAGCTGGTTACTAGTGGTGTCTTCCAAAAATTAATGCTGTTCCAGCCAATACTATTTAATGTCTTTATTAACGCCCTAGAAGAAAAGATAAAGTGCACTTTTGGGAAGCCTACAGACAATATCAATCTGGAGGGCAGGGCCGGGCCCAATGGCAGGACTGTTATTAAATAGGGTGGAGATTTAGGCTAACAGAAAACATACAATGTTCACCGAATGCAAATGCAAAGTCTGGCATCTGGAACAGACTAAGCCTGTGCAGCAGTATGGCTGGAGACCAACTCAATGAAAAGAATCTGTGCAAAAATTAGACCTTGCCTTGGTGGACAAGAAGTTGAACACAAGTTAATGGTGTGCTTTTATAAGGAAGAAGACCATAGAATCGTCTAGGTTGGAAGTGACCTTTAAGATCATCAAGTCCAACC
>VZSZ01008624.1:225260-249522 GCA_013398815.1 Ibidorhyncha struthersii | reverse complement strand
CTTCCAACCCTGACTATTCTGTAATTCTGTGATTCTGTGAGTGCTTCTCTTGTAGCAGACGTATCTTCTTTCAAACTAAACAATAATAATTTTACAATGTAAATGTGTATGTAATGGACATATAAACACAAATACTTCTATTTGATTGAGATATAGACAAATACATGAGTACAGGCTTGGGTCTCCAATTAATCCATATCAAGTAATATTATTTTCTTTATAACAAAAAGATGTGAACTCTTGTCAAAATCTGAAATTTCAAAGCTGCTTATGGAAGAATTTCAGCCCTTAGTACAAATCTAGATAGAAGAACCAGCACAGATTAATTACTTATGCAAAAGATAAAATTAAAAAAAGTCATTTTCCTCACTCTAGACATGCCCAAATCAGGAAATTCAGATATGACTTTTATGGAGGCTTCCAACCATGTGTTATGGAAAGTAAGACACTATCTGGCCCCTGCCCTTTAAAATATGATGTTGTAACTATATAACTGAATAAAATAGTTTTTTAACTCTACAACAAATTGCTGTGGGGTGTTGGCTGACAGCTGGCTGTGCTCAGGTGGCCAAGAAGGCCAATGACATTCTGGCCTGTATCAGGAATAGTGTGGTCAGCAGGACTAGGAAAGTGATTGTTCCCCTGTGCTCGTCACTAGTAAGGCCCCACCTCGAGTACTGTGTTTAGTTTTGGGCCCGCCACTACAAGAAAGACATTGAAGTGGTGGAGCATGTCTGGAGAAGGGCAACGAAGCTTATGAAGGGTCTAGAGCACAAGTCTTTTGAGGAGTGGTTGAGGGAACTGGGGTCATTTAAGCTGTAGAAGAGGAGGCTGAGGGGAGACCATATCGCTCTCTACAACTACCTGAAAAGAGGTTGTAGTGAGGTGGGGGTTGGTTTCTTCTCACTAGTAACAAGCGATTGGACAAGAGGAAATGGCTTCAAGTTACACCAGGGGAGGTTTAGGAAGGATATAGGAAAAAGTTCTTCACAGAAAGGGTTGTTAAGAATTGGAACGTGCTGCCCAGGGAAGTGGTTGAGTCCTCATCCCTGGAGGTATTCAAAAGGTGGGTAGACATGGTTCTTAGAGACATGGTTTAGTGGTGGTTTTGGCAGTGTTAGGTTGATGGTTGGACTTGATGATCTTCAAGGTCCCTTCCAGCCTAGACAATTCTATGATTCTATGAACTAGCGACAAGTTAAGATTTTCCTTTTCTTTTTTCTTTCACCAGAGGCAATTGTTGCAATCTAAATCCTGCTACGGGCAAAAGAGAAAAGTCTTTTACACAAAGCCAGGAATTTACTGTAGATTAACCATCCACTCAAACTACAACAAATAGTTCTTATTGGTCTGTCTGTTATGATATGAACACTTCTATTCAAATTATTACTGAAAAGACTCACTATTAATACATACACATATAATACATATATTTTTATATATATATATGTGAACTTCCTAGTGTAACCCTTTTCTCCAGTGTTACACTCTCCCTCCTCCCCCTAGGTAATAAGGCAACAGTTTGAGTGATCCTTAGGAACAAAAATGGGGTCTCAGTGATCTGGCAGTATCCTGAGTTCTTTGTTGGGAGGACTGTGATGTTGATTGTGGTGGTTTCCTCCCCTTCAGTCTGGGGTCCACCTGGCATTATTTTTGTACATTTTCCAAAACTTCCTTACTTGCTTTTTTGCCTCTGTTTCTCTATTCCACATGCCCTCTTTCTTACCCTTAAAACTGAGTTTGCATGACTCACAAGATGCGTTCTTTCTTTTGTGAAAAATTAGTGACCACTGCCATCTGTGATCATGCTCTTGGATTTCTGATGCCATCTGATACCTCTTCTCTTCTATAATATGTTTTAATCCTAGAGTCATATGCAGTTCACTCAATGCATAATAGCTGCTTGTTTTTATTATCTATTAATTAGCAGTAGGTGTTATGCTGCACAGTGGCACAGAGATAAATTGAAGCTAAAACAATTTTCGTCAATAGTCACCTGACCACTAAAGAAGTGTTACTGCAGCTAAAAGAGGTTAAATTCGCCTCAGGCCAGTAAAAGTCCAGACAAGCCCTGAGACCCCATACTCTCAGGTCAGTACAAAGCCTGTCACCTTTTACTAGTACCATTATAATTTTAAAGTTATATTTGTTGAGCTACGCAGTCTTTGGTCTTCTCTATACATGTACGTCATTGGAGTTAATAGGATGGTTTAATGAAAATTAGTTGTAGAAGAAATACGGGGATTGGTGGAGCTATGTCTGAAGTCACAATTGCTTTATTAAGGAGTTTAAAGTTTTTAAATAGTTGATAGTTCATTTAAACTTGCTAATTATATGTAATTATTAATATTATAGCTTGATTACTGCCTAATCATCTTAAATGTGGCTTATGTATATCACACGAGTTAGGAATATGCAAATTTGGAGAGTACAGGACTCTACTAGAGACCACAGGATTTTGAAACACAGGAAAAAGTAAGATGTTAAATCATCAAAGGATTTGTAATTAGTTATACTAATATATTACAAATTCATATACCAATATTTCTGTATAAGAGCAGTATAGAAAGAAGGAATTTGTCTGATCTAGTAAGAACTTTCTTGAAGTTAGTCATTCAGTACAAACCAGGCATTTCTTGTTCCCCTATAATCAATGGAAAGAAAAATATAATTTTCAGGAGACAACTAGTTCAACCCGGAGGCGGGTGTTAAAGGCAGATGAGTTGACCAGCCACCTCACGGCTTCTGCTTCTGTGTGACAACAGCTAGTACAGAATTTATCTACCATCTCTTCACAGCACTGGAGAGCGATCCATCAGCTGACACAGGCATAGCTAAGGTCTCAAAACAGCAAGAACACAGTCACATCGGAACTGTACTCTGTGAAATTTATCCAATAATTTTGACCTATGGAAGAAAGCATTATAGGCTAATTGGGGCAGAGAGTCTTTTGGGAGGCTTACCCACGTCTTTGCTAAAGACTAAATGCAACCTACAAGACAGGCTCTGACATTCATGTCAGATATGATAATTCATGTCTGACTGTTGTGGGTGAAATTAAGAATTTGGAGTACGACTACGTGTAACATAAATCCAGTTGAAAAAAATTTTAAAATTTTATAAGTTTAGGATCAGAATGTGCAAAAGTTACTGTCAGAAATTCCAGGAAAAGATTTTCTTTTTTTCGTACGAGAGGAGAAATTAACTGTTAAAACCAAACAAACATAATTCAGCAGAAGAAGAATCAAAGACACCTAACAAAAAAGAATAACACTGAGAAGAAATTAATTTTGTCAATGGAAAACAAATCAAGCAAATGGATTCTTAAATAAAACTGACAGCTCTCAGAGTGGGGATCAACTGTATATTGAACAGTCTCCAGTCTGGCAAAGCTTTCATCCACAAAGAGCTTTAGAGATTTAAAGAAAAAATTTGAATTTTTATATGAAAAAGAACTGAAATCTAACTCAACAGTACATATGTAATGCACACTGTGTATGGAGTACTTGTAAGTTGCTTTCTGCATTAACTAGAGTTTTCATACGATTTTCAGACATTAACTATTGTGGGGATCATCTCTGTTATCCAACATGGAAATGACAGAATACAGACATAGGAAAGATATTAAATATCACTGACTGAAAGGATATTAACATGATTATTAAAATACTGCTCAGAAATTGAAGAAGTAGGGCTGGGATAATTTTTAGAATGCACGTATTTTATTAACATAGACATTGATCCTTTTAAAAGTTATTTGTCCTCAAAAAGCTACCATTACACCTCCCGTGAGCATTCCTTGCATATCTGATGGAAAAGTGGGCAACATTTTCATTAAAGCACAGCTAATATAATCTAGAATTATTGTGATATATGAGAAAATAAAGAGTAGGACTGACATAGACTTTATTTAAGAGGTTATTTAATAACTTCCTGACTGAAGAATAGAGAGAGAAGTGGGGAAGAAGGAGGAAAGAGAAAAAGGGAATGAAAACTTTAAACATCCTTATTGATTTTTTTTTCCAGTAACAAAATTTCAAATTTCAGATATGACTTAAGTTTCCAACTTAAGTTTCTAACTTAAACATTCAAAATTAAATGCTTTTAATTTATTAAATTCATTTGTTTGGAATTACAAAATTTTATGATGAGTTCTCTGTAAACTCTGAAATTCTTGAATTATATGTTTGGTGGTGCTTATAATCCAGAAGAAGGTTTATGCTTACCATTAAAATTCTTTTCTAACAATTTTGATACATCTCTCCAGTCTGAATATTTCAGACTTTGTAAGTCATTTTATTTTAGTCATCATTCCGTGGACAAAGTTATCAGAGTCCAGTTGCTGTCAGATTATTTGCAATACAAATGCATTGCACCAGCACCATTGTTTTACCATTTTTCTTCCTAACTTTACATTTTAACACCGAACTATGTGTTTTAGCACATTCCTATCATACGCATTTTCACAGAATTGCAGAATCACACTATCACAGTATCACAGAATCACAGAATGGTTTATATCGCGTAGCTACTTCTCCGTTGTCCTATCACTACCTTTCCATGCAAAGGCTTTGTTTACCATGTTGTCCCATGAGAAAAAATGAACGATAAGAATTACATTTCACTCAGGAGCTAAGATTTCATGACAGGTAAATGGAACTAGTAATCCGACTCAGAGTGTCCAAGCACATTTAGACTATATGGATACAGGATTAACTATAGGGCAATATGGGCTCCATATTTTTTTTCACCTCTCTTTCACCTCTTAGCTCCTGCTGAAAACTTTTATTGATTAGTATGGTTACTGGTTATTATTGAGGAATATAAGAATTAAAGACTGACACTTAAAGGAACATTTTTGGAGGGGGGAAGGAAGGGAAAGAAGGTTCATAAATCTTGTATTACCTTTGTTACACCTATCGTCTTTCTTCCTTGTGCCCAACAATGGGACCTCCAAGTGGAAAGAAGACAATATTTTAACAAATATTTTAGTTTATTTAAAAAAGCACAAATTTAGTGAGTCTGAAAAAGATTTCAAATTTTTAGTTGAATTTGGAAAAGACTTTCGGAGAAAAGAAATAAATGAGAGCAAAGACTTTCCTCTCATAGAGTCTCAAAAGCTATGGTTTGGGGTCTTTTTGGCATAAAGTTTTCTATTTTTTATTACATGCCCTGCAAAAAAAAGTTTTTAAAATGCACTGAAGTTCTTACTCATCAAATATAATGTTTCAATAAACCTGAAATGCTTTTCTTATCTCATTTTTTTGGTTGGGTGAAATTTGCCTGCTGACACTTTTCTTCACCTTCCTAGCTTCATCCTTAGCCCTCTGTTAATGCCAGTGAACATGACTGGCAACCCAAGAACACTTGCCTCCTTCCTCTGAGCACATGGATTTCTTCCTCTGCAAGGTGTCAGTGCTAGCTTTGGATCTGAAGGCTTTCACTTTGTATCCCAACTCACTTCCAGTGGATCAGTACATTTTGTTAAGAGAATCATTTTTAAGTGACCTTTTCTTCTTCTTTAGGAGGTAGACTGAAATAAAGAGCTATTAAATCAGCTCCCGCTTAGCTTGTAAGCTCTGCCAAGCTTTGTATAAAGCACAGAAGGAAGGAGAGGCAAAGAGGAAGGTTTTTTTTTTCCTGCTGAGCTGATTTTCTCAAGGTCTAAACACTTCAGTTTAAAAGCAATAAAAACTCAATTATATGTTCAAAATTATAGGATTTTTTCCCAGTAGCTCCTTCTGTGATTAATTACTGTAATGGTTTAGAAATAACTGTTATTGCAGGACCATCTTAGGTTCCAAAGCTTATAGATCCCTCCTAACTGTGAGAGTGAACTTATAAAAACACAACCATTTTCTAAAAAATAAGGAAGGAGGAAAAACCAAGGTGGTTATTTTTATCTGCTACAGGGAGGTGTGATTATATGAGTCGACTCATTGCTACCTGAAGGGAGTCAGATCAAAATTAAGACTTTCTACTAAAGCACACAATTAAAGTTCATTGCAAGTATTGTAGGCAAACTGGCATTTGCTGGAGAAAGTATGTGCTCCAAACAGATGCACCACTGGAAACAGAAACAGAAAATTTCCTCCCTGGGACCATTCCACTTTATTAAATCTGACAACTTCTACTTGAGCTCAATGTCCTGAGCTAAAAAAGAGTTTCTCATTTGGTTTAAGCAATTGCCACATAACAAGCAAGTTGGAAGAAAGTTGACTTGCAATTTTACTCACTGGCCAAGAAAAAAACCTGCATTCTTTAAAACCCCCACTGTATTCTTGATGGTGACAGATAAAGAAAAAAATATCTCTTTCACCTCTGTTTCATTGTTTTCTGCATTTGTTGAGAGAGTAGTATTAAAAACAAGTTTTCAAAGCTTCTCTTTATTAGTAGAACTAAAAGAAAGCATTTGAAAATCTCCCAGAGCAAGAGGAAATATTCAAGTTCAAATTTTTCCAATCAATATGTTAGCTTTGCAGTCTTACAGGCTGTATAATAAATCACCTGGGTTAGTACAAAATGAAATTTTCTTTAAATATCTAGTTATATTGTATGACATCAATGAGAGATATAATCCATAATAAAACATACTCTAGCTTTTTGCTTTCATGCCATAAGTAACTTTACATATAATTTCCTCCAAATAAAGTTATGCCTGCTCTCTCAATTCACACACATAACACCTATTACTGCTAATGGAAGTCGTGCATAAGAACAGAAAAAACACTATCCCCCCCACTGTTAGCTCTCTTCTGCATCTCTGTGTTAATGACATTCATATGGAGATAGAAGACAAGAAAACCTGAAGCTGGAGATGGAAAGAAACACATATCCAAATTGGCTTTTTTAAAATGCATGAGTTTCAATCATAGGACATTTTAGCGGAAAGTAACTAACAGCCACACCCATGTCATCCATAGCTTTGGTTGAGAATGTGAAACAAACTTTGCAGAATGTATTATAATAGTGGAACAGGTTAATAATTCATTATTTGGATCACAATAGCACCTGGATACCTATTGTGCTAGACACTGCACAAATACATGGTGAAAGTCAGTCCCTGTCTGGAAAGGTGTATAATCTGAATAGACAGGAGAGGTGAAATGACTTTCAGGAGCAGATTAGTGGCAAAACAAGAAATTACTCAGAATTGGGACTGTAAGACAGAAGGCCTATCCATTGTATCACATTGTATTTCCAGTGAATTTTCAGTCTCTTCTATTTTTATTCAGGTGTCGTGTAAATGAGAAGGGAGGAAGCAATGCTTATAAAGTAGCTGCTAAACTGCTTTTTCCCCAAAGACTACAAAAATTTTGTGATAACTGCATAATTATTCCTTCAAAGCTAAGGATGATTAGCATCTCAGCTTCTTCTGAAAATAAAGTCCTACCAAACAAAAGGCTCATGGAAAAATATTTTAAGGAAGCATAAGCAACTCAACATTTCAGATTTATATTGATTACTGCAATTAACAGTAGATCCTTAAATTCATCTTTTCAATTGTTTACTGATTTGATTTGGCCCTTAGGTTTTTGACTAAAATAAAAACTGTTCCTGTCTTCCTTTTAATGTTGTTGGGTCAGGATTTATCCCATTCCCACCAATCACTGAGGGTAGTGGTCAACTCCCGTAGGCTGAGCCCTGTCGTTCGTTCAGAACCTTCTGTCCCACAGTCAGGGACATCCTCTGCACACATCTTCAAGCTCCTCATCACATTTCATGAAGATCCTGCTCTTCAGGATGCCTGTCTGGCTGAGAACCCCACAATGAGTGCAAGAATACGGAAAGAAGAAGACAGGAAATTCAGATTTTCAGTGAGCTGAATGACTCTGGGCTTCTGCTTTTTTTCTGTTAACCATGTGGGAAGAGTGGAGTAGGGGCCCTTCCTTAGCTACCAGTTATCCTCTCGTCAGAGTACATAAAGCAAAGCAAAGTAATCAGGACCTTAAGAGTATCTGCCTCTGAGCTGGCGCAGGCTTTTAATTGCAAACAGAGCTCAAACAGCCAGCAAGTGATCTAATTTCCATTATACTTTATCCCAATCACACCAGAGCGTTTCCTATAAAAATTGCATCTGGATTACGTCCTTTCTTTTGTTATTTGGTTATAGAGGGCATTTCTAGATAAGAAACAATGAAGCAGGGAGAAGATGGAGAAGGCAAGGCCTGAGGAAGGCTTAAAGGTAATCCAAAGCAAGGAGTAAATCATAATGTAGAACGATATCTTTTCTGTCTTTTTTGGCCTTTCTGTTTTCTTCTGTGCCTCATTGTCCTCTTACTGCTAATGAACACAGTTCTTCAGGCCTAGTGTTCCTGTTTTTCTCTTTGAAAGCCTAGCTGTCCTAGTTTTATTTAGAGTCATGTCATCAGCTATTAGCCATCATGAGTTCTTTCATTTACTTAGATACAGGCAATTACATTTCAGGAGGAATCTTTCTCATCTCTTTATGTAAAAATTAATTTGCTGTTTGCATGCCAAAAATAAATTCTTTTTCCATATCCCACCTCAATGCTTCAATAATTTGTCACTCACTTCTCCTATCCTTTTATTATGTCTCCAGTTTCTCTTGGCCACCTGCCAAACATTCCTGTAATCAAGTGTCCCTATAACTGTGTGAAAACCAAAACATTAAGTTTTGGCTTCCTGCAAGTCAAAAAGTAGTTTCTGATTGATTGCAAGTTCAGGACAAGATAGGTAAAATTCCAGAGAGAGGTCTTGAGCTCCTGTATCGACTCTGGCTTGCTCTTAGTCTACTTTGTGCAGTCTTTGACAGATCAAACGAACTGCAATACCTCAGGTGTTCTAGCTGTTTTTCTTAACTTGTGTCTATCCTCTAAATCTGATGACAACTTTTGAACACTTTACTTTATTTAAGTTTGATAGTAATAACAGCAAGGCTGGAAGAGCAGCTGAAACTGCATTTGCTAAGAAGAATGTAAAGCTGAATAGAAAAAGGAAGAGAGTTTTTAATGAAGTTTGGTGATGTCAAAATTTAGTCTCATTTAATTCTTGGCAACTTAGAAATAAAAATGTTTTGCAAAATACTTAGGAAAGGAGTGTCTGTCAAAACACTAAATTTTAATATTTTACTGCTTTAAAGTAGTGATGGAAAAGAACATATATTAAAAAAATAAAATCAAAGCACGCCCACTTCAGAACAGGAAATTTGCATATAAAATTTTGTTATTCTCAGAATATTTTTTTCTCCTGCTTTCATTCAAAACAAATTTCAATGTAATTTAACACAGATCTCAATGTATTTGTCAGGGGTTAGGGAAGGCACCTTCACTCACATTTCTTATTTGGTCTACACTCAATACTGCTACTACTGCTACTACTGCTGCTGCTGCTGCTGCTACTAATACTACTAATTGTACATAATTTGGCTGATCTTTTCTTGCATATTTACTGAGAAAGTTAACTCTGTTTAATAACGGTTCAAAGGTAACCTGACTTTTGCAGAATGTACTAACAAATCTGTCTTCAAAAGCAGACAAAATTAAGATCCAGAGACTTATAGACCAGTCGACTTCAATTCAGCCCTGGGATAAAACAAATGGAACAAATAATCAAACTGTGAGCACCTAGATAATAATGGGATGCTAAGTAACAGACAGCATGGATTTAAAAAAAAATCATTTTAAATTAACTTAATTTCCTCTTGCAACATAATAATTAGCCTAGTGGGTTGTCAATGTAGACTGCAAATGCTTTAACTTCAGAGAGACTTCTGGTATTGTATGCAATGACATTCACATAAACAGGGCAGAGAAAGGTGGTTTACATAATAGGAGGGTATAAATACCATATGGATGGTATAAAAGTGGTAGGAAAAAAATATTTACACAGTTGTTTCCGATCTTTCATTTGTCAAACTGGTCTGATAAATAGCATAAGGTTACTGAGAATCTGTCATATATCCAGTGGTGTTATTTAAATTTTTCATTAGTGACTTGGATGATAGAATAAAAATGACAATGAATACATTTGTGGAAACAATAAACTGAAATAAACTACACATATTGGAACGTGGAAGGACCTTCAGCCCAGCACACTGTTATAAAGGAGGTAAGGGAGAGAAATATTTGCACAGAAACGTGCATTGACTTTGGGTGAATGGCGAAAGAGAAGGCAATTGTTTGGATCAAAACTTGAATAATTTAATGATCTTTTCCAACTGTGAGCGAAATCTGAGGTGTTTTGAAAGCTGAGTCTGGGTCTGAATTTTGCAGTTTAAGTCTTTTATCTACTTTAAAGAGAGAATCTGTGACATACTGAAGTGGGAGCTAGCTCCCTGACACTGTGAAATGGAGAACACAAATGTTTAGAAATCAGATTTAAAACACATGATTAAAAATACATCTTTCCTCTGCCACTAGAAAACTGGAGAGAGATAAGGTCATGGACTATGCAGGATATTATGTTCACTTAATCACAGTAACACTAAAGAGTTTAACATGATGATGTCTCACCGTGGGAGGAAACATTATCTCTGTAATACTTCTTAGAAATCGTCTGTCATTGTTGTGGATTTTTAGCACTGAAATAGTGACTGTCAAGGTAAGAATGTGAATAGTTCCCTTTGAAACCATTCATTTTACAAGAAAGCGGGAAGATTGGTGTAGCCTTGACCTAGTGAAGATTTAAGTTATGGGGTCTGTTCTTTAAAACAGTGATACAACTAGCTAACTTTCCGGTCACCTCATGATATATCCCAGTATCTCATGTTGTCATGTGTCACATTTCTTTTTTTAATCATTTTGTAATGTATTAATTTTTGATGGAGACCTGAGTTTGTGAATATCTTGATTTTCCATAAAATACTGTACCATGGGACATAAATCATGTGTAACTCCATGAAGTTTCGTGAAGCTTACAATATATCAAAAAATTACAGGGAGGTACAGTTGTATCTGTCTCTGTCGTTACAACTTTCAAAGGGTTCCTTCAACTTCTGTCTGCAGGTTCAAAGAATTTTAAAACCTCAAAGGGCAAATCTTTTTAAAGTTACAGTCATTTCCTTGGTTTTAGCTTACAATATTTAGAAGTAAGATAATATTGCAAGCTTTCACCTAAAACCATAAACGTTTCCTTCGACATGAAATTAATTTCAAGATCATCATGTGTTCAGGTCCCTTATGCAGTACAGCACGTGCTGTTCTCTTAGAAATACACAAAACCAACACAGAGCAGAGATTCATACGTCTTTGCACACAGCTCATATTTTCTTCACCTTTCCCACCAATTAATTAAAATGTAGTTGAAATTACAAAAGGCACAATAAAAGTGGGTGGAATTTTGGAATGTCCTTCATACAGAAAGACACTGTGAAGATTATAAATTTAATTAGCATTGGACATTTAAGAACTTTATTTTAGACACATCAAAAACCAGTGTGAGGCAGAGGTAAGGAAAAGAATATGAATAAGCTCAATGTTCCTCTATACCCTTAATGTGAGAAAAGGGGACAGGCAACAATCTTGAAAGACATTTCTAAAAAATTCACAAAGATTCTTGTTGTATAACAAAGACTAAAGAAATTTGGTTAATGTGAGGCCTGATGTTTTGAGTATGAATACACTAACTAGTAATTAGTGGGGTACAACCCCCAAAGTGTGATTATTCTACTAAATGCATACCTTATATCTTCTTGAAGCATTTGGTACTGGTCACAGAACAGATGACCTGGCAACGTTCACTTTGAAAATATTTGTGTAACCTATGTATTCACTGCCATGCTTCAGACCTCTTAAATCAGATGGGTACAAATTCCAGTAGTGAGGTTTACAACTAGAGTTTACCAGGCATGACTTTACATACACAAATTCATGTGGTGTTTGCTAAAATCCTGGTGATTTATCCTAAACTGCACTAGGAATATTGTAATATCTGGAAAGGACAGTACCATATCATGTTTTAAGATCCAAATATATTTAGCACTTCAAAGAGGAGGTACTGACAAGATGTGATTTTCACACTATGTCCTCCTAATTCTAGACTGCTTGTACTGAAACTTCCTTCCACATAAATCAAAGAAATCCCCAGGAGCTCTAACTTATAACAACCTGTCTAGGGGAAAGGAAGAAAGGATTCCTCCCTGGAGAGGTATCTAGAGTGGATGAACCCTACAAATATCACAGTCAATCACTGCTGTTCAAATCTGACAAAGAACATTGTCTTACAATGTCTCCTGAGGGATGTAAATAAAAGATTTTGGCAGAAGAGATTATTTCCAAAAATGTGGGTGTTCCTCTGAGGGTAAAGTAAGTTAATACAATTGATTGTCACAGCAACAGGTTCACTTTCACATTTTCCATTCACCTTCTCCCAGATCCTAAACATCATTTTCAGGTGCCATACCAATCACCACCAATCTGCAGGAGCCAAATAGCATGTGGATAATTAAGTGTAAGAGAGTCCCTGCCCTGTTTAAATGTAGAGTATATGGATGGATGTGCGACTGCTAATTTGGGTAGCTTTAAAACAAACACAATATATATGTTTGTGCTGAAACTGTCATACACTTCAGAACAGCATACTGGGGTGTGACATGTGCATCCAGATGTGAACATTTAAAATAGACTGAAACCTTTTCTATTTTTTTTTTCCTTGAAAAATTGATGCTCTGAAAGCTATGATTAAAGAAATACAGTTGTCAGGAGCAAAAAGCTCTAATAATAATAATGCCAAGGAGGAAGAGTAGCTTGGAAAATTTACCAGGAAAGCCAACTCTGCAAAATAGCTTTTCTGTGTATAGTAAAATGGAGTGTGGAGTACAAATTTTGAGTCAGTACAGTTTTATTTCCACTGTAAATACAATAAAAAAAGTACTAACATACAGGGCATCGCAACATTTTAGACTAATGCACATAAACATATTATTCCATCATGATTTTTCTATTCTGTTTTTACTACTAATTTGTTATTTTAAGATTCTGTTTAGTTTATTCTTATATGTAGAGGCCAGGTTGTACTTGGAGAATTTGTGCCACCACTTATGGTTAACCACCTTTATTCTGGGAATCGGGTGTCTCGACTGACAGGTGTGTCAAGAAGAAATAAGTCTGGAAAAATGAAGTTTAATGAGATTAGCTGGCATTATCTAGGTAAGTGCAACTCACATTAAATTCGTATTATCAAGAGCAGCTAACCGCTTTGGGTTGTGAATGGTGCAGAATGCAGAAGGAAAGTGTGCTCGTAGGCACACGTGCGGGCACACATGCAGTCATGTCCTTCAACAGCCCTGAACAGCTGGCTGGCCAAGCCAAAGCTCCTTGATGAGTCAGGGCAGAGGCAGCCATACAGCACCTTTCAGCTGATGTTTGAGTCTCTAGGCAGGACCTCAGCCATGGCCCTCCAACCCCTTCAGTGGGGACTGTGTGTTGAACAAACTTGTGGTTGTTTTCTTCTTATGTGTTTCTTTTGCTTAAACCAGTTTTACACAGCTCTCAAAGTTGCATCTCATGTCATCATTTGACATTATTAGGCAGCTAACAGGCCTGGACCTTCTGGTTTCATCCTGTGCCCATACTTTCAAGGCCCCTGTCATCAAACTACACTTTTAATAAGAGAGCTGTTACACTGTCTAAATCTCACAGGGCAGCTTTCACTAGCATTTTTTGTCTTGTTTTGAACACAATTCTTTAACATTTAATGAATCACAAAGTATTTTTTACCATCCAGTTCCTTCCATTAAATGCGTCAATGAACCTTCATTGTCAACCAGTCTGTCTGGTATGTATTTCTACGTCTCATAAAGAGATTTTTCATTTTAATACTAACTGATGAATCATGACTACAACACGGAATAAATCCAAAGCATTTTTCTCACCTATGGCTAGTAAAAAACCTCAACAAGATTTTTAGACTGTCTGTAATAAACTTGGGATATTACTGCTAAAATAAGAGTTCATTAACATAGGGGCATTCCCCCTCCCCCCCGCATAGATATAAGCACTCGTGTAAAAGGAGTCTGATCGTATTCTGAGCCTCCAGGACGGGACATAATCAGTGCTAACAATAACTTCAGTTTTAGTCCTTTAGGCTGGGGTAGTGATGCTGTATTATGAATGCTAATGAAAAATTAGATTTCCTTGAGTTCCTTACCATGCTCATCAATTTTTCACCTTACATTTATGCCAACAGCGGTCTGGGTTTTTTTCACTAAAAAGTCTGCAGTCTAAATTTTGGAAACAAATTAATACACTTTGATCTGTCTATGATAAAAATATTATTACGTTAGGAAAGGAATTTAAATTAATCTGTATATATAGGGACAGAAAGCTATAGGAAGATGAGTAAGGAGAGAAAGTGACTTATTGGATGCTGATAGGAATATTTTTCAGTTAGGGTGATGGAGAGCTAAAACCTTTGTTAGTAACTGAGTTGAATAAAGAGACTGTCTCAAACTATTTGCAAAAATAAACACCGTCTAAATTTGGACTATGCTCTATAGAAAACCTTGAAAATGTTACCTTTTCCATTGTAATAAAAGGACAATAATTTCTTACAATTAGGAAAAGATTTATGTGTGGTTGCCTTACTAGATAACCTACAAAAGTACCTGAGTATAAAAGAAACATTGTTTTATTTTATTCATTACATTTCTAAATTCAGGTGGTTAATATTCAAAGTACAACCAAATGATGACTATTTCTTATTGATTAGGTATTCTCTCTGAAACTGCTGAATTAGTGTTAATCTAAATTACACCTGGAATGCATGTTGTCCTGACAGACCTGAACAAACTCTACTGGAGTTAGTGTAAAGCCTCTTTGGGTATTTAGGTCTGGATATCTGTAGGCTCACATGTATGGTTATCACCAGTTTTCAAGAGCTAACTGTCTGAATGATTTTTTGTCATTTTGATCACAAACGATAAACACAGATCTATTAAAACTCCCAGATGTGGAGATGGCTGACTTCTTCAGTTTAAGTGTAATAAACAGCTTTTTTGAGGTAGCTGGTAGAATTTCATCTTATTGATGCCTATACACCTGAACAAAGTTCAAAAACTTTCTCATCTGTGTTGTTTCTTAAAGAGTAGTTAAAATCTATGGACTAATAATGAGACTGAAAGTGTACTAAGCTTTTGCACACAGATCTGTGCTCCTCATAGGTAATGGAAAACTTCCACAGCTTCCACAGATACCAAACATGGTTCTCTTGCTTTGTTGATTGTTAGAATATTCATATTTAGAAATTCTTCCAGCCAAAGCTCTTAAGTTATTTTAAAAATACACAACATTGTAAGACAGAAGTAAATAGTATTAATGTCCTTCATATATAGAACAACTTTGTGTGTTTTTTCTCTAGGTTTCTGGTGACATATTTTCCAGATGTGGTAAATAGAACTCCATCTTTATCCTTCTTATTAACTCCCAGTACCATGACTTCCATTATGTTATAGTTAAAACTCTCTGAGTTGGACATTTCAGGAATTCTTTTTAAAACAAAATCCTTTGCAACAGTAAAATAGCATTTACTTTCCTTAGAAAACAGTAATTGCAGCTAGAAGATAGGAATGCCATGTCTTCAAGGAAAACAAGCCAAAATTTAGAACGTGACCTAGTTTTCAACACACAAAAGCTTGTTGCGTACATCCCACAGAGAATATCAGCTGAAGTCAATAGCACATCAGACAGATAAGATGGCCTAACTAAACCCTCTTTGCTGCTTTTCATGCAACTCTAAGCCAACTCACATTATTAACCTTTCATTGATAAAGGAAACCAGTTTTAAGCAGATAACATCTTTTAATGATGGGCCTAAAAGCTGGAATTTAACACAAGTAAAGACATTTTATTGTATCCTGTAATGCATCTAGTTCAGATAAAGCTGACAAGCCATTTGAAAAAAATTCATATTAATAAACACATCCTTATTTCTAAAATGATAAAGCTGAAAATGTGTCCAAGGACTGTGCACACACGCATCAGAACAAAATAAATCAAAAACTAAACCAGAACTGGTACCTTCCACAGAGAAGTAGCGTTAATATCCCCCAAAAATGACTGAACTGAATGAGAAATGATTGAGGTTAATTGCCATGGCATTAAGCAAGTTGTTGATGTCAACTTATATTTATATTTTACTCATGAATTTTCTAAGAAAAGAACAGGGCATTGCCATGCTTTTAGCATTAACTATATAAACATTCAAGTCAAAGGTGATCTCTGTGAAGTAAGGACCTACATTCTGTGATAATCCTGAGGGATCATGACCCAAGGCTTCTAAGGTATACTTAAGATTTAGCCTAAGTGTACTTGCCTTTTGTTAAGAAGGCCTACTTGGGTAACTTGAGTGAAACCTTATTCTTTCCTAATTCAGGAACCGAAGCAGTGCTTGGTGTTCATAAAGGTGACACAACCTGGCTCAGTGACAAGCATTTACTTCTAGCTAGGGCTTTTGGGAATTACCTATTTTGAAATAATTGTTTCAGGCATCACTTATACCCTATTGATTTGTAATGAAATGTCCATCTGTGTTTATAAAGAGAATATGATCCACACCCTGTGCATTCTTCTTCATGAATCTCCAATATCTCCTATGTGTGGGTATTTCAGTGAGAGTTAAGTCTAATTGAATGATAATTTGCCATAGCATTACAAATTGTGGTTTAACTAGAATTATGTGGAACTTTATATAAAACCCAATCAGACAGTAAAACAGATTTTTAGCCTTAAACCAGAGGTCATCCTCTCACTGAATTGCAATGAGATATTCTGAATACCTCAGTGGAAAGATATGTCTTTAACCCTTACATTGCAAACAGGGACTTGCCAATTGAAGTGTTTCAAAATTCCCTAATAAAATGATATCATGTTGACATCAGGAACCAATTTGATCTGATGCAAATTAACCCAATTAACCGTAATGAAGAACAGAGCAACATCTTTCCAATGACCATTCATAAAAAGAAAATAAGAGGATCTTTCCATACTGTGTCACCAGGGCAGAAAAAGCATGTAACAGAGATTAAGACAAGTCTAAAATCAGAGTGTAACTGCTTCTAGAGGGTTTTGACAGATAAGTTCCATGAAATACTCTTACAGCTGTGACACTGAACACCAATTTTGGAGGGTTTTGTGGACCTGATGAAAAGGCAAAATATACTGTGTGTCTGTGTTATCAATTATGCAATACATCTGAGCTACATCTGAATCACCTGCAAGGAAATGTTATTTATTTACAATGATAAGTTTATATGCGAGTTTATACCATTTATTATTTTTTATTATTATTGTTATTATTATTATTGTTTATATATAGCATTTATATGAAATGTTACTTTCAATGTCTCTGTGAGGACCAACTTCTGGTGTTCAGAGGAAACTTCCTATGTTTCAGTTTGTGCCCGTCGCCTCTGGTCTTGTCACTGGGCACTACTGAAAAGAGCCTGGCTACATCTTCTTTGCACCCTACCTACAGGTATTTATATACTGTGATGAGATCACCCCGAGCCTTCTCTTCTCCAGGCTGAACAGCCCCAGCCCTATCAGACTTTCCTCACATGTGAGATGCTTCTTAATCATCTCAGTGGTCCTTCATCGGACTCCCTCCAGTATGTCCATGTCTCTCTTGTACTGAGGAGCCCAGAACTGGACACAGCACTCCAGGTGTGACCTCGCCAGTGCTGAGCAGAGAGGAAGGATCACTTCCCTCAACCTGTTGGCAATACTCCTCCTGATGCAGAGCGGAATACCATTAGCCTTCTTTGCTGTAAGGGCACATCCAGGACTGTGTGGCGTGAACACGCTTTGGGGAAATGTCACTGATTGCAGTACTCTTGAGACAATGATTCTGGTTAACATAAATAACCTGCTCAAATGCTAAAACTCATGGAGAAAATATCTAGTTTGAATCTTAGTTCTTCTAAAAATGGCACATAGAAAAGCAAAGCAATGTCTAATGGAGCTATGAATAATAATAAGCATCCATCCCATGCCTGCTTTAAATTTATTCCAATCAGCTTTTAAGGTCCTTGGCTGGGTTATATTTGGTTTTGTCAGAATCATTAGTAGACAAATGCAGAGCATTACAGGAAAAGGACTCCGTTCTGTCTGTGTGCTCTGCATGTCAGAGCTGTGGAATGCTTTTCTCTTTTTTAGCCTGCAGACCTTTCTTGTGTTTGAGTAGATAAATGTAAATTGGAGATTGAGCAAATAGCGTTAGATATTTTAATGCAGGCAGATATGGCTGCTGCTGGATAAGAGCTTATGCTTCTATTATGTTCTAAATTTGAATAACTTGGTACAGCAAAATTCCTTTAGAGTTCTTAGCAAAAATAAAATCAGGAGAAAGCTCGAGCAGCTCTGAGTTTATGACCAGTAATTTATCATGAAATTCAAATGAACCCCACAGAGAATTTTTTTTTTTTTTTTTTTTTTTTTGAAATGAGAATGGTGCAGAAGCCTGGAAACATGCAAATTCATCAAATTGCCCTTTTGGTGTCCTGAGTGTTGGAAGGAAGACAACCGCCCAGTGGCAGGCCATGCCCTGAAGAGACTTACGTACTTTCTGAACTTTAAGTGTATAAAAGCATCCTCCCACATATGTGAAGCTAAACAAACAAATGATACATCATACTGCAGTGGACTGCTAAGATATCAGAGCTAGAGCTGTGTAAAGTATCTCAGGTACAGGAATTGGCTGCCTAGCACACAGAAGCTCGTAATGAGCCAATTTATCTGATTTCTTAACCTGGCTAAGCTCAGCACTCCTTGAGCTAGATTACTTTCGTTATTTAACGTCAGCCCATGCATGGCTGGCTTGGGTATCTTTTCAACAAACCACAGTCTATGGTATAGACATGCTATTTTAGCAGCTTTTGTAGGTAGTTCATTGAAAATCCACCTTTAGATACGGTTTCAATGATGCAGCTCCTCTAAGGTGTACCCTCCTCTAACTTACTTGCAATGGCAGCAGCACTTCCCCAGTGATTAGCAGTTGGCGGTGGGGTACTCCACTGAACAAGATATACATCCACCCCTGACCCCAGGCAGGTGCCAGATGCCCGGGGTTGGCACTGCTCCTGGCTGCCCCTTCGCCTGCCCCGCTCCCCGCTGGGGCGGTGGGACGGGCCCTGGCTGTGAGGTCCTGCCCTGCCATAACCTTGGGATGTCCCACTGCTCCTGACTCCAGGCGCACAGGGCTGTCACTGAGCCATGACACTTTTAAGAATTAGGATTTTAAATTAAACTTGACAAGGTTTGCAGATTCGGTAGGTTAAAAAAAAAAAAAAAAAAAATTATAGTTTCACGTAGGTTGCAAAATGGTTCTCAACAGTGTATAAATGTCGTCTTTGCATGACAGTGCTTTTTTGGCACCCAAATTTAATGCGTTTTATGGATTTTTGTGTGGACTTTTAGCCCCTTGCATTTGTACTTGCTCTTTAAGTGTTCATTTTATCTGTGCAGCCCAGAGAAAATCTGAAATATAAGAAACCGATTGGCAAAATGAATTGAAGATTATGTAAACATTCCCATGAGCAACTGTTTTGTTTTCTTGAGCACACAGTCAAAATCTAGTGCGAAGATTCAAATAACAGTGTTCTGAAAGAGTACAAGAGCAGCAGAAGAATATATATAATGTGGGAAAGTGGACAGGGCCTAAAATTAACAGAAAAGGAATTATAGGTACCTTGCTTTTAATCACTGACTGCTCAAAAGTAAATTATCTGAACGTTATTCTACTGCTAACAATCTGTGTAAAGAGATTTCAATAGGGCAAGGCAAAAAATCTCAGGTTATGTTTCTTTGTTGATAAGAACAAAGGTCAGTTTGGCACTGTATGTTTCTTTTGGCTGTCAGTTGTCTCCTAAAACTTCATTTGTTTAGTGTAGTAGTTATATGACTTTAACTGTAGAGATATTGATTCAACGGATGGAAAATTTTATTGCTTTTACTCTTGTAAAAATCTACCTAATTTCAGAAAATACATGTGTACAGTATGGAATAGATTCTTCTTTTCACACACAGGAGTTCAAAAGGATGTAAATCTCCCAACCTGCACTTAGTTAAGTAAACTCTTGGTTTTCTGTAGTGTAAATAAGAGGAGAATCAACTCTATATATCCAGTGAATTACAGTACTATAACAAACATAATGCTGCTTAGTGTGTGTCCTGAAGAATGCCATTTATTTACAACACGTTATCAGTGTTTTTTCTTGGTCTCTTTACTGTACATATGAGAGATGGTCCATAGAGTCTTCTTAATTTGTATTTACTGTAATGCTTATAAAACTTTAGTAAATTTTTATGAGCACACTTTACTAAGTTTTTTATAGGTATTGCAATGAATATCAAACAAGAAGAAACTGGCTGGAATTACAGACTTTGTGGGAATTAAGACACTAAGCCTGCTTCTCACAAATATCCCTTGGGTAGAATTTCTAAAAGCAATTCTTGGAATAAGGTACCCAGTCCCTATTGATTTTTCATTAGACACTTTACAGATGTAGTGCTACAGAACCTTGTTTCTATCTTTTATTAAAAAATAAAACTGAGTACAGTATAATGCAGTGAATTTCCCAACTTAGGTTCATGCAAAATATTGCTTAAAAAAATCACAGCAAATGGTCTTCCAAAAAAGGCATAGCATTTGCGTCTTTACCCATCACATAGTGTTTTTAGTCAACGTTTTATGTGTACACTGTGTTCTTCACTGGTTAAAAAGAAATATTTGGGAACCATTGGTATGGTGACAAGTGCATGCAGATTTTACAACTTTCCAGGCTGATTTTTTATTTTAAAGAGAAAATACTGTCATAGATTTAGGTCTGTTCTCAGTACCACTTTTCAACTTAAAAGTTTTGCAAGGATTTTGGCTTTTTAAACAGTAGATACACGTATATATCTGCTCAGAAAAACAAAGAACACTCAAAACAAAGCAAAACCCTCTATCAGCACACCACGGCCCTAACCTAAAAGAGAGCATCTTGCAAACTCTCCAGGACTGCAGCTGAGGTACGGCATAGCTTGTGCAGATATATTAGAACTGGGTTGCAATTGTGAGCATAACATCTGCAACGTGGACACTGAACTTGACACAAAAAAACAGTACAAGTACAGTGAACCCATTCTGTGTGCTCTGCGGTCACAAATGTCCTGTCAGCAATTCTCAAGCAAGAGGATTAAAAGCTGGCTCAGGTATGTTCTTCATCCAGGAGCCGTGCTTTCCCCAGCTTTTCTTCCCCACAGACTCAATGAGCTATGAGCCCGAGATTTTATGTAGACCCAAATCATTAACTATCCTGTTGTGTAGCTGTTTTGCACTACAGAAAGATCGAACGGCTCAGACAAAGAAGAGGCATTTAATCCACACAATACCCTTAATAACTCTCCCAATGTGGTTTCTGCATGGCATTCTTAATTATTTCCGAGGACAGTTTTGCCCTGAATGCTTATGAAAGGATAAACCTTATGTGTTTGCCATTTTCACACCTCTGAATACCTATAAAAATTCTTAATTTAAACCATAGTAGACTAAATCACATATAACATTATGACCAAGCTTACCTATACCAGGTATGTCCAGAAAAAGAATCTATGACAGGCAAATGCATGCTAAGTGATAGGATCAATAATCAACCAAATATGAACTACTCTGCTTAGCTAGAGCTCCTGTCTTCATCATGACGATACTTCTTTCTACCAGTGTCCTCACAGGGAGCATGGCAGAAACAGTTACTGCACTTTAAATTTACACTTCAGCATGCTGTACACTAATAAAACATGTCAAGGTTCCTGAGGTTGTGCAGTTCTCTCCTTCTTGATGCTTTCTGTGTAGAAACATGGAGCTGGAGAGGTCACAGTGCTGTGCTGTTGCTGGCCCTTCTGCCAGATGACAGGATCCCCTCCTCCGAGGGGCTCAGCTCCTCAGATGCAGTCTTGAGAGGTAGTTCCTCCTGTCTCACATCACCCACTGTGCCCTTGTCGTGTTACCTGTCACAGTGCTGTCTCACTGAGAAAAAGAAGACACTTGAGAGATCTGCCCAACTTCCCAAGGTACATAAGCCATAAATTTCTGTTTAAAATCCAGGAGCTTGGTGGCACGCGTTTGGAGAAAGCTTTCCACGATCAGGCCAAGGGTAAATTGCTGTTCTGCTTGTCTTCTCCGACTGGAAGCAAAGAACATTGCTGTCTTGCTTTCTGCAGATTTAAAGCCGACTTGTCAGCTCTCATTGCTGTTTTCCAGCTCCATATGGGGAGCAGAGAGACAGAAAAATCAAGCCAGATTTATGACTAAAACTTACCGATATCATTTAGGGGTGAAATTTTGAATAATATCTCAATGCTAGCAAAAAGCCTAGCAGAGTTGCAGTTCCCAAGAAAAAAAACGGATGAAAACCTTTTACTTTTCTCCTCCACAATAGAACTGCATCCATAATAGAGTGCTTGCCGGTATTAGCCGTACTGAGAGATATATCTATTCCAGTAAACCTTTTACTAGTGGAGGCTAGACATCAATTTCACTCTGCTGAAGCTCAGGAAATCAATGACCACCTGCAAAGACAGGCACTGGAAATAATCACTGAGAATTATGTTAGATCCTCCTGGAGTTACGAGATTATGGGAGAAGCTCAGTCTACATTAAAATATGCATATACTCCAGTTCTTGTGGTTGTTGAAAGATGGCAAAAAGCACATTGTGGCAAGTAAAAGGAAAAAAGCAGCCCCTAAAATGTATTGAAAAAGCAAGGATGAAATGAAGATTGCTTCCTTGTTCATCTCTTTCTGTTACTAAGCTAAAAGGTTGACATAATGGTACAAACAAGAGGTTATGAGACTGGGATATAACCACGGTTGTAACCCTCAGCCCCTCAACCTCACCTGGGATGCAGACATCACTCAGCACAACCACTATCAGTTAGTTCCAGGGACAACTGATTCTGTGTGAGACATTTGCCTCTCCAAAACTCACATTCCTGCATAGAGAAAAAATATCAGTATATACGTCATACATATATATCTGCATAAGTGTGTGTTAAAGGAAAATATACCATGTCAGATCCAACTGCCCGAGATGTATACATACAGATATATATACATACACAAATTTATACATGCATATATATATACACATACACATATACACGTGGTTGGCCACACAGACCACAGAGCACCCATGCCAACAGAGATAACACCGATAGCCTCATCCCGTTCCCCTCTGGCTGGGCAGGGTGGAAGTCCACCAGTGAAACTATATACATGTACATGTGTACAACATGTATGCAGGATCCCTCCAGCAGCTGGACTCAGACACTCAGCCTGTCCAGTAGCTGGGTCCTGGATCCCAGTCTCCCCAGTTGCTGGGACCTGGACATACAAGGCCACAAGGTCATAGCCCCTCTCCAGTTGCTGATTGTGTCACACACAAAGAGCTACCCAGGACTTGCCAGGTCCCACAGCTGACACCCCTGTGCTCCCACCCCTAGAGATACACAGGCACACTCACACCCAGAGCTGTCCCTTAGAGACCTACTCAGCCCCCTGGCTCCCAGGCTACTTCATCTACTCACTTGCTAGTCAAACTTGATCTTCACTAGCGCTTGCACACTTGTGCTCCTTTGCCTCGCTGGCACCACAGACACACAGAATGTCCAAGTTGCGGTCTTACTCTGGTTGCTGCCGTGAGACCCCTGTACACACATGTTGCGTACACACAACGTGGAGTCCTCACTCAGGAAAGAGTTTGAAGGGAATGCAATGAGAAGACAGGACAGAATGCTCTTGTCAGATGCAAAGCATGACCAGACAAGCACACTGGCCAGCAAACTATTTACTTGTGCCTGACCTTTTTCATCCCTTTATCCCTTTATTTTTCTGCTTTTCTTCCTCCCAAAATCACATAAACCCCTTTCTTGTCCTGTCTTTGGTTTCTCCCCTAAATAGGCCATGGTAAGTATGATCCATCCAGAACTGCTTTTTCCTGAATCCTAGAATATGTCCCACCCCTAGACAGCAGCACCCATAGTCATAGGATCATAGAATCGTTAAGGTTGGAAGGTACCTTTAAGATCATCGAGTCCAACCATTAACCTAACCTGACAAAAACACTTCTAAACCATATCCCCAAGGACCACATCTGCCCTTTTTTTTAAACACCTCCAGGGATGGCGAATCCACCACCTCCCTGGGCAGCCTATTCCAATGCTGGAGAACCCTTTCAGTGAAAAAAATTTTCCTAATATCCAACCTAAACCTCCCCTGGCTTAACTTGAACCCATTTCCTCTCATCTTATCACGCTCTTCCGATC
>VZSZ01008624.1:151394-225117 GCA_013398815.1 Ibidorhyncha struthersii | reverse complement strand
CTATTCCTGATACAGGCCAGGATGCCGTTGGCCTTCTTGGCCACCTGGGCACTCTGCCGGCTCATATTCAGACGGCTGTCCACCAACACCCCCAGGTCCTTCTCTGCCGGGCAGCTATTGAGCCACTCTGCCCCAAGCCTGTAGCGCTGCATAGGGTTGTTGTGACCCATGTGCAGGACCCGGCACTTGGCCTTGTTGAACCTCATACCATTGGCCTCGGCCCATCGGTCCAGCCTGTCCAGATCCCTCTGGAGAGCCATTCTACCCTCAAACAGATCCACACGCCCACCTAGCTTAGTGTGATCTGTGAACTTACTGAGGGTGCACTCTATCCCCTTGTCCAGGTCATTGATAAAGATGTTAAAGAGAACCGGCCCCAGCACCGAGCCCTGAGGAACACCGCTTGTGACCGGACGCCAACTGGCTTTAACTCCATTTGCCACCACTCTCTGCCACCATCCAGCCAGTTTTTTACCCATCAAAGAGTACACCTGTCCAGGCCATGAGCAGACAGTTTTTCCACGAGAATGCTGTGGGAAACTGTGTCAAAAGCTTTGCTAAAATCCACGTAGATTACATCCACAGCTCTTCCTTCATCCACCAAGCCGGTCACCTTATCGTAGAAGGAGATCAGGTTTGTCAGGCATGACCTGCCTTTCACAAACCCATGCTGACTGGGCCTTATCACCCTGTTCTTCTGCATGTGCCATGTGATGGTACTGAGGATGATCTGTTCCATGACCTTCCCAGGCACTGAGATCAGACTGACCGGCCTATAGTTCCCCAGGTCCTCCTTCTGTCCCTTCTTGTTGGATGGGTGTCCAAAAGGTGGTCTGGAGAGCTGCTCCCAGTGACCTGTGGTGATGGATTTCATACCTGGACATGGGCTGATGGCTCTGCTGGGACAACCCTGGGAGGATGCTGTACAGGGTGGTCACTCCATGGCAGGCTGTAATTTGTGTTCCTGCCTGCCCTTGTGCCCCTGTGCTCTTCTGGGCTTGTGCAGACGGACCTTTGATGGGCTTATAGCCCACATGATGGACCTGGAAGTAGCCTAGCAGGGCATTATTTGGGCTCCTCTGCCTATCATTGTCTCTCAGAACAACTTTGTGGGCATGCAGATGAGCTTTATCACATGACCTAACAGTATGTATATAGCACATAAGAATACAATGTGTTTAGATCAGAAGAGCAGTAATCCAAAGAGAGCTTCATTTCAGTAGTACCATCTCCTCTCATACGTGGCCTCCCATGCTTCTAGTCAAAAAAATCATTATTTCAAATTACATCTGCATTTTTATGCACTTGGATTTGGCATATTTATTTAGAGATAATTTTAAGTAGCTAGAGAGTGGGAAAATAGCTAGTAATGACAGTAATGAGTATAACACAAAGTAATGAGGAGTCCTGAGAGAATAATGTAGGACACAGGGCCTGATCTCTGCCCTTCTCGTAAGTGAAAGAGAAGGTCGGGGTGTCTGAGCCTCGGAGCCAGCTTCAGTACTGAGCTGATTTGGGTGATTCTAGGATGAACTGCAGTGCAGATCCATAACACTAATGAATTGCCAGAATAGTACCAAGTCATCCATGGTCTGATGAACGTTTAAGAAATTTTCTGACAAATTACAAATTCTAGTCATGATATGAATGGATAAAATTGTGACATTTTTGAAGCTTCTTCCAGACTGAGCGCATAATCTGCTTACAGCATCCTACCTTTTTCTCATGAACTTGAAACAATGACAAAAGATTGAGCTTAGTGACAAGTTAAGTTGCACTTACTGGACAATAATTATTCTACTGAGATTTTTGAAGGAAAAGAGAACCAATTCTTTTAAAACTTTTTTTGCAGAGGACTAGTAGCTGGAGAATGGAAAATTACCAGGCACGGAGAAAGATGCTAAGGTTTTGAAGAGGGAGAGGGGTGGGTTATAAACTAGGGAAACTTCACATAGACATACAAGTCTTGTGTAGGAGTGGAAAATAGATATGAACAGACTTTCAAAGCAAGAAGAAGTCCATAGAAGGTTTGCTTCCAGCGCAAGAAGGAAGATGAAAGTCGAACAGGAAATTATATGCAGGATTTATTATTATTTGTGTTTATGTGCTTCTTGAAATAATGTCAGTGAATTCAAAATCTGGGAAAGATTCTTGATAAAGGAAGGAAAAATTTCATTGTCACGTACTGCAGATTCATTAAAATACCTAGACAGCAATGGGAGATTTTTTCTTTTCACAGGAAAGTGAATAGTGACTCCCCTAAAGGAGTCAGCTAAGCCCTGCTTTCAGTTAAGAAGCAGTGTGAACAGGTGATCTGTGCTCTGGTGAGGATAATGGGTAACTTAAAACACACCAAGTCTTGCTGGTCAGGATGTAGGGAGACAAAATAGCAAATAAATATGTGCACAAGAACAGCACAGCAACATCTACTACTTTGTGGTCCTCATGCTCCTGTCACTTCCCATGTCTGCGGCAAGAGGTTAAAGGCATGAATTCCCTGCAACACCCTTATCTATGTGCTAGGACAATTTTAATTCAGAGCTAGCCATGTCTGCAGGCCTCCTGTTGCTTTTGCTCCCACTCCCTAGATGAGTCTTGGATCCTGTCTTGGCTTTGGATCCTGTCTCTATCACCAACCCAGTCCTACTCAGATGTCGCGGGACTGTGCCCAGTCAGTGATGATGCTGCCTCCGCTGTGGTGGTCCTCAGCTCCCAGTTCTTCCTCCTTCCTGGAGTAGATCTGCTCTTGCTGTTCCCCAAGAACATGCTCTTTCCTGGCACAACTATATAAGTACATAAGTATATAAGTAAACAGACCAAGGCACAGGCTAAGCATGGACACTTGGCTGTCCAGTGTTCAATTTTTAGCCTGGTGCACAGCACAGTTTTGGCTGGGGCCCACCTCAAGTCCCAATGTGCTTGCAGACACAGTTTGGTTGTGTGCATGAACCACAGACCATTTCCAGTGCCCTATTTGGTGGAGTTCATTTGGGGAAGTAAGAGAATTCTGGCCATGTGGGTGTAATCCATGCAGCAACTGTTGGCCTTGGGGACAGGGAGAGGTTGCCAGCTTGTTTTGTTTGCAAATATATTTATGTAGTTTCTATTGCCTGCTGAGATATTAGGCAGTGATGGATTTCAGTGGCAACAAGGGAGACTTAAATCTCACATTAAGAAAGTTTCTTTGAAGGCAACACTAATTAGGCAGTGGGTGAACCGACTAAGATAGTTGTGGAAACTGTATAACTGGTGGATTTGGGAAGTAAGTTTGTGAGGAATACTGGAGTATCTATTTTACCTCAGCAAAAAACAGTAGACTCTTTTAAAAACATATCTTTTTAAGATCTTATTACTAGTTTTAGTAATAGAATAGATAGATGTGAATAGATAGATGGCATGTGCTACAGAACGAAAAATGGGAGAAGAAAGAGAAGAAGAAAATACATAGAAAACAAAGAATGTAGTGGAGAGTGAAGGCAAAAAGAAAGGCGTCAGTGAGAAATAAAAAACAGGCACAGCTCAAGGAACCACTCACCGCAGTCTAATTAAGAAAGGGAAACACAGAATTAGGGAGGACAGGAATACTCATGTGGTAAAACCTAGGGATGGAAAACTGCTAACTTAAATGAATAAATTTATGCCCATAGCTGAGCATTGGATGTTTATTAAGGGTTAATGAAGAACATTTTGCAAGCAGCATTGTAGTAATTCTATTTAAAGCACTCACTTTTTCTTCTGTCTATTCTGTCGCCTACTGAAAATTGCAGAACTGTTCTCAAATACTATTATGAAAAAAGCAATCAACTCAATTGTCTGGGGTGTAATGATGCTGACTACCTCCTTCCAGCATTCAGAGAGAGAGAGAAAATAAGATAAATAACCTGGGACAAAAACACAAATCATTAGAATTTTTAATAAGCCTTCACCAACAGAAAGCTGAACGCTGTTAGTTATATCTGCCAACTACTGCTCATGGTCCAGCGGACAGCACACTGCACAGGGAGCTAGGAGATTTCTGCTCTTCTTCCAACTCTTACACTCTTGCTGCATAACAGCTTAAACAGGTCACATGAGCTTCAGCTTCCCAGGGGTACAATGGAGATCATTAAGTAACATATAAATAGTGCTGGTAGTGCAGTATTCTGGGATAAAATACACCAAAATTGAGAGCAAACTTTCTTTGTTCTAGTTCAGATAGGAACAGTGACCCTCCCAAATGAAGTGTTGTGACCTCATGTAAGACATAGGGTCATGAGCCTGAGGGAAATTCAATCGCCGGCGTGGGGTTGTAAGTCTAGAAATAGAACCAGACAAGTATTTCTGGCAAGAGGTTGCTGGAAAGTGAACTAGAAGTTATTACCATCAAGACTGCAGCTAGAACTTTCAATGTGCGCTGGGTCCGTGAGAAAATCTACAGGAAACCATAGTTTGAAAGCCTTTTAATGCCTCTGTTTCTGGTCCATTCTTAGTGTCAGTTCTCTGATCTCTCTGATTAGATTTTCCATGGGTTTTTTTTTCTTTTTTTCTTGGCAAACCAGGACCAGTACTCTTTAGGCTGTGCTGGAGAGACAAAGAAATTTAAATGTGTCACACACAAACTCTGAAATATTATCCGGATAGTAGGAAAAATATCAAATTGCAAAAAGCTAGAAAAACAACCACAGTCTAAATCAAAGGCATCACCAGACCTGGAGCAATGTATAAAAATAAACCTTGCAATACAGCAAAGAACTTAAACCCATGTCACTGTGTAGATACTATGTTTAATGACATCCTTTTTATGTTTGCCTAGATAACATGTACATTTTACCTTATCTGGTCCTCCTTTCTACTTATGGACTTTAGAGCATGAAATGCACGCTGAATTTGTGATTGGTCTGTCTTGTAGGTGTAGACAACAGAAAAGTCAAAATTACCTTCATCCTATTTGCTTATTTGTCCTTTCACAGACCGTGTCTCCGTCGTCATATGTGGTTTGATATTACAGCTGGTTTTGGGTGTCTTGGAAAGCAAGTAAGCTTGATAACCTGCCACGCCACGAAAACGACATGGAAACCCTTCTGTGTCAGATCAATGCTATACTCTGTCTCCAACGCTGGCAAAAGGAGGGAAAGTGCATGAACATGGCTGCTCTCTGCATCCATTCCCTTTGTACTCCCCCTTTGTACTCACATGAAGTTGTTTTTTCACTTTTCCCCTTTTTGGGGGTATGCTGATACTGTCTGTTACCACTGTATTCCTTTGGCAGTGAGTTCTAAAAGATTGCAACCCTCCATATTTAGGATTTCACTTTTTGACCTTGTAAGCACTGAACTGCAGATTTTTACATATGTGATAAAAATCGTGTCCCGTTTACACCACTAACCAATTCCTTTGTGAAGTCTTATCCATGGTCAGACTTAAAAAACTTTCTGTACAGCTACACTGACTACCTTTTTTTTTGGAGGAGAGTATGGCATGCAGCTCAGACTCTTTGTGGGAGCACTATGTAAAAAGTAAAGGACAGTGTTAAAGAAATTATCAGGTCCATCTCTTCCATAAGAAAACAGAGGAGAAACAGCACATCTACTTAACTGGGATGATTTCACATGACTGATTCAGAGCAATTCATTTCAATTACTCTGATCATCAGATAAATAGCACATCTGGTAGTGTCTGCAAACTAATCATTAACAGGTGTGAATTGGTGTCTGCAAGCATATATTTCATACTGTGTGGCCCTTTGTTCACTTCAGGACACTTCTTAATTAGAGACAAGTCTGAACCACAAGCCTTTAGATGTAGGTCTGTTCTTTGAACACCCCCAAAATCAGCACTTTTTATATCATGTTGTTATTTAGAGACAAGATCTCTGAAAACAAATCAGTTTCATAGTTCTGAGCAAGCATTCATTGCCCAGTTCTGACTCACTGACATTAGTTTTGGATTTTAGCTTCTGTTTACAGTAATAATAGCACGTATGATTTGTATCATACGTTTACAGCCTCTGGTACTTATGATAGAAATGACATCCATTGCTATTGTCATGGGCACATAAGTAGAAGTTTCCATTACAAATGTAGGACCTGCTGCCGTCGCTGCTGCTGGATGAGTCATCTACGTATTTAAGAAAAGGCATTCAGAGACTTGAGGGAAGTGTATAAAAAACTGGGGGAAAAAAGAAACAGAATTGGGATGTAATAGCATGTGACCTGAGAAAAATTTGTTGTCACTGTGTCAGCAAATTTGAATCTAGATGGAGGGTATATTTCCATTTTAGTCCCAAACCTTATCTGACCTACTGCAATTAAATTGCACATCTTGGTTTTAGAGCTGTGTCTCAAGAAGATTTAGTCATACACCTGTGTGTAGTCATACACCAAAGCCATGTGGCTAGCTTTGCTAATCTGCTTTGAACATGGTTATGTACATACTTCTGAATTAGGAAGTTTTATTTAAACCTTAAAGTAAGGCACTAGAATATGTGAGCTTCTGAGCTTTTGTTTATGAAGATATGAGCTTTAATATGAACTAAGAATATAATTTGCAATAGAGTTTGTGAGTTAAAAGGGCCATGGGGAAAAAATAAAGTACATAAATGTTAGGTTTTCATCCCTATTTACAAGGCTATTATTGCAAAGTACCACCTCTGCAGGAGGTACTTCTCTGCGAATATTGGTGGGTGTCTTTCTGGCAAGGGACAGCTGATGGAGAATCAATTTAGGTTACAAATAATCCCAGCACAGTCAGCAAAGATTTCACCTTATTTTGCGATTTAACTGTTTTGTGATTCATTTTTGACAGGGTGAAGCAAATCTGGAATTTGCAATTTAGGAGACATTAATTGGTTATTGCTGTTTCTATTTTTTTTTTTTTTTGGCTAGAGAAATGTACACAGAAAACCTCAAATGGACAACAAAAGACAGTTCATGGGTCAGTACTGAGGGAAAGGACTAAACTGCGCAAATAAAATAGATCATGGAAGGAAACATTTTTGCTTGTAGCAGAGATTAAGCAAGGTACTTTTAAAGCCTGACAGGAATATCCTAAGATAACCCACTAGCTAAACACACGGTGTATGTAACACTCAGCTTTTCTGATCTGTTGGGCTACAGCAGAAATTAAGTTAGGAAACTATAAGGCAAAAGACACAAGCAAGAGACCAAGACACCACAGCAATCGTAAAGAAGATAAAAATAGTGAAAGGTAAGGTAAGAAACCAAAGACTGAGAAGTAGCTGAGGCTCAGTAGAGGTCCTTTTTTTGACAAAAAAAAAAGATGATCTTATTAACAGAGTTAGCAATTCCAAAACTCAGCTTACTATTTAACAATACCAGAAAACATCCCAGAGCTTTAGATCTGGTTGTCTTTAGTGTTAGTATAGTGTCTGGCCAACTAGCACCTTCTCCAAAATTTCCAGGCATGGTTTGGGAGTTAGCAGATGCAAAGGATAATTCTTAGTAAGTGTTTTGGATATGTCCACTTTGGTTTAGAAAGTTTGAATGTTTACAGACCTGGCTATTTGTCATCAGGACCAGAAAATAAGCACTTGTATGTTTTGCTTATGATATAGATGTAGCCACAAGCTATGTAAACTCCATTCTCATCATTAGGTGGGGAGTACGGCTGTTGTGAGCAGCAATGTTGGGCAGTCGTGTGGGCTATCAGACAACTGTGATCATATTTGCTTAACCAGGCAAAAGGAGTATGAAGCTGGTATTTTGATTGGGGGGCATTTTACACTCACTTTACACTGCTGTGTCTGCTCAATTTCCAGGAAAATGGGAATGGTGTCTTATGATCCAATGATATGGAGCAAAGCGAGACTGAGGATAAAAAAATGCTCAAAAAAAGAATTAATTTGAGATTTTTTTCCATTCTTCTACAATGTCGTAATTTTCAAGTCCTTCTTCTTGGAACATTCTGGACACAGACTTAAGTACACTTCTTCAATTTAAAAAGCTGAAAACTGTTGTGATGTACCAGCAGATTACTGAAGCTTCACTACTGCACATATGTGAAGCCCCAGGAGGTCAATAACAGTACACAAAGTCATAAATTTGTATGGAACTCAGAGCAAGAGGGAACAAAGCTTATGTTTCAGTAAAATTTAAAGAGGTAAGAAGGTATTAATACTAATAAATAAAAACACATCAAGGTAGTGAAAGATCACAAAATATTGATTCTTTTTCTTCTGTTTTTAAGCATACCCAGCTTAACTATTTTGCAGAGTTATCAGAGTAATGGATTCAGAGCACAGTAATAGAAATTTCTTCTTCCCAAGGAGAAAACATACTTAGAGAATGCCAGAATAACATAGAAAACAGATCTCCATGGAACAAATTGAAGAATCCTCTGGCACGCAAAGACTAAAGATGCAATTCATGTGCTGTGAAAAAGCCTTTTCCCGAGGTTCTAAAGTTTGCCCTTGATTATCTGTGGAATGAAATAGAATGTGTGTATGAGGTAGAGCACATCATGCACCGTGAGGAAGAGAGTCAGTAATGGGTGGGAAACTACATGATCTAATCTGCAGACTGCACATTTTCAAATGCCACGGTCTCAATTATGTTGAATTCAAAGTAAAATTGAAACTCTCCCTTTTCCTGCAAATCCCATCCTATCAGCCTCTATCTGGATTTGCTTGAGGGACCTTCTAAATAAATAATAATAATAATAAATAAAGGAGTTGGGTTAAGTTATATATATGTTTTTAAAACAGCTATCGTTATTTTGAAACGAAATGGGGGCTTATGGCACGGACATTCTTTTGTTAAAGTTAATGTACCTTGAAATCTTTCGACTCAGCACAGCAGACTGTCAAAGGTGCTTAAAAAAATAGTCCAATATTCTCCAAAGCTCTTTCTGCAAGAGGGGTCTTGTGTGAAATGATAACAGCCACAACCCCAATATTGTTTACAGAAATACAGCTTTTCACTGCAGAGGCATCACAGTGAAACTTGAGGGGAAAAGGAATATAAAATGAGACAAAGACTTTAGTTCATGATTCTTGGAAGTTAATAAACCTTCAAAATTGTGTCTACATATTGCATTTTTTCCTGAGTTAATTCAAATAGAGGCCATAGCATGATGAGTGCATTTTAAGGGTTCCTTCTTCCCATCCAAGAAGAATGGTGCTTTCTCGATTTGGAGACCGAGTTATTTTTCTATCCCCAGGATTTTGTGCTCCCAGCTATAGGGCTGCCCACTTCCAAACCTCTCTTCACCTTTTGTTTCCCTGAACTACCTTGGTAGCTCAGGAATGTACTTCTGGGAAGTAGGGTATTTAGGTTTGTGCATCCTTATGATGAGATCATAGCTCCTACGTTATTATACATGCCACAGGTCATGCCCATCACAACAGCTCCTCCTTGGACAGTGTTGTGGTGTGGAAACAAATACAGTCATTGCACATTCTGCTTTTCAAAGCGTCATTGGTTTGCATTAAAGTACAGGTACAGCAAACAGATTGGGCAACTCCAGGGATGGAAGTACCATTAATGTACTTAACGTATTTATAGGCTGTCTCAATGAATTCTGGGTCGTGGTGGTGCTTAGCATCTAGTTCTTCAGCCTAGCATGTGACTGTGTGGACATCTATAGATTTTTGTCATCCAAAACAAAGATGCTGACAGAACTTTATGTCCTGCAATGTTGATAGAAGAAATTGCTTTTCTTTAATTTCTCCTTACATTTCTCCTAAGTATTCTATGATTCTGATTCTGTTATACTGTCCTAGGTTGGAAAACAGATGCTCTGAATGTTATCCTTCATCTCTTTATGCTTCAGTTTACCGTATATTAGTCGTGATAACAACAGTGTTGTGAGGAAAAGCATGCACCACATTCTGGTCACTCAACTGTTATGAAAATGGAGCAGGTAGTACAGATCTGTGCATATATTAAAAAGAAAAATTATAAAAACTATGAGGAACCTTGCATTGTTATTATTACTGAAATTATGTTCATATTACAGTAGGACCCAGAAACTAGAAGACTGGCCTCCTGTTGCTCCTGTTCCTACTCTTTAGATGAGCCCTGGCTCTGGATCCTGTGCTATACAAATACCAGCCAAAACTATGCTGCATAAAAATGCATGTAACATACACAGGAGACAAGAAACAGCAAGAAGATAAACAACAGCATAGGAAGAAAAGGAAACAAAACAATATGGATAGGCAACAATCTTAGTATTATTACAGCTTATTTACACAAAGTATTTTTATAAGCATAATGTCAAAAGACAGATTTGGATAAGGGACTTGAAGGAAAGCAATGATGTTTCTTTGGAGTGTTTCTTCCAAGTGTGAACAACACGAAAGTAACTGCTTGAGAATGAATCAAGTGGGTGATGGAGGGTATTACCGGTTAGCTGATTAGAAGCAGGAGACAATCTCTTCTTTCTGAAGGAGAGATGAAGTGGGATTAGGTTATGAACACAAAACAAATAACATAAATTTGATAGTGAAGAGGAGTCACAAGCAAACTAAACAGAGCAGCGCATGATCAAAGGGTAGGGAAATGCTATCCACAGCAGCATTTTGTAGCAAAGCGAGGCTGCTTTTGTTGTGTATTCAGTAAGCAGGATGCTCACCAAGCAGTACCAGAGCTTTGGCTGTGTGGATGGGCAGGTGAAGATTAATACTGCACACAGAACAAATATGAAAAAATTAGGATTGTTTGGATTTAAGAAAGCAAAAGTGAAAAACTATATTAGAAGTTCAAGTGATTGGCAGAATGGCAGTTGTGTCCACAGCACTGAAAAGAGATAGTAGTGGCATGTCTAGAGCTAAGGAGTTATTTCAATCATGCTCAGCTTGAACTGTTCAATGACTGCTATCATGGGTGTTTAGTATCAAAAGGGACTAGGTAGTAATACAGAGACAGGTGTGCCATCCAGACAGAGCTGTTTCTTAAGCGTATCTTGCAGATGGTGAGGTTTGGGGAGTGGTGGGGGGGAAGAACAACATTTGAATATTATGGAAGTTCCCAGAGTAAGTTAGGCAGAATGCAAGGCATTTTCTCTGAAGAACAAGCTGAAAGAACCGCTGGAGGCATAAGAGAACTGGAAGACTGGATGACCGCACAAGGCAGAGAAAGACAACACTTCAGGATAAGGAGCATGAACAACAGTATTGAAATCAGGCAGCTACACGGGATTTTCCCATGAGGGATCACACTGATGTCAAGGCTTGGCTAAGAAACAGGTGACTGGTGATCATGCATCTACCACCAATATTGTTACTCTATCAACATGCCTGCCTGGCATAAAGAAAAGCTATCCAGGAAGGATACATTGTTGGTTTGCTTTCTAACAGCTTCATAGAAATCCTGTCAGCAAGAATATACTATGATACAACAAATAGAATTGGAAATTTACTTCCTTTACCGTAGTTATAAATATTGCACTCTTTTCGTGTTGACTCAAACATACATAGTTATTATATCCATTGGTTTAAGAAGTTGCTGACCTGAATATCTGCCCTGTGTCCATGGAAAGGCTGGATGATCAGTAGGTGAAACAGTGTCTGAACCATGGCAGTTTATAGGTTTACAGCCTGGCAAATTAATGTAATTCAGCACTGATTTCATTTTACCTTTGGCAGTGCAGAAGCAGCTTCATTATAAGTTTTGCTATAACTGCTCTAGGGATGGTAACGTTTTGAAGACAGGTTGGATAGATGAAACAAAACAGAACAGCTGGTAGGACTTCACTCAGGGTTTTAAGTGCAGCAGCCCCAGGTCTGACTTTAAGGTAACAGTCGCTGAATGTTCTGAAATTATAGATCCAGTTACAATGGACAGCGGGAATGGGAATAGAGTAAGAATGTAAGAACAGAGTTAATGCTTCACCAAGTATGTCCAACCCAGTCACTTGACTTCAACAGTGGCTATAACAGATGTCTCAGGGAAAGTAGGCTATGTGTAGTACTTCTGAGCACTCTCAGCCTCTGATTGTTTTATGCTTACGGGGTGACCTCATCCCACTGTAGCTTATACATTTGGTAACAATAGTAGATCTTCTTTTCTAAGTATTTATTGCTCCTCCGCTGGAATCCCTAGCAATTTCTGCATGCACAGCATCCTATCATGAGGAATTCCATAAGTCCCTCATCTGCGTGAAGAACCAACTCCTTCTGTTTGCTGTAAATTTGACTCACACTGGTCTCAAGTGACTGTACCTCATGAGATAGTGAAAGTCAACACCTTCACTCAGTCCAACCCACTCATAATGTTGTAGTTCACTGTCATATTCCTTTCCATCAAACATAATGACATCAGTTGGAACGGACCTCTGTCATTTTATAACCGGTTACTCATTTTATAACCAGTTACTATTTTTGACATTATCTCTGAAATGGTAGGCTTATAATAATTGGAATAGGGTGTTATTGTTTATCCTTGTTGTTGTTGTTGTAGAGCATCAAAAGGATAATTTGAAACTCATCTTTGTTTTCCATGGCCTTGGAGTCGGCGTGTACTGCACATGTATCAGAAACTAAAAATCTTTTCATAATGTGCCCCAATTTCCCTTTTGCTCCATGGGTTAGCTTCAGACAGCAACCATCAAAGACTAAACTAATGTTTCATTGGAGGTAGAGTGGGTTTTCCAATATTAAAAAGCTTGTTTTTTTCCCCATAGCAGTTATGCTGAGATTCGTTGGAAAATTGTGGGTTTAAGAGCATCCAATTTTAAACTTTTTGCGCAAAGGTTTTTTTATTCTACATTTGTTCAGGTTCGAGTGCAACTGTCTCTTAATTTCTCTATGGGACTAGTTGGTGTCCCACTAGCAAATTACAACTGAAGGCTTCAAACCCTAGGTGTGGAAGATTCCAAACAAATACTAATTAGTTAAATATCCGAGATTGTTCTTACCCAATGGTAGGATATATTGCAACACACACAATGTATGTTTGAGCTGATGAACTCTTTCTCCCGCCCAGGAACTCGTAATGATTTCACATTAGCAAGGCTAATTGACATCATGTTTACTTGCTGTAAACACTGATAGATGAACAAACACATTTCAATTCCTAAAAAAACCTTCTGTGTTTAAAATAGTTTTAGGAGGTTAAAAAGGCTTTATTGTTCTTCTTTTTTTCTTTTTTTTTTTCCTGCTGACAGAAATAAGGCTCTTAATTTTACAAGTGTTATCCATGATTAGACCCCAAGAAGGTTTGAATCTGCAAGACATTCCAGATAGAAGATAGGGATTCTAATCCTTAGAGGTTGCTTGAGGCCTTGCTGTGTTTTATGGTTCTTTGTGCTTTATCTCAAGCTCTAGCTTATTATTTACTCTTATTTACTCTACCTCTGTTGCTGAGGATTGTTTCATTCATGTCTCTTAACAGGAAATGAACAGACTTCTTGTTCCTTCATGATGCATACACAGCAATATTTTGCACACCATTCACTGTGCAGAGAGTTTAGCATTGTTCGTAATCTTTGGCATTGCTGGCTGAGTCTTAGGACAGAAATGAATACAGACTTCCTGAAAAGTCTGAATCATCTCTTTTTGCTTATATCTGCTTACAAACTTTATGTAGATACACTTTGGCATTTTAATTAAAAGATGACAGCTTTTCCAGTCTAATATCATCCTTTCCAGACACTGTTCTTTGTTTTTGTCCTCCTAATATTCCGTCCAGCTCCCACACTCAATTCGTTGTACCTTGTCCTTCTCATCTGATATTAGATTTCCAGATTTATGAGGACCATTCTAAACTTCATACAGATTTTCTATCCTCCTTCCAAGGATATTGTTCGGCTTGTAGTGTATTCTTTCACCCTTCGTTACTTACACAATTGATGCTTTTTCTTACCTTGTTTAAATGCCTCATGGTTCTTTTTATAGCATGATGAATTTCTCTATATTTGTGTCTGGTTTCATACTCCTTTGTTCCATCACATATTTCTTCTAGTGTTTTTGCTTAGCCTTTTTACACTTTTTCTGTTATATTTATATTTATATCTGTAATATAGTTATATTACCACACCCTTTTATTGCAGTGTAATATAATAACACATAACATGTTTCGCTTGCTGCAAGGAAACTTAGCTACACAGACTGAGCTTCATTCATCAGCACAGAGTTCCTGTAAAATGTCACTCCCCCTCTCCAGCATAGGACAGACTTTAAAATGCATCAATAGTAAATATTTTCCTCATTTTTTTCTGGCCATTGTTTGCTGTTTTCAGGTCATATCTTGTCCTCCATCGCTCACTGGTTTACATGGGCCTGTTTTCTTTTCCAGTATAAGCAAGACAAATCATTTGTATTGCAGTGACATTCAGACCGGCAAATGACATCAGCCACCTTTGTGCTAAATGTTGTTGCAATCTCTAGTACAGGAAGATTTCACTTCAGAGGTAGACTACGGTGAATATTAAGCATATAGTTCAACCTAAGCATGGGTTTCTCTTCCTTTTTGGAGCAAAATGGAATCAGTGAAATTCTGTAAAGGTGAAGTACACCTTGATACTTGACTGAACTGGGACATGAATTATTTATTTAAGGTGAGATTTACCTTACTTACAGGTGAGTGTCTAAATCAGGGATAATTTTCTACATTTCCATTATGAGCAAAGGAGATACAGTCAATAGGATTAATGGAATACAGGGTATAATTCAACTAAGCAGGTGTAAATAAATGTCTGTTTCAGCATGAGATTAATCGTTTCCAAGGCTTCATTGACACTATCGAGTAGATCCCTACTGATCATAAAGAAAGTCTAGACAAATAGGTCACGTGTAGTGACCTTCATTTAGCATGGATTCCTCTGAAAGAGATAGGAAATGTATGCCTATCTTTAGATTTCAGCCTCTATTTCCTGATTAAATAGATTATGGTTTAATATCTGCGTTAATAATCAGTCCTGGTTCTCTGAAAACTGTATGGAAGCTTTCAGATGAATACAATAGAATAAATACTGAGTAGCATCTCTTTGCCTATATCTGTTCAACAGGATAACAATAACATTCTCATCACTGATTGTAAAGGATGCTGTAGAGCACTCCAGGGTGTTCTTTGAAGATATCCGCAGATCCAGCATAAGACAAAAGCTGTTAGACCTTTGCTTCTATTATTTATTGTTATTATTATTATTTCCAAGGCTGTCATATGCTGAAAACTTACATTACAATCAGTTAATGATTTAATGGAAATAAGTAAGACAATTCCCTTAGAGCTAGTAAAGCCCCAGGATTAGACAGATTGCTGTCAGGTTATAATAAACCTTCTCAACACCTACTGGGCCCCAGTTTCATACATCTTCAAAGAATCAGTTAAAATACCACCAATATAAAGAAAAATTGAAAGAGCTTTTTAATCACTTTGTTTGTCCTTAAAATCATACAAAATATTCTAGCAATGACACCAGCTCAGGGAAAAACAACACAAAAGCAAATCTTTTAAGCATCTTTATTTAAAGGTATTTTAAACAGTGCACGCAGAACAAGAATTACTGTACAGATGTTTCTCATTTAGTTAAAAGCAGCATATTTTGCCCATAAATCCCAATTACACCCACTAGAAAGGATCCCCTCACTATAATAGTAGTGTGAATAACTTGGTGATGTGCTCCTGATGCAAAAGTTTCTTTCCTATTCTGAATTTCTTGCCGTTTGAGCTGGAAAGAAGGGTTGGGACTGCAGCAGCAGGTGGTATTTACCTGAGGTTTTCAAAACTGAGGATGCTCAGCCTTTTGTTTCTGACCCCTCTTAAGGGGCTCAGTATCTGTCAGGGCTCCACTTTCTCTTCCTGGAGGGCAAAATTACAACACCCAATGTATTTTATGGGAGAATGATATGAGATGTGTCCTGCACAACTGATTCCTATATTTGGTTTTTGTTTGTTACCTCCTCCTCCTTTTTCTGCATGGTACTTATTCTAGCAAAATATAGCCATTAATTGCAGAAGACTGGGTGCTGAACTGCAAACCAGTGCAGGTAAATACAAAATATGACTCCAGTTGCTAGATTGTGGTTAGATACCGAGTACTCCTTTTGCATTTTTATTGCAGCAGTAGTAGTAGATAGGACAAAGTAAAGAAGTTTTTTCTTCACCTTCATTTCCCATTTTATAAAATGCAGCTGAATCCACTGTATAGTTACAGCTGCTTTAAAATTTGCTACTGAGTATAAAATCAACATGTTATGTATTTCTTTGTAAAACTCCCTTAAGTACTGGGTTATTTTAGATGAAGTTTGCCAAATCAGTCTCATGCTGTGACCTCTGAAATGCTGAAGAGATGTCTTGTGTATCCTATCCGCTTGAATTAAACACTGAGCTTCTTTAAAACATGCATTTTAATTAGTTTTAGAGCTAAAAAAGCCACCTGTGCTGAATGGTGATGTTGAGGGAATTCCATTAGTATTACAGAATTTCTTTGAAAGCTATCTTCCATGTGACAGATGGTAAAAGATGGCACATGAGCCCAGCGAAATAAATAAAGTGTGTGTATGTGCCTTGTGGATGTCCCTTTTTTTTTTTCTGATTGAATTGTTATAGTAAAAGCTGTGTATTTCAATACATTAAGAAAAAAAATCCTATTTAGTTAATTTATGTATTTCTATCTATTTCCAAATAATGAACTAGAGGCATTCACTACAGACAAGGTTGATTTTTACCCTACAAGAACATGCATGAACTTTATGTCACAGTTTGGCAGGCATTAAATATTGTTCAGAGACCACCATGTGCACCACAGCACAAGAATGAGAAAGAAAATGCATGTTACTCTTGTAAAGCTTAAATGCAGTACATCTTAATTCTGGAAGGAAGAAAATAAGAAATCAGACAGTAAAAGAATCATGTGGTAGATTGTTTGTTTCATGGCTCCACTGCTACATTGATCTTCTTCATCTTCTCTATTATTCAGAAATAAAAATTGGTACTGCAGTTATTGTAACAGTATGTTTCCAGTCATGCAGCACTATCCAGGTATTAGCAATTTATTGGGAAGGCAGTATCATTTACGCATCCGCTGTTCCATTTCTAATTGCCTGACACTTATTTAGTATTGAATGGAAGGACATAGCAGAGATCATTGGAGCAAAACTCCTTTTCTACTATGCCCCAAAAGCTTGCCTGGCTTTCTAAGATATCTGTGAGACAGATACTCACGCTCCCTCTGCTACTATGTGAATTGAGAAACCCAAGGTCCGGAAAGGCACCAATTACTGTATTTTATGGGAATATATGTTGTTCATTTTTAAGGTGATAGAGGGCAAGGAAAGTCTTTTCCTTTTCATATACTTGGCTGCCCCTCTCTTATTAATCAGAAAACTTTTTGGCTCAAGCACAGCTTTGAATATATATTTTTAAGGTGCCTTATTCTTATTGATTCTTTTGTGACTTGGAGTCTTTGAGTCCATTAACATAAGAGCCAGCACTGCACTCTTGTGTACCTAGCTCTGTGCTTCATCATCTCTCTCAAATCTCATTCAAAATGTGAGACTGACATGGACTAAGATCCATGTGGTTAGTATTGTATATACCTTCCATTAAAAACTGGACTTCATGGCTAATGTCTGCCTTGAACATACCAGATCAATTTTAATATCGTTTTTTCCAGCATCTGCCAGGGAGAAGAAAGTCGAGTAGGGAAAATCAATAAACTCTACAAAAAGAAGAAAAAGAAAATATATAATTAATATATTAAAAAGCTTCAGGTATCTGGTAAAAGCTTATTAATCCCTTTGATTTCAGAAGTGCTCGTATGAACCCTGGTTGGTGAAAGTAATCAAAAGCTGAGACCAGCTAATAGTGACATGGTTTCATTTATATGATTTGCACTGCCACTTGCCATTTGGCATATTTGCTTGCTCAGACTGTGTCCTGAGTAGTCCAACTTATTCTGAGATTTTTTTTCCATTTCTGTCATGAAAACTTCCCCTAATCAACTGGAAAAGTGTCTAATGGTGAGGGCTGAAGGTATAAGGGACGTTTGCACCAGTGGCATCAGAACAGATTTTATATTAAAAATAAAGATACAATGAAAGGTAAACCAACATTTAAACCTGAAATATGCTTTTCACTACTGTAGTTTTCATGCTTATTTAGTCTTCTAATCTATTTTACATTATCAGAAATCAGTAATGTCTTTGCAAATTGTGTCTTCTAGAATTTCAAACCACTTTTTCCTTGGCTTGATCCTTCTCTGCCATGCCTCATTCATAAGGTCAAGCCTTGAAAAGTCTGTCAGCCAGGTATCTTAGATTTAGCTGTATTAGCAGAGGAAGACATAGGCTGGAACTCATTCACTAAAAATACGTATATAAATATACTCTATTCTTCTACATTGGAATTTGAATTCCCTTCTCACTTAGAATATTGTACGTTAAATGAAACAGTGACAAATTACCAGTAAATTCAACCATTAGAAATGTATGCAATTGGTCTTCTGGTATCCAAGAATGTTATATGTAATTTAATTAGACTGCAGAATAAACTTTACCTTTTTGTGATAAGGATTTGGACTTTGTACGACACTTAATCCTGTATTTGCAGTAAGTTTTACAAACTGTTCTCTTCCATCTATCTTTTCTATAATCAGAAGGATTAAAAGCCTATAAAACAGGAAAAAAATGACATATTTCTAAAAATTTATTTACTGCCAGTCAATGTGTTCAAACAATTCTTCTAGACTCCAGACCACTATACCTAAATGGAAACTCAAGACTGTACATGCGGCCTTTCTCCAAAAGACAGCAGGTACGGTATCTGGGTCTGTGCTCTTGGTTACTCCCAAAAGGCGATCTTGTATTCATGTATTTGCAACAGCATCAGTCCTGCTTTGTCCTCTGTTAATGAGCTGTCATACAATGTTACTAAACACTCTTGTGTGATTTTCTGCTGACCAGTCATTTCCTGTGATTACTGCCACATCCACTGTTCTGCTTCTATATGTCTGGATGTGGGAAAAGACATAAGGTGCCCTTTTAGCTCTGAATTGTTTGTCCATGTGAAACCAATACAGCAAGCAGAGAAGCAACTGAGAGACCAAGATAAAGCATTGTTTCATTTGGCAGATCATTAATCTATTAAAGATCTCTCTTCAAAATAAATTTCCAATTTCTTACTTCCAGCCTTTTTTAGCCTTCTAGAAAAAAAATCATAATTTACAAATGTTTTTGTAAATATAATGATTTATCCTTCTGGATAGTTTAATTTTACTATCTCTGCAAAAGGTACTTTCACCTTGAAGTGAACCTTTGATCCCCTTCAGCACAGTTCTCCATTTTACAGGGATGAGTGGGATGAGTGAAACATGACAAATCACAATGAGAGTAGATTTTTATAAATTGGTGACTGTGTAAATGTCAATCTGTAAATGTTTGTTTTTATAGCTGAAACAGTCTCACTTGATTTCGCCCCATCAAATGCAAGTACTTGAAAATTCCACAGGGAAAGCAAAGACATTGCTTATAGCTCATTTCTTCCTTTAAATGTGCTTTAGATATTCAAGCTTTGCAAGTGTCTTTGTTCTTGCATTTTCTGTAAAGACAGTTTTCCTGAGGGATATGCCAATAGTAATCACTGGTGCATCTACACCATAAATTGGAAATGCACATTATTGATTCTGTCAGAATTGTTGATGATAATGCAAAATATTAAGCAAAAAAAAAAAAAAAAGGGTTTCAGTCTTTTTCAAAAATTAGTTAATTTCCTATTGTATCGGGAGATGGGTTAGGAGCTGAATCTAACAATCAGAGGAGGTTGTATCAAACATCAGTTAAAGATGGAGTGCTAGTCCTGTGGTTGTATCCTGCGTGAAACCAATTTTTGCCTCTTTCACAGATCCTTTGCATGATCCTAGTCCAGTATGTCTCTGCTTCAATCCCCCATCCATCTATATATAGGCACATTAAGAAAAAGATGCACAATTTATGGTAACTAGGTCTTCACTCAAAAATAGGAGACATCTTGATTAATAAAACTATCAGCTTCCAAAAGTAAGCTGAAAAGAAACATAATTTTTGGCTTCTGATGGCACCTAAAACTGTCAAATAATACAAGTTGGAGAAAATGACTAAATATTTAAGTTCTCTAAGGCATGTCTGACATGACAAATGAGACAGACAAAAATATGGTACTTGTTATGCAGTAGTATGGTAGTTGTGTGTGTTTTCTTTTTTTTTCTTTTTACGAGACTATACTTAATTTCACTTTATTTGAAGCTTCGCTTTGCCAATATAGCTCATAAAGTAACAATTTTTGATTTATTATATATTTTAATCTGACAAGAAAACAACTCCAAATATATTTTTAATTAGGTTTACATTGGGAACAGTAAAGGAAAGGTATGTTTGATGAGAGAGAACTTGATACACTATAGAAGAAAGTTTAGAATTTCTGAAATCTGTGGTTAGTTAGAATTGACATTTTAAGAAAAGGTTTTGAAATACACCAGCAAACAAGTCTATAAATTTGTTGGCCCAAGGGATATTTTTCATGTTGAGAATTAACATAATGAATTGCTATAATGAAGTTTGCCTTAGGTTAAATACAACTTAATACTTTAAATCTAGATTTAGAACTTTATTGCTTTTCTATGACATTGCTAGTTTGTGCTAGAAAAAAATGTTACAGTGTTCACAATAGGTACCTTCTTGAAAGGAATAGTGTTTGATACAACTAAACCCATCAAAATACGAATAAGACATAAGCTGTTGACCACAAAATAATTCAAAATATAATTCCTATGGAAGGTAGATTATTACATAGTATGGTACAAAACTAACATGACTACAAATATTATAGGGGAATGATATATTCAGTGTCTTCAGATCATACAGAATAAATACGTGACTGAAGATATAGTTGAGACTGCTCTGCCACAGATACTTCTCTACAGTTTCTTGGAAGCATTTGTCTGTTTCAGTCAAGAAAAAAAGAGTGATTTGTTTGTCTGGCCTCTACTGCTTTTTCCTATTGCTATTACTTGTGATTTTTCATGTCTTATGGGGATAAATTTTCTACCTACTAGAGTAAAATGAAGGAAATGTAGTATCAATATCCAAAAGCAGAAAAAAAAAGAGGTAAGACCACTTGTACTTAAAATCAGGCAATCCTTTAAACAGAAATGCATTTGATGGGGGACATAGGGCAAATATATTTTACTGGACCATCCGACAATGCTAAAAAGTGGAGAAGCTTCCCAACATGAAGGCATTTTTACAAAACTAAGAAAGAAGCAGCAGCTTCAAGCAAACCCTGAGGTAAAACCAATGATTCCTTGTTTAGCTTAATTCTATAAAGCAATCAGGCAATTTGAGAGAAAAGGCAGTCTCAAGCTTCTAGAAGAGAAATGAGTGTCTTAGAAGTAAGTAGTATTTGCCCTTTGAGAAGCTGATAAAGTGGGGCAGATTAAAAGGTTTTGAGTAGGATTGCAATAGCTGAGGCGGTCAGGAGCTAGTGCTGCTGTGCTGGTGGGTGGATGTGACTCATGACACGTGATTAGTTCCACTATTCACGGAGCAACTTGCTTTTGTAGTTACTACTGTCTTGGTTCTTGATTAAGCTCAGTGGGACAGAGCCAATGAAGCCAGAAATATTTCCAAGGTTTCCACAGAATATCTGTTGTATGTAATGAGGAGACTTGAGGATTTTGTACCAGACAGTCACCAGGATGACCAAATCAGAGATGGCTGATTTTTCTGAGAGATGGCAGAACTGACTCAGAGACTGACTCCTTCATGTTCGAACCTTTTCACGGTCAGCTGAGGAGGATATATTCTGTTGTAAACTTCTGACCAACACATGTCTTAACTACCTATAGCTTTTGAAAAAGCTGGTGAAAAAGTGCAAAAAAATGTAGCCAAGAGATTATATGGGTCATTTGCCTTGGAAGGAACAGTCACTTACACTTGTTTTTAAAAAGCAGCTCTGATTATGATAGTTTACAACTTAGAAAGAGAAGATCTATCCCAACAGTGGCCCTATCAATGCTTGAGCTCTAACTATAGAGGGCTACCTTTGGAGGATTTTTTATTAGGTCCAGCACACAAAGACAGGGAAGTGGGATCAGGGAGTTCTGTTCAAGATTGACCACATAGCAAGAGAAAGATGATGAATGTTAGAGGTCCTTTATCCATTTAATATTAAAAAAAAACCCCACACCTATACTGAGTCAGGCCATAGATCTACTTAGGCCTCTATCCCATCTCTAACAGTTTCGAGCAATAGATGCCTACGAGAGCAATTTGAGGGTGTGCTTACTAGCAGCATTGTCTACTCATAAACAGGGAAAATGAATCCTGACCCACCTCAAGATGCAAAGCTGCTAGATGGACTAGTTTCACATCATCTGCCATAAACCACTGTTGAATCCTGTATTTGCAAAAAGTTGGTAGTATTAATTTAACTGCAAAAACGTTGATGGAAAATGTATTTTTTGTGATAGCTTCTTATCGGAGAATAAATGCCTCATTAATCTTAGACATTTCATGCTAAGAATATTATTGAAGCTAGACAGAATGATGAGTAACATTGTAGGGAGCACAGATTGCTACATGCAGGAATGCTTTCGCCCATTAGTCTCCCTCCATACTGTACAAGTCACTTTTGTTTCTCAGGCTGCAGGCTGGAACATGCTGCTCTACCCCTGCTCCACAACTCCTGATTTAATTAAAAGAAGACAGATGGAGTGCAGTGCATTAGTATATGTTCACCTGAGTTTCCTTTGTCATCTCAGGAGAAAACGTGGAGGAAGAAATGGAAAAGGTCTTGAAACCGGCATTAAACATTATGGGCAAGAGTAAGTCTAAACACAATACCCTAGTGTTCTCTGCCTGCTTGTTAGCTGTGTTTTCACCATCTAATTTAATGCAAGCATGATGAAGCTGAGCATGTATAAGATGGACGCTGCAAGTTTACACTGTTTTATTGTGAAGATAATTTAATCTATAATGGAAGAAATAACAGAATACCCTATTGTGCCAAGATGTTTAAAGCTGTGTGAATGCTATGAGCGTAACTGATATTTTGGCATTATGAATAAGAAAACGGAAGACTTGTTTGCGAGTTTCTCTATGGGTGAGCTAAGGAAGGCTGCTGTGATAGTCCTTTCTTATATGGTCCATTGAATGTTTTCTAAATTTTTGAAGCCTTGTCTAAAACAAAGCTTTATGTATTTGATCAGTGTTTTTACTGTGAGCAAAAAGAATCAGAGACTTTCACAGTGAGGTTTATAATCTCTCTGTTTCAATGATGTGTGCCTGGTATTGCAACTATGAACAGCAAATCCTTTCCCAACTCAGAAAAAAATACATTTCTTTAAGCTTCATTCTCAAAGAGAGATTTTAATAATGTAGTCATGTGAATTGTGGAGTTATTTGTAAAACAGTTTCAAAATGTAACTGCTTAGAAATCTTCACTAAACTTCTTGTGCCTTGTGGCCTCTCAGATAAACAGATATAAATGTAGTGTGAGACTGCTGAAGCATTATAAGTGAGAAGGAAACTGGGGGTTCAAGAGCAAATTAACACGGGCTGACTGTCATGCTTGAGCCCATCATCTATTGACATTCCAGGAGCTTGAATCCAGCCTGTGCAACAGGCCTTGAGATTGTGCCTGTGCTTTAGAAGAACATTAGTCACAAATGTAAAAGCTGGAGTGTTTGGGATGAAAAATGCTAAGTATTCGTAAAGTAAGAAAGGAAGGAACATTCAGAGATGGAAACTGCTCCTAGGTAACGTTTCAGTATAGACAAGTTTAAATGTATGTTTCTATAATTCTGAGGAAGAAAGATGAGATCAGCTTACAAAAGATACTATTTTCCCATTTCTCACAGTGTCTTTGAAGGTCTACTTCACTACGAAACACATCCGTTCTTTATGAATATTGAAACGAGTGTCTTTAAAGTAATAAGTGTTTGAAAATTGTATTTTCTCAACTACATGCATCTCAGTCCAGCTAAAATTTTCTCCTGTAAGAAATACAAATTATAGTCTTTTTACCTGATTAGAAAGATCATCCTGAGATTTATAGAGTTTCTAAATGGGAAGAATATCAGAAAAACAAACAGTGGAGTGAATCTAGAAAGCGTACATTTGAGATTTGTAGTGGGAGGAGAATTAGCTCAGACTTTTACTCTGTCTTTCACAAGATCTTCCATCAGAAACTTCTTAAACTAGCAGACTAAACTCTTCTGTCACTGTGAGGTGCAGTGAAATCATATTCTTGTTTCAATCCATTTTTGTCATTGGCCCAAATTAATTCCAAGATCCATACAAATTTATAGACTTTCAACAGTAAACATGCTCAGTTCACACTGATTTTGGTTGTTAACTAGCTGGTTTATTTGAGTTTTCTGACAGCTGTATAGAGGTACATGGAAAAGAAATACTGAACTAGCAGTCACTAACATCAAGATAATGATGTTAGGTAACATCTAACATGATGAGATACACTCATCATGCCTATTACTCACAAAGTCTTTTGAGGCCATACACTAGTTATCATGAGTCTTTATTTTATAGACTAGACCAACAGCGTTCTAATTCTGATGGGGAAGCATTTGAGTACAAAAGCAATAAAAATATATTATAATACCATATGATCTGGTGTTATGCCTCATTTCTAGTTCTCTAGAAAGATATTCTGGTTTCCTAAATTTGCATCCCCTAGATGCATCCCTGATGGGTTTATGTTTCAGATTAGACACTTAAATTTATATGCTTACATGTAGACATGTTTAAGCTTCCATTTACATCAATAAATTGAAATTAATACGTATAACCTCGTGTGATTTCTATCTATCTGTTTCTAAACTTCAGAACTATCCTCTAGGACAATGTTCCAAAGAGAAAATATTGTGCTTTAAGGTTGAATATGAACCATGCTGCATGGGGAAACATATGTTTAAAAATATGCATTTGCAGACAGTGAGTATTATTTCAGGGCAGGCTCATTTATAGAGAAATAGTCTCTTTTAGCTGGTGTCAAAAATGTTTTTACTCAACGTGTCTGGTCTGTGGCTCACAATATACACGTTACGTACCAAAGCTATAACTCATAGAGCACTTTATCTTTCCCTGTCCTGCTGCTGTCACCATTTTCTTAAGTATTTCACATACTGACCAAAGTTAATCACGCTCATTGTCAAATTGTTGAGAACGTTGCCAGGTTTTCATTTTTTTTTCTTATATAAATTATGAGACTTTAATGATGAGATATGGAAATCATATGGCCTCTATTCAAATCAAGAAGGTGATAAAAAAAATACGCCTTCTTAGGTAGACACTAAAATGGTTTCCTGTGATTCACAGACTGACTGCTGTGACTTTCACCTATGGTTAAACAATGAAAGGACCAAAACTAGAAACAGAAAACAAAGAAAGAAGAAAAGGCCTAATTATTGTTTTCAGCAGTACAATTAGCTTCTTTAATTGCCTATCCTCAGTGATTTAAGCAAAGTCTAGGAATCTTCAGGGAGATAAACATTAGCTATTTCTGGAACAGCTGAGTGAATCTAAGAAGGGGAGGATAAATACAAACATTCAATGGGTATTTTTCCCAAAATGAAGACAAAGCAAACACTGATCACCTCTTCAAGTCTACAAAAAGCAAATCCATATATTCATTGGGTTTGGTGTTTAATGAGAGTTTTGTAGTGAAATCTGTCTATCAAAGTATTGCTGTATTTTGCCTTAATCCTTTCATTTCACTTTCTCCAAGTCTTTCAGAACAAAAACTAAGCTAACTTAATGGATAGATGGTTCCCGGAGTCTTTGTCTACCACTCCCTGAGATTCAGTGCAGAATTTTGTCAGTCCTAGATGGTGACAAGTATCATGATAACTTGCTAATTTACCAGAAGGTAATGTTTCAGACCTATTAGTATGTGATATATATAAAAAGTGTATTGTTGAAAGAATGTGCAGATTCTTTGTTAGACTTGTGACACATTCATAAAGTATCTGTGTTTGCTGATCTTTCCTTGGCAGGTGCATCCTCCCATATTTCCCCAATATGTTCCCTTGTTTACAGTCTTGCAGCCAGCTTGTTGACAACAGATATTTTCTGCTATTGTGGCTTCATGAAAGCAAGTGGAATTCTTGGTAATTCACTCACTACTTCATTTTCAGGCAGGACTATATCTTGGGATTGTGCCCTTTCTATGCACCGAGTCTAACCAGAATGATTTTTTAAATCAACTTTGGTTCCCTGCTTTATTGGCTTTTCATGAACTTTGGATGTACTGGATGCAATTTTTCCCCTATCCCAAATCATTTCATCATTCTTTGACAGCCAGTTTAATTAACCCACTGGCATTTGGATCTTGTGCTTTGTTATAAAATGTAACGTGTCAACTCTGGGTTAGCTTTAGGGTTGGGATATTCATCAAACATTGTAATACACTCATTTTTCCCCCTTCATTTCAGATAATACATAAATTAATGCATTGCAAGGCCGGAAAGAACCACTGTGATCACCTCGTAACCTCTCACATAAAACAGGACAATGAATGTCATCCAGAATTTTATCCACCTATCCATTTATTCAAAGTGTGCCTCTATCCAAGTGCCTCTGAAATAAACAGGTCACATTTCTTCTCCTCTCATCTCTGTGTTCTCAGGATACTTTGCAAAATTTTGGGGTTTTATACCCTATTCAGGAATGATTTTCTACTTTTGGCCAATCCAGGGTAATTGTAAATCTTGGGCAGTGGCTAAGATTCAGACATGTATGGGTAAGAACAAGCAATCTGTAACCTCTACTTGATCATGTTTGAACAATGTCATTTCTTATATTTCATTTTAATATCAGTGTTTATTTTCTTACACAAGCTCTGGAAACCAAGCTTTCTTTGCAGTTTGTATTTTCATCTTGAAATACTGACAAAAGTTACCAGCGTCATGAAATATCATGACTCTGTTAAGCTCATGATGAAACCTGTAGATGTGAATAGGTTTAAGGGTAGAAAATTTTCTAGTAATGTATTCATATGGTAATGAAAGTGTTAAAGCTAAAAGGTTTTTAAAATATGTGTACTCTGACAGGAGTGAGGAACATGCTGAATCACTTACAACGATGAATATTTAAAAATAGGACACAGATGTCTAATTTAAATACAGAAATTTTCTTGGCATCTTACTAGTTGTTACTACATTTTTTTAACACGTATTTTATTCACACATTCAAATTTACTTGCTCTGATTTGCTTTGTCAACTGCGGGAGGCTGACTGATAATCCACACTTTGAAAGCTGCCAATGCCTCTCAAACAAATGTGAAATTTAAGTTTGCAGTGTGGACTTTAAAATTGTTCAAAACTTTTAGTTGCTTTGTCATTAAGTTTGGTAGGTGAAAGTGCTTTTCTGATGGATGAGAAAGAAGAGTTAGAGGGTGAAATCCTGGCGCCTTTGATATCATGACAGACCTCCCATTGACTGTAATGGGGCCAGAAGTTCACCTGCTGTTATCTGCTTAGCTATCTGTCTGTACATTTTTAATGTACTCAGGAAAGTGGAATCTGAACACTGGTTTAAAGCTGGGATATGGAAATACCTCTTCTTCCTAAGTGACTCAATTGATTCTGCAGCCTGTAAGATGTGAGGAGCTGCTAATCCTTTTTAAAGCAGCTTCAGATAATGCAATATAAAGAGCAATATATTATTCAAGTAACCTGTTTGTAGTATGCTTTATGTTTCTTCACAGCTTCATTTTAAATACAGTTTATATCCTTTAAAAAAAAAGAAGATAAAATTATTTTTGAGAAGAATTAATTTTTGACAAAATAAATGTTTGTTGTGCAAGATTTTCATTCTAGTTAACATTTTCCTTGAAAAAAAGATGAAAATGACCTTCAGCTGTGTTTTGTTATTTTTTTTTAGCTTTTTTTGTCAGAACATTTTTAACAAAAGAAAACAACTTATACCTCAGTTGGTTAAACAACAAATGAAAATCAGCTTTTAGATTAGTTCTTCTCTCAAAAACCCACATTCCTATAGTGTTTTTAAATTTCTAAAAAAAAAAAAAAAGTCTGGTGCTTTTCACATAACAATAGAATTTGGTATACTTATGATCTAGTTATTCAAATGCATTTAAAAAACAAAATAGTGATACTCTGTTCTTTCTTAAGATACCATAATCAAGCTGATAAAGTTTGTTCTATGGAGCCTATCAATTCATTTTTTCACCGTCATCCAAATATTAAATACAGTATTTAGTAGGTCCATTATGGTAATGTTCATGAAGTCTCTTTCTATTCCTAGCGTATGCAGTTATTATTATATTCATTTCTCTAGCAGATTAAACTAAATTGTATTTAGCTCATCCACATAATGCAGCAATCATTATGGGAAATTCAGTGCCAACAAGTAAGAATAGATGGTTATCACGTTTGGTTTTAGGACTATAATACATGACTCTTCATTTACTCCATGCCTTCTGATTAATGAAAAATGTATAGGTTTGTTTTCTCTAAAATGTGTATGTGTCCTTCTATTGAACATCACTGGCAGACAGATAAGTATTAACAAAATAGCTTTGTGAACACCTCAGAGAATAACTTGAGGGAAAGAAATGGACGAAGTTTTATGGGAAGATGTTAGTATCAAACATCAGGTATGTTCCTGACCCATCAGCAATGGCAGACCTCGCTAAATGTGATGGGTGTGCTAAGCCTCCATGAAGGTTAACTCAAAGTAGGACTTTAATGGCTTTTGGTTTTGTGTTAGATAATAAGGGCTACAAGTGAAGGCATTTCTTTCTGTTGTCCATATTTCACCATCTTCATAATCTTTAACGTGTTCTCAAAAATACAATGACTCTGAGCTTGGCTGAGCAATTGATGCACACAAATACTTTTTGGCCTTGCTCTGACAACTGCTTTCTTTCCATTATACTCACAACATGCTTTCTAGATTTTTGGAATTTGGTTTAATAGAGAACCTTCAGCGGATAGTTCCAGCCTTGGTCATTACTATTTGCGTATTTCCATTCTTGAACCTACTGCGCTTAATGCACATGCCATGCAGGCTGCAAAGCTGGGTCTTTATTTATTTAACTGATAATCCTCATAAAATGACTCCTCTGGATGCCTATCAAGTGATATTCATTCATATGAGTAATACACGTAGAAAATATAATGTGCACTTGAAGCTATACACTCTTTAATTAAATATCAGCATATAAAACGGACAATGAACTATTAATTTTTTTGCCATTATGAGCTTTGCAGCTGATACTGCAAACAAAATGCTAAAATACATCTTCCAACAGGGAAACAAGGAACATTACTTCTGTTTATGAACTTTGTCTACTTAATTTGTGTATGGAATTACTTTCCAAAAAATAGCAACTATAAAATGAATAAATTACTTTTTTTTTTATTGAAAAGATTATAACCATAGACATCAGGTAACATATGCTGTAATATTTATTTTTTGATAGCTAATAAGATGCAGAGAGTGAAAGAGAGAGAGAGAAACAATATGCATATGATTTTAAAGGTAGTAAAAGCATCAAAGTAATAAAATTTTGCCTTTGGGTTGGAGTTTTCAGAAATGGTGCTGAACCTGTGTCATATAAGGTGATTACGACCTGCTGACAAGGTGAATGGTCACCACTTCAGTTTCTTATGGAGATATTTGTGGTTTAAAAGACCTGCAATGCATAAATAAAATGGTAAGTTTGTCTTGATTACCAGCAATATTTTGTATTTGGTTGCAGAACTTGTTTCCCTGGGGTATTACATATATGTATTTTTTTTTGTATATATGTATGTGTGTATATATATATATAAAAAAAAATACGTAGGGATATTTATGCAGCATATAGGCAAAGATATTTTTTCTTTATTACAGATTTTTCTAGAATACTATTAATTGACAGGGATAAAATCCATTAACTGAACTCATTATTTTTTAATTTTAATTTATTTACACTGAGAATACCTCTTCCTCAGATGACTAGCTGCACTATTAGTAATAATAATTCTTCTTTGCTTTCCCTTTATTAAGACAGTTAATTCAATTTTGTATGGGGTTGAACAGTATCGTACGGGCTGAAAAATAGATGAGAGATGTGGTAATGAAACAGTACTGGGGGCTACATCTGGGATCAATTCGATTGTATTTCATATTAGATGTGGTATAAAATATGCATTATTATTCATATGTTATTAAGTAAGTAAGGTGTTGGCTAGTATAGAATGGACATAAATAGTACACAGAAAATGTAGGTGAACTTTGTCACCACATTCTGTAAAGCCCAATATTTAATTAAAGTGAATAGATATCTTTAATCTCTTCCATATTTCTCTAAAGAATAGAATTAAAATATTGAAATGTAACTGAAAAAATGGTTTACAATTTTTTGCTGTGAGTTTTTGAACTGGTTTAGTACAGGGTTATTCAGTAAAGGCAATCAAAGGGTACCCAAGAACAACCACAGTAAACACCAGCTGTACTATAAAAAGAACAAGATTCTGCAAAGAGTTGAGTGAGGGTTATGTGTTTTTACATAGAAATCACAGTCTACTTAATGCAAAATAATTTGGCAATTCACTTTTGCTATGATTTACTCACATTTGTTTTCTTTGAGATATTGTGAGGATTACTCTGGATTGACTGTAACATTGGCTTTCTACATCCAGTGACATGAACACGGGAAACTTGAAGCTTTCCTGAGTCTAAAAATCTGTCACACAATCATCTATCTGTAATGTTATTCTGTACGGATTTCTTCATGAATTATATATGGGTTAAAAGAGTTTGCCATAAATAGTGGGTTCACAGAAAGGACAGGATGAACATTTGAACTCATTGGTAAAAGGGAGAAGCCATTTTTTACTTTCTCCTCTCAACTTGCAGTCACCCATCTAATGCAGCCGGCTACAAACGTAACATTAGTTCAACATTAAAATTCAATAAGCCTCTTCCTTGGTTTCCCCAACAGGTCTCAAATATTGTGCAGACAGGAACTACAAGGCTGCCGCTGCAGCTCGTCCCCAGCACTATGAGGAAGTGGATAACACCATGCCTTTGCTTGACTTATGTAATTCAGGTAAATAAAAAACTTCGAATTGTTTCTTAACCCTGTGAGAACCATTTAACCCTGTGAGGATTTTTTTCTTCTTTTTTAAAAAAAAAAACTTTTTTATCGTTCATAAATTTTTGTTTTGCTTTGTTTTACTTACAAAAACTAGAAAGGAAATGAGAATGCTGAAAAGAGAAAAGAAATTAAACTAATTGTTCCCAGTGCTATGAAGAATGTCCACAGACACCAATGGCTAACAGTAGCGTGAAACAGTAATTAATCATTCAGTTAGTGGATAAGCAGTCTGCATGGGAGTGAAGAAGGGAGTTAATCCTGGTTTTATTTCAAGTACCGTCAGATATCAGAGGAAACACCACTATAGTTCATCAAGTCATACAAGTATAAAGGAAAGTTTGGTGTGTACATATTCTCTCAGAAAACTGTTTCTGTGCACACATTATGTACGTATATTTCTTAAAGTTTACATGTATTGTGTAAGCAAAGATTGAGGAACAGAAACAATTGTAACCTTCCAGACAAGTTAAGGAAAATGAGTACACCCCAAACCTGCTGAAGATGGTGCTGCACAATACAGGTCCCAGGCAAGCAGTGCTGGTTTTGCTACTGGAATATGCCATTAAATTAGCACGTGGGTCGGGGCAATCCCATGCACAAATACAGGCTGGGTGGAGAATGGTTTGAGAGCAGCCCTGAGGAGGACTTGGCGGTGTTGGTGGATGAGCTCCTCAATGTGAGTTGGCAACGTGTGCTCACAGCCCAGAAAGCCAACCATATCCTGGGCTGCATCAAAAGAAGTGTGGCCAGCAGGTCAAAGGAGGTGATTCTGCCCCTCTACTCTGGTGAGATCCCACCTGGAGTCCTGCATCCAGCTCTGGTGTCAGGACATGAACGTGTTGGAGTGAGTCTGGAGGGAGTCCATGAAGATGACAAGAGGGCTGGAGCACCTATGAGGACAGGCTGAGAGTTGGGGTTGTTCAGCCTGGAGAAGAGAATGCTCCAGGGAGACCTAACAGCAGCCTTCCCGTATCTGAAGGAGGCCTACAAGAAGGCTGGAGAGGGACTTTTTACAAGGGCATGTAGTGATCGGATGAGGGGTAATTTCTTCAGACTGGAAGAGGGAGATAGGTTAGATAACAGGAAGAAATTTTTCACTATGAGGGCAGTGAGACACTGGGACAAATGGCCCAAAGATGTTGTGGAAACTCCATCCCTGGCAATATTCAAGGCCAGGCTGGATGGGGCTTTGAGTAACCCTGTCTGGTGGGAGGTGTTCCTGCCCACCGCAGGGGAGTTTGAACTAGACGATCTTTAAGGTACCTTCCAACTCAAACCATTCTACGGTTCTACGATTCCATGATTCCATGATTCCATGATATTGAGAATAGGAATGAAAATTCTAGGTTTCTAATGAGGATGCAAATATAATAAATACAAACATCTTAATGAAACAGTTGTTTTAAGAATTCAATCTTGGTTAAAACTATAAAATAAAATGAAGTTAAGGTGCTTATAGTGAGATAATATTTGTTAATTCTTCTGGCTTATGCTCCCTGAAGAAAAGAAATGAAAAAGGTAGTTTTCAGGGATGATTAATTATGCTTTTTGAAGAGAATAGATGCATCATTTTTTTACAATATTTTGATACTAATGCACGTAAATGTATCTCAAATGAACTGTGAAAAGACAAAGAGTGATTGTATTCTTCTCCCGTAGTTTTCTAAATATCACCTTTGAAGACTTTGTCTCTGTACTATCTCTCTAAGTTGTGCTTCTTTCTGCCCATCTACATTGCTAAACTTACTTTGCTAATCCCAGAAATCTTAAATTCATTGCTTATTCAGGACCATTTACAACACTCTTACATTCCATGATCTCTCAGTCATGGCAATTTTAAATAGCTACTTGCTTGTCTCAGGTTTTAGAAAATAGAGAAATATTGTTTTCCTTCAGCATACGATTAAGGATTGATTCTGCAAGCACTTTTTGTGTGTACTTAACTGCTCAACTGGATAGCAGACTTCAGAGGAGGTGTCCTTATGACTTATTGTACTGATGTGATTCTGTTTTGTCTTTGTCTATCTATACAGAACGCTTATTTGTCAAAAAAATACATATTTCAGAATATGCAGAAATTAGATTTGGTTCAAGAATGTATAAAAAGACAAGATTTTTTTTTTTCAGAATGATTTAACAAAATGTAAATAATGAATAAATAATGTAAACATTGCCATTTCTGAAATGCTGTTCATCTGAAAGCTTTTAGCCGTTCTGCAGGACTTTTTTTTATAATAAAGCTTCTTATAAACATTTAGCTGAAATACCATGAGGTGATTTTACTGACTTGCAAAGCTGTGATGAACCTGTTCAGTGAAAACAAAACAATTTGACCAACTCTATATGTCATTTCTCAAAGTATCTGAAAAAGAACAAACAGATGTCCGACTATTCTTCCTATATATATTTTTTTCTTTTCTCAGTGCAATAAGCATCTTATACTTCTGATAACGTAGTTGGTTTAATAATGTAGTTGTGAGACATTAATTTTATATTAACATGATACTGAATGTTTAAAGTATAACATGGGAATATGATTAAAGTTAAGTATTTCTATAATTATAAGAATATTTGTTCAGTAGAATGATTATATATCTTATTTAATACAATAAGTGAATGTAGTTTTTTTAATTTTGTAGAATGTAAGGCATGCGGAGATCACTTGTATGTATATTTCATTCATTTGTCTACATACCAGTGTTTCATCACTTGTGTAAATCTCTACTTAATTTAATTCAGATGTAACTTAGTCCTTACTTTTTTTTTACATACTTTCTAGCAAGATTTTAAATTTCACATTAAACATTTTTTGATTTGGTTTGCTTTTTTCTTGGAGAATTATCTTGTCTTATTCTCTCTGGCACTAGCTAAAAGCACAGAGGACTCTAGGAGCTGCAAGGAAAATACAGCTGCGTTTTCTTTTTTCTCTGTCTTTCTACCTTTTTTTTTCTGTTCGTGGTACATACACCAAGATTTATTTTACATTGATTTTGAACCATTTATGAGCAAAAGCAAAGTTTTTCACACACATTAAAATTTTAAAAGCTTTGAAGTAAGTCAGTAGATTTATGCTCTTATTTTTAAATGACAACATATAATTCACAGGAAAATAGCATGATGTGTCAAGCAACTCTAGGCAAAAGGGTTTTGCGAGACATTGTGTTCTTTTTTCCAGCAAGAAACTTGTCGGACTGAGACTCCTTAATTATATTCTCTCTAATCTACAAGAGTAGTTGTTGTTGTTCTTGGTTTTCTAAATAGCGTTTACTTGCCAGGTAGGTTTATAAATATCCCCAGTGTCTCAGTCATCTACGAAACACACAGAGATCTTTGACCAAGATGTTTATTACTGTGCTGCTTTAGCTGTTACACTGGTGCATGCCAGCTATAGGTAAAAATGCTACCAAGAAAGAACTCAATAATCTAGCTAGACCAGAATCCTTTCCCCTCATGGATTTCACAACAACTTCACAAGGATGAGCACCTTCTAGGCACGCTCAACTGATACTGAATATATAGGGCAATGAATGTATTGACAACAAAAATTTCAGGAAGAGAGCCCTGATGTCTCATTATTTACCACTTTACAGAAACGATGCCAGTAAATGTGGAATAGAGTTAACAAAAGAAGATGTCAAACAAGCAGTTTAAAATTCAAGGAGACCGCCCCGCTAAGGTTTGTGGTCTGTAACCTGGCTTTCATGGAGCATCCCGCTGCTCTTAATTCCAACAGTGAGGACATTCCCAGCCCAGGTGACTGGCTTAGCTCCTCTTCCAAAGCTAGAGAGCAATGATACCTCCTAAAAATATGGCTGTGGCCCTAACGAATACAGTGAGGAACATATAAAAGATACTTGTCTAGCAGATTAGGAAGCCATGAAGTTTGATGCACTCTTAGGAGGAATTCTTCACTGCAATTACAGAAAGAAACTCATTTTCCCTAATTTTAACAACAGAAAAGTTAATCTACTTAAGATAATCATTCAAGTCCTCTTTTTAGGTAACGGTGAGGCTGTCTCTTTGAGAGGATAAATCCTAGTTTGGGATCCACATATTAAGTTGGGAATGATTCCTCAAGGGCTCACATAAGGAACCCAGACAGTTAATTTAAGTAAGATAATCTGGAGAGCTTTCCTCTGCAAACCACATCCAGAGACCTTGCTCTTCTTTCAGCTCTATTTAGCCTAGCATCAGTGGAAGTATTTTTCTACCTTTGTTCTTTTCACTCTTTTGTTAGAAAGTTTGTTGCTTTTAAGAATGAACCTGACACGTATTTTTTTAGAAATTTGCTGATGTGTAAGATTTGATACTGTTATTCCCCTTTTGTAATATAGTAATATATTATAAAATATATAGTAGGTAGTATATAGAGAGGTAATATAGTTTTATTCAAAATACTGATGAAATTGTAAGTGATAATAAAATATCCTATATTTTTTCTGTCTATGTCAGAACAGTAATCTGGAAAGTTTTTATGAAAGCAATGGATGATTTGGAAATATCTGCCTAACAGTTACGATATCATGGTGCAGGAAAGCAGACAAATGAGATTCACTGTGACTTAAAAGGCGTATTGACTTCCAAGGAACCGGGATAGGCTGTGAGGATAGAAGGCAAAATCCAGAAACTGGGGGGAAGCAAGGATTAGGAGAAGGAGGTGTATCTCAGCACCTCAGAGAACTATAAGAAGGTAAAAAGAAATTTCAGAAACTATTTGAAGGGATATAATACCAGCGGATTTGGAAAAGCTTAGCTTGACCAAAGAAAACCTGTATTGGAAAGGAGAGCTATGCTTCACTGTCTTGTAATTCTTTGTGTCTGCTACAGCTGGAGAAGGCCATGGGATATTATATACAGTCCTGAGATTATCAGCAAATGTCTGACAGGGCCACATTAAAAGTTTATGTCTACAGCACTGAGCCGTGACACAAATGACTGGCTCATCATATTATGAAACTGGTTAAAATAATAAACAAACAAGACAAAAGCTATGACTTAGGAAAAAAAAAAAAAAGGCAAGGACTAGCTAAAGACATTAATAATAATGAAATTACACATTCTGGCTTCTGTTTTTGTTTTATGTGAACACCACAGGGCATGATGCCTGGTGGAAGCAATACCTTCAGCCTGGCAAGTTTCTTAATGCTCAGAAAGGAGAACAATGTGGAACAGGATCACCAGATTCACAATGACAAACAATGAAATTCACTGCAGATAAATAAAGAATCATATGCCTCAGTACAATGAATGGGAAAGCAAAGGTTATGTTTTAAGGTTAAGGACTCTAGCAAAGTCCACAATACATACATGTAGCTGAGCATTACACAGTGGCTCTGATTTTCATAGTTATGATCCCAGTATAAGATGCATAGATAGTGTGCATAATTCTCAGAAGGAGCTTGCATGTTCTTCTGTTTCCCATTTATTTTGACATCCATGCTCTCCCCATAATAACTGAGTTTTAGTATATGTATTTTTCTTTTTCATTTGTAGCAACAATATGTTTTCTAAAGGAGATTTAAACCGAATGGCAAAATTTTAAATATATTAAAGAACTGATTATGCATTTGATGAAATCCTGTTTAAAAATAAGTAAAATTTTCTAATCAGAGTTGGAGTTGATGGACTGTAGCTAAAACAGTCTGATATTTTTAAAAGGTTTGCACAGATTTTCCCTTTTGTCTTTCAGTCTGTGTAAGTAGTGGCAGGCTGGGTGGCTGTTTCAAAATAAAGTTATGAGTACCAAAACATGAATGAGTAATAAAGCAAACAGAAATCTTTAAAATGCGTATAACTTAGCCAAGAACACATCTCCACTATCCTTGATAAATGTTTCTAGCTCCTCTTTCCTTTTTTTCTTTTCCCCTCCAAAAATGACTGGACTCAGAGGACTGGCTTTTCACAGCCATGCCTAGATCTGTGTTACACCTATTCAATTCAAATGCTATGATCTAAAAAATAAAAACCAAAACAATAGAAACTCTGGCTTTGTTGTTGTTGTCATCATTTTTTGTTGTTGTTTGTGTGCTGTTTTTTTCTAGCCACATGGAACATTGAGCTTCTGGGTTTGCAGTGAGTAAATCTGATCATTCAACAACACACAGAAATAGCATCAGTACACAGCAGCTCTCCGGAAATTCACAGTTTCTGAATGTTACCTTTTCTGTTTAACTGTGTTTTCTTCACTTATTTTAGAGTCTGTTAATTTAGAGAAACACAATACTCCTAAAACTATATAGATTTTTGAATTACTGTTGTTTTATGAAACACAAGCATTTTCCTCAACTTGAGTGCTGTAATGAAAAGACAGCAACAAAAACAGCGAACCGAAAAAAATATCCCACCATTATGCTCAATAAGTGTTCACAACAATGTAAAACAATCTCTCTTCAAACTGGGTGAGTGCCAGCTCCTATAAGCTATTAACTGTGCAGCTTTAACAGAACAATATTAAACATGACAAGAACTCATCTGAGAGCACTAGCAAAAGAGAAGGGTCTGTCTGAGTTGTCCTCCCATTGAACTTAGAGTGCCTAAGCAAACAGAAAATGTCATTAACTTGCAGCTACGAGTGTGCCAATTTATTGTCAGAGGAAATACTTCGAGACTGCTGTCACTTTCTTAGAGTATTAAAACCTTGATAATCCCAAGTTAAGTTCTCACATATATTTTGATGTCTGTTTTCTGGAAGAAGGTGCCAAACCTAAGTATTCTCTTTACTAGTACTAAGAAGGATCTGCTTGAGCTAAGTCTTATCTATTTGAGTTCAGTGCTCCCTGATTTCCCTGGAGGAGGGTTGGATGTAGCTTAAAAATAGCTTCCATGTTATTATTATAAACATTCGCTATGTAAATGCAACTACTTGGATCAATGCTGAAACAGAGATGTTGTCAGCTGTGAACCCAACTAGCTGAAAGTTTCCCCTGAATAAGAGTTTATGGAATTTTTCAGCACTTCAGCAGTGAATTGAAAGTTGACTTGTATGACAACAATGATGAAAACTGAACCTGAAGTTTGGAAATATTTGCCGATCCTCAATTCTTTTAAGATGATCAGAGAGTGTTGCTGAAGCCTCTTGCTGCCTCAGTGGTTCAGATAAACCCAGTTCCCCTTTCCTGAGCAGGGCATGGGTTACGTGTTGAAATTCACTGGGTTGAAACCTGCTGAAGGACACCTAACCTGAAGGATACTGAACCCACAGAACAGCTTGGTCTGACCCTTAAATGAGACAATAAGATATAGTAAATTCAGCCACTTCCAGTGAGAAGCTTTGTGTGTCAGCAGCACCATTTAAACTTGGTCTAGGCTGTTTCGCCTTTCCCCACCAGGACTTGGCAGTGATTTTAAACCAGGTCCGTGTACATTCCAGCCCTGAGGCCATAATGAATGCCTCGGTGTGCCAGACAGTGCTATTCTGCAGTCCAAATAGGATTTCCATATTTGCCTTCATGCTAGTCTAAACCTTTAGCTCATCTACATGCCAGCTGAGCTGCCCACAGAATTGTTTATAAAGACAGCAAACAAAAACAAAAGATGTTTAGGCTATTTGATTCTGGAATAGAAATGTAGTAATTTTGGAAGATGAAAGTACAAATCCAGGCATTATTTTAATGAACTAGTCCATTAGTGAGCCTCCTGATTAACAAAAATAACCTTGCTTATGTGAATAGCCAGTCCTCTAAATGCATGTTTTGGCTTACTGGGCCACTCAAGGCACTTGGCGTATTACACTTTTAAGTATGTTGTTTTGGACCAGTGACAATTCCTCCCGCAGCACGAAAGAAAGATGCACTTAGAGGAAACGTTGGCAAAGGACCAGCTCCTACAAAGAAATGGCAATTTCTTGTCAAAGACACAGCACAGCTCTATTCTCATTTCCTGGTAAATGGAAGTGTTCTTGCTGTGACCTGTGAACATATTACACACTCTTCTTCAATTTTGTTGGTTGCAAGACTGACCCTCACTTGACAAAACTGCTTGATTATGGCAGTGTGACAGGAGCATGGTAGTGGTCCTCACGTTCCCATTGCCCCCATACATGTGCAGATGCTAGTAAGGGTAACTAGTTTGGGATTTATGCTGCTGCAATGGCTATTTTCCCCCTTTTAGTTTTCAGGCTGTTTTCTTTTTCTTGTCTTACTTTTTAATAAAATTTTTGAGCTTTCTCACTGTATTGTGCAATGAATTTTGCCTCTAGACAAGAACAAAGTAAGAAGGGAAGCAGAAAAAAAACCCAGCAGATACTTCATGGTATTGCATGGTCTGTGTACATTGGTACTGTTTAAAACCTCTGTCAGGAGATACTCCTGTGCCCTAGAGGTAGAAGGAGAAATGTTAGTGAATGTGAGTCATGAAGCTTTTTTATTCTTGACCCTCCACCTCTTAGAGCTGTTGCCGGTGCCTTGCAAGGAATTCTTCCAGCCCTTGCCTGTGCCAGTCCATCTCCTGGGCTAATTCCCAGTTGCTCTGAATTCGGCTAACTCTTTTGGTTTTGGTGCAGATCCACCATCGTCTCCCAGTGATGGACATGTTCCATCAGTCTGAGGGCAGCTTGCTTTAATTTAAATACTCTTTGCGCTACAGTTTTTCCTGGTTTATCTTATGTACTCAAAAGGGATATAATTCTTCTTTCATGTCATATAGGTGGTGTCAGATTAATTTATACCTTCTTGAAGGCTTTTTTCAATTGTAGCAATTAAGAAAAAGTTGAAAATAAACATCAGACTAATTGTAGTGCAGCACAATCCTGATCAATAAATGTGTTCTTTTAGTGAACTGGATACATGTGCACCAAGAAGACCTTTTTCTGAAGTAACATTCAGAAGCCTACTGAACACAGAGAAGTACCATATATTAATATGCCAATTCCACTCAAATTAGGTTTTATTTCGTATCTGGGTTGCATGGAAACAAGAATTATTATGAGATATAATACCAAAGGAAATACACAGTCTATCAAACAGCCATGGGATTTCCAGAGCAATGTAAGAAAAGGTCTGTTGGTGAAGGTCCAGTGTAAGAAAAGGTCTCTAGGTGAAGGTCCACATTTTGTTGAAGAAGGTGTTTATTTTGTGCTATGGTTTAACAAGTAAATTAGAGGAGGGGTTTTATGACCATATAAAAATGTGTGGGGTTTTTTTTGGCAGTCTCACACAGCAAGGCAAAAAAAAGAGCTGGAAATCAAGCACAGATTTCTTAAGTAAGGCCAGAAGTTATGGCTAATATTAGTATGCAATTTGTAAGAAAATTTAAACTGTTCTAAATTTTAATGTTCTTATTTCTTGAAACACTGATCTAAAGCATTGATATTTGATGCAAATATTATTTGATAGGATACTTGGATCATGATCCAAAATAGCAACTGTTTCTTTCTGAGTTAGTGTTGCCTTTGAAAAGCTCTTGTAAGTGTTCATCTATTCAGAAGACCTCGACATGTATTATGCCTTAAACAGACTTGACTCTCAAGAGGAGTAGTCAGTGCATCTCCAGGAATAGGTGTAAGTAATGTCTCTATACATTATTTGTGACCCAGGCTTTGTCTGTGACGTGAAACTGTTGCTCCTCAGAGTTTACATAAGAATTTGAAAAAATTCAAAGAGCAGAAATGCACCAGCAATAATGTGTTTCAAACTCAAAAAATCTTTTCTTAAAAAAATGCAGAATGTACTAAAACCAAAAATCCTACATACATGATAGGAAAGGGCACCTGATTCAACAGGTGGTATTTCAGTTTGCTGCTTTCCAAGCATGTCTTGGGGGAATCTAGCATCCCTCCAATCACATGAATAAAATTTTGGGAAAGCATTAAGGCCTGTCAAGGCACCTACAGTTTATGCTGTATCCCACATCAACGGCTGAATTTAGAGGTACCACTTACAGGGGTGTTTATTACATATGTGTAGAAGTATATGCATTTTTTACTCCAAATATGCATAAATGAACTTAGAGGTCATAACCATGTGAGACCCTTTTATTTTTTTAAAAAAAAACAACAATGTATGTAAAGTGTCTGTAGAAGGAGTGACATTCTGTCTAATTTTCTCTTTATTTTTAAAATATTTATTAGAAATGTTTAAGATATTTTTACACGTCAGCTCATACGTCTTGGCATTTTCATACAGACCGTGACATCAATCAGCAGCAACAGGTATGTAATCAGAGACATTAACAGACTAACACTGTTTGTGTGGTATGTTTGTGGGGAATACCCCAGCAGGTATGAACAAAAAACGTTTTCCTACTGAGCTATATTATGATGTATCAGTGGCTGGTGAGTCCAAGGAATAGCCTAAAGACCTAATCTTAAACTATATCTAAACTGAAAGCTTTACCAGGTTTCAGAGTTATTCTGAGTTATTGTGAGTCTGGTATTCTCACACCACTGCAGAGGCTTATAGTGCTTATATAAGCACCATCATCCTAGATTTTGGACCAGTGATTTGGGTGATGTGTAATTTGTATGCCATATTCTTTAATCTTTTTTCTCTCTATGATGTGAAAGAGCAAATAAATCAGAGTTTCAGGATTCTGCTTAATGGATCTAGTTTGGAATAATACAGGACTTTGTTTGTTGTAGGTACCAAACTCTGCTTTGGACAAAATTTTCAGGCCAATTTGTTTTGATTTTTTTATTTGCTTGTTCTTCCTCATGAGTTCTCATTTGTGAAAAGCAACAAAATATAGCTTCTGATGCAAACTCCATTTCCTCAATGATGGAGCAACTGTCTTTTCTTCTTAATATTAGAACAATGAGACATGATGCAAGATGACAATTTTAAGACATATGTATAGACATTTTATTTTGCTGCCTCCAGCCTAGCTCTGAAAATCTGCAACATGTGTTGTCAGGCCTGGTGATTTAACAGTTCTGACATCCCAGCTCTTAAGCAAATTCATCAAAATATCAATACTCAGTCAAGCCAAAGGTATGATTGGCTGAACGTATCTCAGCACTTAAGTGTTTTTTTCATTTAAGAAAAGGTATGTTTAGAATGAAAAGTCTTTATATGTGCATATGCACATGTGTGTGCATGTATGAGAAAAAGAAAGAAGGTGAGCCGCTGCGCGAGTATATTGAATGAAGTAAATGCATTGATTATGCATATCACATATCCTCCCTTTAAATTGCAAATCCTGAAATCAGAGATCTGGGTGGGATTAAGCTGGAAAAAGAACAGATGGGACTGTTGATGTGACTGCCAGAGGCTTGGGCAGAAGGCAATGAAAAATAATTCTATTTTTCCCCTAAATTGAGAAAGCTAAACTGGTGATCAGTGGTAGATTTTGGGCAGATGGGATGACTTGGAGAAAATGGTTGGCAGACTTAGTCACAAGATAATGAGAGTAAGATAAGGATTTTAGGTTGCATCAGGGGATCTTGAACTTCAGACCATGTAGCCGGCATGCTTTTACAAAGACAATAGTACACAGAGGAGAACCCTCACTCACAATATGTGAGAATATTTCCAGTTCTATTTACCACATAGCACGTGTAAAGCCCTGAATACACTGCAGCAAATATGTATATTTGAATCCAGAACTGCAAATATTTTGGTATGTATATCAGTCTGAATATTTCTACAACTATTAATGGTATAGTAAACTAATGGTTTTTCCTTTCCCTCACCTTGTTTTGCACTTAAATCTTCTCCCAGCCCTTCCACTTCGCCCAGGTTCTCAGTCTCTCCTTATCTTCACTATGACATATCCGCTGTTAATTTGTAAACACATGAATACGGCCAATATCCTATTGTGTTGGGAAAGAAGCAGAAAGGTGAAGTCAAAATCCTTCTCAATGATAAACAAAAAATGCTAGCATGTACTGCAAAAATAAAAGCAAATGTTGTAATGCTGCTGCTCTAACATTTTACCATCCATCCTGAAAATTACATCACTAACTTAAAAATACATCACTAACTTAAGTGTAATGATCTAAAATAAATCTAAAAGAATGTGTACTCCACATTTTTTCCAGAACTTTCTATTCTTTCTGTGTCAGAAGTCCAGATTAAATATTGTTGTCGAGAACATTTATTTTCCTTTATTTTTGTATCTCTTACTGGATTGAATATATGTTTTATGAAAAAGGAAAAAGGGTTCGATTTATAGCACATATGGAAGGATTATTTAAATAAGAAAGACTGAAAGGATGATTAAATCTCAGCTATTCAAATCTGATTATTTGTTTTGCAGGGAATTTGTTGCATGTTGAAAAATGGTAGCAACAAAAGTGTTGGGGTTGTAATATAACTCATGGGAAAAACAGTACAGTTTGTTGCGTTTGAATGTCACCATACCTTTAAATATTGGCAAAAGGCCTCACTAGATAGGCTAAAGCGTCACTGAAAAGTGATTTTTCCCCAGTTTTTTCCATAGTGTGTAGCAATTCTACCAGTCAGATCTAATCGACTTTTGCTAAGAAATCTTAGTATTACTGAAAAAGTACCTTTCAGATTTTTTCTACAGCATCTGAAAGACAAGTTGACATCTTTTAACCAATGACTAGAATAGCCTTTCATATAAATAATGTTAAAATTTTAAAGTAGTTGTTGGAAAAAGTAGTCAGATTACCTCACCAGTAGAATGGACCTCACTAAGAAGGACTGTAGGATCAGGGAAGCTCCAAATCTCACTCATTAAGTGTTCTCAGCTGTGCAGAGCAAGAGAAGAAGATTCAGACGCTTTTGGAGTGGGACTTGGGCAATCTTTCATCGTGAAATGATGCTGTTCAACTGGCAGGAGTACATGCTACTGGTATACACATCTGTACAATTTATTTTACCCATTGTACCACTCTGATGGTCTTCATGTTTTACCTGCAGGTCTCCTTCCAAAGTCAGATCCTGAATTTGAATACTCTCATCACCCCAGCAACAACCACAGACTTGTTAGTAACTACATCATCCTGCATGTTACTACCTGAGCCCAAGATTTAAGTAAGAGCAATGTCACACAAGCTGGATATAATGTGCATTTCAGCATCCATCTTCTGTGTTAACTCTAGAAACTCAAGGAAATAACCAGTGTGGAAAACCAGTCACTATCATAATCACATCTGATTTCCCTGTCAGTTTAAGAGTGTGGCAGCAATAAGTAGCTGGCTACAAGCTGACATCCTTGAGTAGGCAGCTGAGACATCACCTGCTATGTTTCAGGTACTGTACAAATGTTGTTTACACCAGAGAACTTTGTAGGACTTGTTTAATACCGGTACTGCTGGAGTTCAATGACAAAACTTTGTCAGCTGGTGTGACAGTTTAATGAAGATAAAGAGGACTTTAAAAGCTTGTACTACAAAGGAACTTCCTATTTGGGGAAAATAATGAATGGATATCTTGCTTGGCTAAGAAACAGAGAAAAGATGAATCACTTCTTACTGTCGCAGGATGTCACAATGGCATTTTGGCCAAACTCTCTTTGAATGATGTCCTCATAAAACAAATCTTTTATTCTGATGTTCAGAGCAACAGAAAGCATTTGGAACAGTGGCAAGAAGTTTGAAATTTGGAGTCTAAAATAGGAGATTTAAATCCATAATACGTATCTAAATAATAAGTGACTTGGTTATCTGAATTTTTCAGCAATAGTCATAAGAGGTCCCTCTTTTGTCAGATTTTGTGGGAAAGGCGGCAAAAAGTAACCAGGCAAATTAGTCCTATAGGTATATTTAAGTAATGGGAAGAAAATAAAGGATTTCAACGTACCAATATCCTTTTGCAGTAGTGGGGCATATACTTTTCTTATCATTCAGTTTCACACGATCTGAGCCATATAGGCTGTTCTTTCATGTCATACCATATGTGTAGTGCAGCTTTACTCTGAAACTCCAAGTTTCTTTTTTCTTTTTTTTTTTTCCTCTGAATTTCTGCAAAATAAGTCACCTGGAAAAATTTTCTGTACCTTTATCATTAACCAACACCTCTCACCATTTCACTCTCTGACAGAGGCCTGGGTGTTAGCTTTACATTGTACTGTAGCGCAGTTCTCACTTGCTCATGGCACTGTCAGGACAAATGCTTACTGTGCTTCATTCACTGTTGAGTTCAGGCACTACTTATGAGCATATTTACAGCACCAGTTGCCCAGGTTTGAACTGGCATCCTGGCAAGTGTATTAAAGGTCTGTAAGAGTTGACAGAAGGATTACCTGATTGCCTGCTATCTTAATATACATTCATCATTCTGGATAATTTAAGACTGGCCTTTCTGTAGTTTTGCTAACTCTATACACATTAATGAGAAATACTGTGCAACCTTGGACCCCAAATCCTTTTTTCTGTTCAAAGTCTGAGTAAGAGAATAGTTTCTTTTCTTCAATCATGAAACACAGTTTTGAAGCCACACAAGTGAGCTAAACATATTACAAGACCACAATAAGTAGAAATTGTCTTCACATTAAGTCTAGATAAATATTTATGTGTATTTCTACCATGTTTCCTTATGAAAATCTCACCAGGAAAACAATGAGATATTAACAGAATCACCTACAATGGGGTTTCCTGAAACTCATACTTCAGTGGCATGAGGCATCTTGCTTGTGAGCCTTGGAGATGTTTAAAAAAGTTCATCTTTGGTCAAATGGAATTGAGTTCTCTGCATAACACTTCATATGAAACTATTCATAGAACACGTAACAGCTTTCTTCTACGGTAATAAATTGCTTATATTCATGCCTATTGTTTTTTTATTACCTTTATTTAAACTTTTTGAAAGAGTAATAAGTAACACCTGTTAATAGAAATGAATGAGAGATCTCAAGCCATAGACAAAATGATGGCTACAGCATCTGCAATGCTCCCAGTGCCACATCATTTTTATGAGGAGCATTTAATGTAAAAATATGCATCATATTGTTACTATACCTGTGTCATCATCTTATTATGCAAGTATCAGAGAAATAAATCATTCAAGAGTCCCATTCATCATGAATGGACATTGTTCACAAAAAAAAAATACATAGTGAAAAGGTATATAATGGTAGCTACTGCAAAAACATCTTACTGAACAAAGCTTTTATCACCCTCAACCCACCTGCAACGACATTACTCTTCAGTGAAGCTCTTCATAACATTACAATTCCCAGAGAAAAATGTATTTATAATAAAGGGACATCATCAACTTATGAACGGCATTCCACATTCAATATTTTACCTGCTACTGAGATAAACCCATCTAGGTTGCAGTGAACATCACATATATTGTGCTTTCATCATGATGTTATGATGCTGAAGAGCATTTTCAGCCATATTGTACATTTTGCCTCTTGGTTTTACACAGCTTATCATTAGAAAAATGTAGCTAATTTTTTGCTAGTGATCATTTCTAATGTCAACTATTCAATCCCTCTTTCAGTGGTGGAATGTCTTGTGTTCTGTGTGTGTTAGTCACAGAGAAAAAAATATCAAGTGCAGTTTCCATCACGCTTGCAGTTCAAGAATGGGATTGGCATCCTCCCTTGTAATTTTGCTGAACTAGTATTGACATGAGCTTTAAGGAAGGTCACAGAGATCTGTTCACACTTTGTGAAAAAAAAAAAAAAAAAATCCAAATCTTTTTCATGTTCTTTTCTATATTTGTATTCTTCTTATCAGTTTGGATTGTGCCACATTGTCCCGGTCACATATAAGAACAACATTAGACTCAGTTTATAAATACACAGCAGAAACTTGTTGTCCAGTCTGAGTCCAGTCTGTTTCCAGTCTAATCCTGGAATACATTGGATACATTTTCTAGCATGTCTGTACTCACGTAGCCCTTATTCCATGAGCTGAAACCATCAAATTATTTTCAGGATGAAAGAAATCCCTGAATTTTCCTGTAACACTTATTTTTATTTTTAATACAGATGACTCTCAGTTGACAGTTTGTGGAGCGAAAAGCACAAAGTGACAGGTTCTGCTACTTTCATTTCATTCTGCTCAGTATTTATGTTCAGTCCTCTGATAATTGCTTTCTTGGTCCCATCTTTCCAGGTAAATTGACAAGATCTCTGCAAGGTTTTGTTGTTGATTTTTTTTTTTTTTTTTTATTATATAAAGACTACCATTAAAAAAAAACCTCACAAGTTAGATTCATGTCACCTAACTTTTGCCAGATTACAGGTTTGTACATGCTAGCTACTTTTTGCCAGGCTCCCTCACTAACCAGTGGATGAAAACAGGTGACTTCAGGACATCAATCCTGATATCTTAAAATGGATTTCTGAAGTTATATTTCCCTTTATTGCATGAAGATTTTTGATGAATGGTTTAGGGCAGACACTAATTTTCAGCTGTCCGCAGGTGAGTGGGATAAATCCCACCTTGTGAGCTTAATTGAGGTTGCAGAAAATGCAAGCACTGAAGTATATAAGCTCTTAAATAGCATTACTAATGTACTCTGTTGATCTGAGTCATGCTACCCTGACCACAACTAATGACACAATGCTGACTTGTCCTCCCAACAGCTAAATGAGTTATAGATAAATCTGTTAACTTGTATTTCTGAGAAACTGCTTCATACAATTTTACTAACTTCTGAAGACAAAATCTGGGCTGAGTCTTATGGTTCTGTTTTACACATGTAAACTTTTTGGTCTTACAACACCAATTAAAAAATCACTGAGCTCTAAATACTGCTAAATTAATCAGAACATAAAATTGAATAAATATTGGCTCGTGAAGAGACAGATTCTGCTTTGCCAGATAATGTCCTTCATGAAGAGGAATTAATGCATGCTTCTTCTTTCCAAAATTATTCTTATGCTCTTTATCTTTCTTGCAGGTACCATTAATTTTAATTAAGAAAATTGTAAGAGCAAAAAGCAAGATGAAGGCCACAATGGTAATGCTCTATCACTGTCATCCAGGCCAATGTATAGACCCAGTTGGGTATGCCCATTGGCCAAAAGAAAAGATCAATATTTTTGGTCAGATATATTTTTTATTTGCAGAGAAAAATATTTCAGAATACAGTGATAGCTAATGGAATGCAGCTGGTCTAGAGCCAGCCCTCGCATTTTAGCAGGAAGTACCATTCAGAGGCTTGAAGCAGAACAGATTTATCAAAGTCCTCACCTAATGACAGGATAGAATTTGGATTCATACTCTCTGTCTCTGCTCAGCACTTGTCAAAGATATGCCAGGCAGTTGAGAATGACTGGGAATCATTAACTGGTTTTCTGTTCAAAAAGTACAATAGATAATACTATAGTTATTACTGATTTTGAAAACCTTGTCTGGAATTGAACAGCATGCTTAAAAAAAAAAGAAGAAAAAAGAAGACCAAACACGGCACATTCTGGGCAAAAACTTCTTAGCATAGAATAAGACACTCAGCCAAAAAAAAAGAAAGTTTGCAAAGAGATGGATGTATTTTACAGATTAGCTCAGATCCTCAGCTGCAAAGCACCCTGAAGTCAGCAGAACTGTATCCATTTGTCCCGGTTTATGCATCTGATCCAATCTTCCCTTGGAGAGCACGGGGAGAGCGCAGACACTGTTGTTGAGATCAGCAGCAGTTTCGTACATCTAAGCAGCACGCCAGTGGAGCCTCACGGAAAGTTGCAGGAGCACAATTAACAGATTGGTCTTGAAAATCACACTGTTTCTGTGATAAGTGCCCCTTCGCAGGGTGCAAGCTGTTCCATATCTCCAAACCGTTTTGCTGCTTTTTCCTTTGCAGAGGGAGAATCCTCCACAGTGTGTGACTTAGTGGCAAACTGCCGCTGCCAAATGCACGCAGCTATTTAATGCCTCACTGCTGAGATTTGGGATTTCTTGATGTTCATCTCAAATGTAAAATATATCTGAATCATAATCTCTGAGAGGTTAAAGATTTCAGCCGGGGAAAAAATGGTATTTTGTCATCCTGTCATCTGAAATTGTTTTATGTTTCACACTACAAAGTAAAAATATAAAGGGATCATCACCTAGGTGATAAACTGCCAGTTTCCAGACAAACATTTTAACTGATTTACACCTGTTTTCCTCTAGGAAAAGCTACATTTTATGTGATGCATTTCTTCCTCAACTGATAAATGACAATGGTGCAAGTATCTTCATCTCAGTGTGAATTGACCCAGATTGTAGAAGACCAAGTTTTTACATTACTTTGGGACCAAACAACTTCTAGAAACATTAAATTGCTCAGAATCTAGTTCCAAAACTTTTACATGATCAGCTGGTGGCAGAGTAATGTCCTTGATTATGTATTTTAAATAAATGAATAATTACCGGCATTAAACTACAGGAAAATATATAAAACATTTCATTTCATTTATAGCATGTAAATATTTGATTTAACATCAAATAAGAGTCAGAAAACACAACTCAGTCACCATTTTTCATTTCACAGTCTTATCATTCTTGTGAACATATCCAAGAGCTTTCCAAAATGTGAAACTGAAAGAAAGGGAGTGAAAAGAAGTCTATGCATATATTTTTTTAAAAAAAATATTTAACTTGTACATCTTAGGAAAGATACATAATGATGGAAATATACATTTGAGTTTGAAGGTAATTTTGTAAACCATGATCATTACATGTGGAAACCAGTAGAAGATTCTTTTTCTTATGCATCAGCACACTGAAAGCAGAAATGAAGAATCAAAAGTAAAACACCTGCAGAAACACAGCACTATGTTCCTCGTAACTCACTTAAAGCTGCACTTTACATGATGAGTTCCAAAACCTGTACTTTATCACGGTTTACGTGCACTCTCCATCCTTCTGCATCTTTTTGTAAGTTTTGCTGGAAACGTGTCTTATTAAGCAGATGGTCCAAAACTAGAGTACTTAATATTATAATAATGCAAATAAATAATCAAGATGATAACACATGATGTGATCACATATATGTTCAAGGTATTATATGTACGTTACAAGAAATGCCCTTCATCCATAAGCATTTAGCATCCCTAAGCATGATTCAAATGTAGAATAATTAAGCCAGTGTACTGCAGATTGAAAGGGAAATGTACCAGACAGACTTTTAGGCTGTTTGACTTAGTAGTTACATAACTTGAGTGCAGTTATATCAGAATATGTATTGCACAAATTAAACATCAGGTCAGAAAAATTATAGTCTTTCAGAGTTACCTAGCTTACATAGTATGTGTGAAAGACTTAAAATCTGGAGCCTATTCTAGAACAGCTTTTTCTTAACTTCGTTGTTCCCAGACACAAACCACTTAAAGATGGAGATGAAGTATGCTTAATATATATATCAATAATTTAAGAGAAAGCATGGTAAAACATTATAGTGGTGGCATAATGGTTTCCGGTTTGAAATATTTTATGTCCAGGGAATTCAGTTAAGATATTAGGGTAAAATGATATCCAGTCAGCATATAAACTTTTTATCCCGTAATAGAGGGATTTTTTTTTTTAAATGGCCATTTAAGGGATTTGATCATAAATTGGATTTAACTAATTTTAAGGAAACAATCACTGTTTTAAAAAATGTGGTTTTCCAGTCAGCACCAGAACAGGGAAGATTTTAAGAAACTAAAAGTGTATCTTGCTGTGGGATACATTAGGTTCACTTGAACAAATTCAAGCATCTTGCCTACGGATTATCTGTGTTGGGAACATCCCATTTGTGTAGCTGGGTAAATTCCTAGAGAAATCTTAGTAGAACTGCACTGAGTAGTCAGGGAAAAATCAGGCCAGAATTCAGAGTGAAAAAAATCAGTTTTTCAGCTTGCTTACTTGTAGGGAAAAAAGAACCAGAGATTCCATTTTAAGACATTTGAGAGTTGTTGCATACCTACTTGAGCATCCTCAGGCTGCTAAGTCTCGGGGATGTGTTTTCCTAATGAAATTCAGCAAGGCAAATTTTAAATGCTGGCTACTATTTCAGTATTCCGCAGTGACTGGAATTTGATAGCTGGGGAGTGGGTAATGAAACTCTATGTAACTTTTAGGTTTTGTTATTAGTAGTGTATGACTTGTCCCACTATGTAGTTAATCAGCAAATGTAGCTCACAGGAAATTATAGTTTACAAGATTGGGGCTAGCTTTGGAGTGCTAAACTTTTTTCCCTTTTGTCTTTAACCTGTAGATGATGATGATGATAATAATAATAATAATTCATTATTATTATTTTAAGGTATAGTTCAATATGACATTATTTTTATTATATTACCGAAAAAATAGACTGTATAGGCTCTTACTGCTGGAAGAGGAAAAAAGTTTAGAAGATAGAGTTTTCAATGACTTTTTTCTTTTTATACAACAAAATCAATACTTATTTCATCTTTCCATTGTATGGGAAAATTAACTTAAAACTGCAGCATTAATATATAAAAATGATGACTATCATGAAAAAGGCCTTGAAAATCACAGAAATATTTTGCTGATTAAAGGTCTTTCCTCTTTTGAGACACAGCTGCACAACATGTTTACTTTTTCACACAGAGAAACACAAGAAGCACTTATATAGCAATATGCACCCAGTTATGATCATTTTCTCCTCTTGACCGAAAAGACAGAAGTGATTCACCTTATCAAGACAACACTGTTACTTTTTTAAAGGGGAGAACTGTCCTCTGCGATTCTACCTGGACACACAGACAGGGTCTTTTCATCTTCCCCACAGGTTTAAGGAGCACTGGTGGTTAAACTCTACTTGAGCTTAATCTGTGCATTTGAGCCTCTGCTCACACATGGACTTTGGGGGAGTTTCAGGATATGTTTGCTCCCTCCTTAAGGGCTCTGTCTCTCATGTTATTGACATTACTCAGTGATGACACCGGGCAAATATTTTTGCTATATGGTCCTTCCCTAGATGGGCCTTAAAGCTGCAATGTCTCAGAGGCAGCTGAGATATGTGATGACATGTATTGGTCTCCTCCTGCAACAGCACCACAGTTGCTGTCATCTTTCACCAGGGCTACAAGGCTGGAATCTGCTTCCTGATTCACGCTTATTAGGGAGCAGTATGGAAATATATGTTTTATTACCCATTTTCATGATGACTTGTCAGGTTTCATTGCATTACACTCACATTAAAGAAAATATTTGAAATTAATGTTGAATAAAACATGGTAAGGTGGCCTCTTTGATAGACTAAAGGTGTGGTCCTGTTGTCAGGGAAGACAATGAGATACTGGTCAGTTATTTCAGCTGGTAATTTGCGGATTTTGTGGATTGATCCTTCTTGATGAATGTTTTCCTCATCAAAGATTTCTGTTAAAGATAGAGAAGATTTACTCTACCAACACACTGATCAATGTCCCTTCCTGTTAAAGAATGAATATATCTTTAAGTACTTTCAGGTTGCAAGGGCATAAAAGTCTGAATTTGTCTCCTGTAATGCTGGTCTCATGTTGAAGAAGAGTATTGCAAACAGCTGCTGATCAGGAATGTGAACAGGAATGTGTACAGATGTAAATAAAAACATTTTGCTATATTAGTGACAGTAAGATTATAACCAGAAGTCTTGAAGAAGTCTCCTTCTTGAAGGAGAAGCATCATTCTTTTGTTTGGACAAGCCGAAGCTCCATGCAAATTGTAGAGCAGTAGGAGATATTACCTCTAAACTGTATTTGGGTCAATCACATGAATTTGCAAACTCAATTTCTTTACATGCACTTGGAAAAGTTGATGGTAAACAATCTCACATAGAGATTAAAACCACATTAGTAGAAGAGGAAAATCACCATCCTTTACTGTCTATATTATTCTGAGAACATTTTTAAGTGCTCTCTCATTCCTAACTTCATCTAGCAAAACAAAAGGAAAACCTATGAAACATGTATTGTAACCTTGACTATTTTGTTAACTCTTGGCACATTTTTGTAAATAATTGCTTTCACAAAATGAATCTTTTTTCTTCAGACTTTTTTCCTTACCCTCTTCTTTCTCTTCTGGATGGGGAAAGTGTTGGCTATAGAACTCAGGGGAGAAAGAGGCGCTTTCTGTGTGAAACTCTTATTTGTTCTTCTATCTCTTTTTTTTTTTTTAATTGAAATCTTTTGATGAAAACAGGCATCAATCTAGAATATTTACAACTGTCTTAAAATTTCCTATTTGAAACCAGTGAAGTACATAATCTTCTTTGGCAGCATTTGTTGAAAAAATGACAATAAGCTGCAGAAGATGTCCACATTCTATCTTTGTTTTAACTATAATTCAATGATACATTAAGCCATTTCATTATTTTCACATCAACACTTATGTGATACAGCTATATTGCATCAATATACAAGCATCAACAATAGTGTACATTGATTTGATTTGCAGTAATCCTAAAGAACAATTGTGAAATTTACTGTGAGTAACAAGTTGAGACAATATTGACTGTCATTATAGATTGACATGGATAAATATGATAAATTAATATAAAAATTGTGAAATATAATTTCTTTTTTTTCCCAACACATTTATTGTCATCTAATAACACATACATTAAAAAGAGATGAATTAATCAAGTTTTACATTCTTCAGTTCTCCCAAAAATATGTGGAGCAGCAGTTTTGATTAGAAGTGCTTTGATTTATAAAACATATCAAACATTTACCAATAAAAATGGAAGATTTACTATTGCCAATTATGTCACTAATAGTTTCTCCTTTACCCTTATTAATCTTACTATACATGCCTCCAGCACAGGTAATCATGCATTTCTCTTGGATTTTTTAAAGGAACTTCAGAAAATGTTACACTTATATAATTGTTGGGGATTTTAATTGTCTGTTACAGAAAAATCTGGATAAATTGCAAAGCACTGACACTCCAATACTTTAAACCAGGAAAGTGCTGAAACATTTTATAGCAGCAGATTGAAGTTAAATCAGCTATTGAAGAGGAGTTAAAATGCTGTCAAAAGGAAGCAAATATTTTTGCTGACACCAACTGTACAACTTTAAGAACTGATTATTTTCTAGCATCTCAGACTTTGAAATTAAGCATCTGACTTTTTCAATGAATCCGTTTCTTGGTTCATGCATTAATATGACACTAGATTAAGCATTTCCAACACAATTTTAGCAGAAGAAATTAATTTAATGTAGGGAGATGTGCATTCAAATTTCTCCCACCTTTGCTTGTTGGTCGTGATAGAGTAAAGAGCTCGTTACATAATTGGAACTGCTTGGAAGAATTTTATGAGTATTTTTTTTGTGCTATATTGGGTCCCTTGCCCAGAGATGGACAACTCGTGTTTCGAGTCCACATCTTGTACTGAAGCTGTGTCTGCTGACCTGTAGCTTTGCTGTTCTGGCCTGAGGGCTGTAAGAAAAAATAAATCCCATGATAAGAGACAATATGAAGCAGTAGAGGCTGTTGAGATCAGCTTGATGGATTGTTTTGGGAACTGACTGAAAAATTCTCCCAGGGCTAGACTGCAGCAGACTGAGCTGTTTTGCTTTGCTAACTATGAACTGCTCCCAGGGTAGGACAAGGAAGGCAAGATACCTCTATCTTAGCACAATTCCAATTCAGTACAAGGTTGCTAATCATTCTACTTAAGTTTAGGGGAGTGCTTTCTTCTCCTGCTAAAACAGACACTTTCATTTGGTTGGCTGGATTATTCTCTATTGCTTATAATGGGAGTGTAGGCACATATGCTTTAAATGTCTAAAATAAGATAAAATCAATCACACTCTAGATATCTGTGAAGTAGACATCTACAGCAGGGCTAGTTTCTTATAGTCAATGGAGAGAATAGGCACTTTTATGTGCAATTCATTTGATCTATTTTAGACATGTACTTTAGGATGAGATGAATTGCACACTAGAAAGTCTCATTTCTCTCTATTGAATTTAAAGGGAGTCTAGGGTGACTAGTTCAGGTGCAGACATCTGCATTTACATTTAATTAAATGAATCCCTCTGCAGTATGTCTGATGCTTACAAGAAATGTTGAGTGGACTTAAACACATGCTTGTAGCATTTTTATAACAAGGAATATTAGATTTACTATATGTATGCAGACAATCTGTTTATCCATCCACCCAAAGTTTCTTGCAACTGTTATCTTTACTATTTGTTTAATGGAGAATTCACACATATTTCTGAGCAGTAAACCAAAAAGTAGAAATATGGTAGTCCAAAGCTGAAAGAACAATTGCTTAATTGCATATTTTATCCCCGTACAGCTTAACTTATTCTCTGACTCTAAGTGATAATAAATTGCCATGGAATACATCAGCAATATGATATTCCTGCCAGGGCTGCATAGGATGAACCTTGCTGGTCAGCTGTTGGTAGAAGGGAAAGGGAAATTGTGAGAAAGCATAATTTTGCTTCTGCTTCCTTCTCTTTCCCCAGCTTCTCTTTGGGTGCAGTAACATTCGCATCTAGCCACTAGAAATTAAATTGTGCACTTTGAACATAGTTGTGTTGCAATTAAAAAAATCTGATTTCAAAATTGAGCAACACACCTCAGTGGTCATTACCTTACTTCTTTGGGCTACCAAAAGTAGTGAATGGGTAGCAGCATGGATTTCACCCTTGGTCACGTCTGTCAACACACAGCTAGGAACCTGCCATACACCCTGCAGAGAAGCTCACACCAGTGTAAGTGCATAACTATTGCCCATGTGTGTTTAGCATCCAAAATCAGCATAGTCAGGCATTTAAATGGAAGATCTTTCCTTTTATTTTAGGACCTTAAGGCTTCTAAATGATGTAAATATCTTTAAGCACTGGTGAGAATTAAGATTGAAATATTTGGAAATCAGAAAGGAGAATGTGAATCAATCATCCCAGGAACTTCTTTGATAGACTAAGAGCTTTAGCTTTCAAAGAAGTCCATGTTCAGAAAGCAAAGAGAAGGTTGTTTATGAGAAAGAAGGAAAGAAACTGTCCTGGAAAGTGAAGAAAGCTCAAGCGTATTCTCGTTATAAAACTGACAACTCAGAAATTAGTCTTATCCCTGAAGAAGCTTAATAGTTTGGAAATGTTTGGTTTTGTGTTGGGTTGTTTTTTGTTTTATTTTATTTTTTTCCGTGACTGTTGTATCCCTAGACCCAAACTGCAGACTTATAGAACTGGCAAATGCATTTTCTAATAACTAATTAATATTAGCACAGATTTAAAATTTTTTAAACAGGTGCTACACCTCTGGTTAGAGAAAAAGGCTGCTTTTAACTAGTTATATTCTTTGAGTCATGATTTGACAAGGGTATCATATAAAGATTTTTCCTAAAAGTGATATTAGTACAAAAACATTCTGAAATATAATTTAGATAGTTTGAGGCATATCAGATCAACCAGCTTTGACACTGCAAGTGCTTTAGGTTTTCATGGCTATTATAATAGTATCCCTTCGGACTATAGCAGATGAAGTCCTCTGAGCTTGAGCAACAGTATCACTATCTAATCATGGTGATAATTTTTATGTGTCTAGTCGCTGATCAGTATTTTCATTCACCTTCCTCTGTTCATGCTTTTTTCCACTGTCAGTCCACACAGTCTTTATATTTTATATATCCTTTATATTCTATTGTTTTATTTATATCTTATGTATTTGTCTCTGCAATAGTTGCATTGCTTGACTGGTTAGCAAAGGATTCTTTTGCAATAATTTCTCAGCAAAGAGCATCTCAGTGTTTCTCTTTGTATTAAAAAAACAACACAAAACAAAATAAATAAATAAATACAATTAAAACAACAACAACCACCAAAAAAAAATGGAACAAAAAGACCAAAACACTGAAAATGAGCATTAGTTGCCCTTTATGAACCATTCCTGTTTTGGCTTTTTTCACTATCATCTTTGCATGTCTTGCAGATTTCAGTTCCCAATGAACCCAAGGGGGAATTTAGACCGCTTCTTTAATCATCACTTTCTGAACCTGGGGCAATGGTCTGAGAAGTTGTTTGCATTGCAATTTAAAAAGGAAAGGAATTATAGAAAATGTCTCCTCCTAATCAGTACTTGTGGTAAAATATGTGTTAATAAAATACAGAATTCGCATTCCATTCATAATTTATAAAGCAGATAGATCGGAAGTCTCACACAACATAGCGTGGGGGAAGGACACATGTGGCTAAAATCCTCTTTTTGATTGCAACAACATAGCTTTATTGAGACCAGTGGAGCCACTGCTGATTTAGGCCACTCTAAGCAGGATGCAAATCAAGTCAGTTATACTTTGAAGAAAACTTTAGGCAGTGCAGAGTATTTTAAATGAAGCATCTGACTTTTTCAGGTTTATTATTTTGCAACCCCAATCTCCTCTTCATTAACAAGGTTTTTATGCTGTTGCTACTTTAACTGAGTCAATAGTCACAACAAGGTGAAAGTGTCATAGCAGACTGGAAAATCATTGAAGTAAGACGATCTGTCCATAATGAAGAAGCTGGGGACATTTGTAGGTGGAAAGATTGACTTGTGTTGCCCAAGATTTATCTCTTCAACATTTTTCTTAAAACTTTATCTTGAAAGGATACCAGAAAATATGCTCCGCTGCAGCAGAAAAACTATACTGAGATAAAAAGGAACTTTGGTGCCTCTTCCCTCACTCCATCACATCTATGTCACCAAATCCAACAGAAGCAATGTGGTGAGGCACTAGCAGCTGCAGGACATCAGCTTGTAGTAAGATGCACGGGAGCACCAAGTAAATGTCTTGGGAGAAAATGGTCTCGTAAAGGAATATGGTGTAATTTCCAAGAACAAATGGAAGAAACATTTTGTTTATGAACAGTAGAGCATCTCCTTGGGGATGGATCCTCATCTCAATCATTTTCTTGTTGGAGAGATGGAGCTGCCTCACAATCTGTAATAACTCGCCTCCCACACTGTCTGAAGACTTCATAGTCTTTTATTTATCCTGCAGCATTAGTATTTTTACTTTCCTGATAGAGAAGCAGACAGCTGTATTCAGGCCACCTACTGTAGGGGAGATGAGTGATTCAGATGGCACTTTATGAGCTGACAGTCTCTGGATCCATGTTCAGTTAATGAGAAGCAGTCATGATTTCTAAGCCAGGCAGAGTGCTTGCTATGGCTGCTTCACCCAAGCATTGTGACTACTTCAGTTTCAGTAAACAAATCCAGAGCACACGTCTTCAGTGACTCAATCCCCCTTTGAATTTATATGTCACAGGAGGTTTTTTAAGTGCATCTTTTGCTCTCTACTAGGCAATCTGACTATGGACCCATGAGACTAACAACATCCTGATGCTTAGAACAATTTCTGTGGCTGTTGGAGCCCACTCCATGGAATAATACATTTGATAGCTCAGCCATCTTCCTTAGTGTTTTTGAGCCAGATGTAAAAAAATGTGGCATCAATGTGAGGTAGAAATCAGGACCTTACCTTAAAAAAAAAGCTGTTAGGTTTATGAAACCCCTGCAGAATGTGAATATCTGCTTTTAAGTTACTGTTGAAGATTCCACCAGAATAAGCTTCATGTAACTGATAAAAATAGATCACTATATATAGATTTTCCTGTGATTCAAACCTGTGATTCAGGATAATATAGATGGGGAAGCCATTGTGACAGTTGGGAAACCATCCTTATAATAGAAGTGCCGCCTCCTTGCAATAATGCAGAAATAATCACTGCTTTGTACCATATCTCATTAAGTATATTTAAATGTTTTAACATTTTTCAAATCTTTGGCTTTAAATGGTTACAATGTTCCACAAAGTTACGGCAGCGCTGCAAGCATTATTAGATGGGACAGAAGTTAAAAATGAAACTGCAAAAAAGAACGGCAGAACAAGGTGTCATTACAATGAGCTGTAGGAATAGATGACTCTTGGTCTCACTCTTCTGGACTGACAAATGTACCGTCTGTCTGTATGGCATTAATGAATGACAGTTTCTCACCATTTGGTGGATGCATGTGTCATCATTTGTCTCGATGACATCTTGATTTATAGACATCATTGAAAAACATTAGAAAATCTTTCTACAAGTTTGATGGGAATTCGGAATATGTGCAAGTAAGGACTAGTTTTTCTGACAACAGTTCATTGCGATGTACTATTTCAGGCAATCAGAGGGGCAATACAGTCCCTTGGTTATGCTCCCCACTTGGAAGATGGGTGCCTTGGACTCAGTTTCCTGCTGTACCTGAAGGTCCTTTCTGACCTTGGACAAATCACCTACTTTTTCAGACTAACTTCTCTCAGCTGTGAACAAGGAAGGGATATTTCTTCCTCTCACAAGGGTAAATGAAATAGAGTTGAATGTGGTGAGCTGTTTAGAGGCTACACTAATGGGAACCACATGCTCAGCAGTTATGGATCAAACTGGATTTGCAAAGCAAATTTCTCTTCAAACTATCTGAGAAAATGTAAAGGGATTTAGAAGGAATAACTTGCAGAAAATACTTTAAATCATTTTGTTACAAACACTGAAAATGTGAAAAAGAAAGAAAAAAAAAAATCACACTCCAGGAAAGTAATTCTAATGTAGGGAAAATCAAATGGCTGGAATGGGTGGAATACCATGAAGCGTCAGCACTAAGTATTGGCATATATGCGTGTATACGTGTACAAAAGCATACATAGCTTTGCCCAGGCTGCCTGTACACAGAAATTTGCATAGTTTAAATTAGCAACGTAGCACATTTTCCAAAGACTGAGCATTCGTTTGCAGCTTAAAAGTAAGAACAATCAAGCAGATATTTATTATAATTCTCCTGTAATAGAGAATGATTATTTTCCCATGGAGCTTGCTTTATTAATCATTCTGGCTCTACTTGTCATTCTGTCCCTAACATTTTTTAATAAGATTTCCCCGATATGTACAAGTTCTCTGATCGTTCTGTATACGTCGCAGCCGTCAGCAGTAGACAGCATTCACTCTGCATCCCTTGGCGTGCAGGGCTGGATGCTAGCCAGCTTCCATGCAGCCAGGCAGCCACAAGGAGGAGCATTTTCTGGCATCGTGTGAGGCACCTGAAAAGTGTTCGCCTCATCTGTGTGTTCCGCAGGGCAGTACTGTTAAAAATATAACCTTTGAAGTATAGCAAAGCAGAAAGTGCTTAGGAATGGCTTATTCTTATCCCCTGTAGGATCTGCTGCCCTGTTAAACAGGGAGATAGGGTACAGTGACCAGACATTTTAGTGGGGCCAGGACAGTCCTGGAAAACAATAACTTTCCTTGTTCTCTGGGAAAAAAAAAAAAAAGTAAATCTCCAGGACTTTATTTTGTCCCAGATTTTGGGGATTGTTTCTGGCTGTCACCCTCCAGTCACATTCCTGGCAATGTACCTTTTCCCTGTATTAGAGCTGGAGAGCTGAGAACGGAGGTTTCCTTCCCAGCTTCAGCTCCAGTGTCACCTTCTCTGACCAGGCAGGATGAACACTTATTGCATCATCCAGCCCTTCTCCATGTGACCCTCCCTTGAAATAAACTCAAATTTGGTTAAACTGCTGAAGGAATTTTTAGAAGATCCAGGGGAGGTACCTTTCTGTTCCTTCCTGAGCATCCTAAAGGATGACTGGGTGCAACCTAGCCCAGAGTGATTACCTCTGGAGGAAGGATTTTTCTTCAGAATAAAGGATCTCATTAAGAATTGCCTCCAGGCTGTTTGGGTTGTCCGCACAGTGCTTTGTAGGAGGAATGTAAAGCTTCAGCTGTGCTGTAAGAAGTATTTCTACCTTCCCAGGAGTGACCAGGCTTGACCCCATTTAGCCAGTGAGATCAATTTAGGTCACAGAGTGAGGTCAGCTTCTATACACTGTTCCTGGAGTGTTTAAAAATGACTGCACAGAGGTGGTTAGCCATTACGCTTGTCTCAGATCATCTCTCACCTCTTTCTGCCAGGATAAGGCAAGTCATATTTAAGAGCGCTTTGAAGTGACAGATGATATTGTTGAACTTTTGGTGGACAGTCTGTTAGCTGGGATGAAAAAGACAACAATAACATATAATAAAGTAAGGAAGCAAGGTTACACATACTAGCTTTCAGCAATAGTCCCTGAATCAGATGCAGGTCTCTGATTTTTTGCTTGTGAGGTGAAGCTGACCTACAACATTGGAAAGGACTCTTGAATACAAATTGCATGTCATAGATGATTAGTGATTGACTGATGATTAAGTACTGTACCACTCTTTTTTCTGGAATTAAAGGCTAACACTGAGAAAACTACAGGCTGCAAAACTTCTTCCCAACATTTAGAAAAGATATGTCTCTTTATTCACACTCACATTTCTTTTTCATGTTTGGTTGTGGTGTTTTTAGATTCTTTTTACATGTGCCCATTTTTCTTCCACCTTCTCAGCAAAATCCATGGACTGGAAAAGCCTATATCTTTGTTAATCTGTACTTATAGATTAAAGCAATTGAGAAAAAAAAACCCCACTCTTAGAGCACTATTATAATGCTTGCAACAGTGGTCTTTGCTTTCAACCATGGTCATTGAGGGAGATAAATTATAGGTTGCTCTGGCGGGGGGGTTGGACTAGATGATCTCCAGAGGTCCCTTCCAACCCTGACTATTCTGTGATTCTGTGATTCTGTAATGAAGGAGGACAGAAGAAAAGAATATTTTAGTCTGCGCTTCTATATTTTGTAACACATGTAGGACTTCTAGATATGGCCACAAAGAAAGGACAATAATAGTCATAATAAAGATTAAATTAAATTACACAAAGAGACAGAAAACCAGAAATAGCAGTGATCCATAGTTGGAGTTGGTATAAGTTCGTATCTGTTTGTTGACTTCAAAGGTAGATGCATTTGACGATCATATATCTGATTACAAGCTTTTGAAATATTCTGTCTGGTCTTTTCCAAATTTCTCTACAGTCAGCAATGCAAAAGGTGACTCAGAATCTTCACAAATGGGAGCTGGGAACTCCTGATTTCTAATCAAGACGATGTTTGGGCAAACAAATGGATATTTGCAGGTAAACACAGCATGCTAACTTTAAAGTTGCAAGCAGTACCTTTGGCTTCAAACATTTGTGCCTAAATATCTAACTGAACTATGGTCATAATGAGATTTTGAAATTAAAAACATGCAGTGTCTCATTAGTTTATGTTTTCTTTTATGTGTAGTCTTCTGACAAATTAAATAAGAAGATTCGCAGAAATCCAAAATCAAGGCTAGGAATGCTGATCTAATAGCCAGCTGGTTAAAACACAGCTATGATTAGTGTTGGCTGTTCTGCCAAAAATGCAGCTTGTTTAATAAGTACAATTTTTCCTCTTATTCATTTCAGAAAAAAAAAAAAAGAACTAAAGGAGCTCTGTCAGATGAGGATTAGCTTTTATGAAGTAGATGATTCAGCAATACTTTCCAACCATCTCCCTGCAGTCTGCAGTCCTCCTCCTTTCCACCTCCCAACCCCCCCATCTCCATATTTGAAGAGAGATAATAAAAGGACATTTTAAACTATATATTTCCAGAGATTATTCTTTTATTAAAGCCACTTGCAGAATTTCAAATAGCGCAGTGCATGACGCTCTTATTATGTGAACTAAAGAGATTAAAGTATTGCTATACATGTCCTTTTAGAATAAATCACACACATGGCATATTCTTTAGGATTCAGGGTAAAAGGGTCATTTTCTATAGTTTATGCTCATAACCAGCAAACCTTTGGGGCCCTTATTTATGGGCAATTTACACTGCTCACCCACCGTCTTGCACCATAGTTCTAGTAGTGGAAAGATCAGAGCACTGTACTATCATGCACGTTACTCTGAAGAAATGAGTTGAATACCAAGTAATATTTACACTTGGTATCAACATGCCCTAAAGAACTTGGCATGAACAGACCTTGAGGCAAATCTAGATTTGGCATAAATTGTCATTTTCTATCAAAGTCAATGGATCTATTACAGTTTACACCGGACGAGTGTTTGCCCTTTCTCAGATCATAAGCTGTAACAAAGCTGGAAATGCAAACAGATAATATGTAAAGACTGTTTATGTTTGGGGTAGATATTATTTAAGGACAAATAATATCTGAAACAATTTTAGGATGAATATAAAGACAAGAACTTAGGCATTTTTCATACACATTTGAATTCTTTGAAAATGAAAGATTTTAAGGGAGAAAAGTTCACCTATTTAGCAATGAGTTTTGTTTTTTCAGTCTTCTTGGTCCTAGGATTGGCTTAAATGTAGTAAAATATCCCCCTATGCAAATTTCACTGTATTAAAATATCTCCTGATGCAAATTTCACTGTTTCTTGGCACCTGATATACTTGAGACTTATGACAAACTAAAGCAAAGACTATTTTCTTTCACATCTTTTGTATTTGATTTTGTCCCTATTGTTTTCAAGGGAAAAAAAAGCTCTATACCCAAAATCAGACATGGCATTGTAAACAGATTGTTCTAAATATTAGTGGTATTATCAAAAGAAATGGTGGAATCTATACAAAAATAATAACAGTATAAAGTACCTGTTGATGTATGTTGAGGTATGTCGATTTAGTTTTAACACAATCATAAAGGACATTCACACATATTTTTGGTAAAACTTCTTGAATGTTAAGGTTTTGTTATTAAACTTAATTGCTTAGTTTTTCAGCAGCATAAATGTGTGCATGTTATCCATTTTATCTTTGAATTAAAAAATTTTTCCACATGTAATTAAAATGGAAAAGACTAACAGCATCAAATAAATTAATCATGCTGTAATTAAATAAATATTTTCTCCTTTCTTTTCTCTAGCCCACACCCCATATCTTGCGTAGATCGAACTCCCACTTTTACTTTTTTTATAGATATTATTTTTTGTATAAGGGTCTAATTCTCCCTTGCAAATATCTACATTATCGCATAATCTTTACAGATACAAATATAATTCTCATGTGCTGCTGTCTGCAGTTTGTGGATCTATTTTCCAATCAATTCAAGGCCAACTCTCATTAATGCAATGAGAGCTTTCATGAATAAATCCCTCATTTTTCAATGATAGAATAGATTCTTCATTATTGAATTGCATGCACTCAAGTGGGATCTATCTGCATCCAAAGACAGAAATTTTTGATTTCTTGAATCATAATGAATGCCCCAGTACATTTCTTACCATTTCTGTTCTTCAGAACTGCATCTAATTTCCTGAATATCTTTGATAAACATTGGCTTTTTTCTGCCCTCTTGGTTAATGAAAACTCAGGAATTATTTCTCAAGCCTATTAATTAGGGATGTTTGTGCATTTTTCACACTACTCTGAAAAGTGAATGATAAACATTGATATAAACTACACTGAGAGTCCAAGAAAGAAAAGACATATGGGTCATCATTAACAAAATGACAAGAAAGCATCTTTGAGTGTTGTTGCATGGTATCTATCTAATCAGTGGTAGATGCAAATGCAGGTGGATTATACTGAAACTTCTTTTTCTTACTTTAAAATCATCTGAGAGGTGTGCATAATCTACAAAAGCATTTTTATGGAAAGTAAAAACATAACATTAATATGGTTATAGTATACTGAGTTTCATCCACTAAATTAAATATTACGACCTTATCTGAAATATGTGATATCTAAAAAATATTCTTACTCTGTTTATTTAGGAGACAACATCTATTTTTATTGATGATATTGTGGGTTTTTTAGTATTTGGTGCTTTGATTACAGAATCAAAAATATGGAGTATTTTAAATGCCCTTCATTAGTATTGTTTATCATTAAGGTGACTGAAATGGTAAAATGCTGCTTTGTGTCCAATTAAGACAGAAAAACACTTGTGAATGAAATTCAGAAGTCTGGTCATGCACCCTGGACTCAGCTACAAACTTCTGTGTGATTCCACATTACTTTTCTGTAAAATGAGTCAGCTATGGATACAGGTCCAAAAGGTATCTGGATGCTTCAGGTGCTGGAATTCTACATGAATTGGAGGACAGAAGGGAAATATTCATGCAAGAGAAATCCAATAACAGTTAAATGTAAAGCCAGCGATGCTGGCTCAGGAAAGCAGTGAGCAGAAAACTGTTGGAGGCAGGGGAATATTCCCAGGGAAACATCTCTGCTTGCTTGCTCTTCCCTAGGTGCCTGCTTCTGACACCTACCACAGACAGGACACTGGGACCTTCTAAGTCTTTTTTCTGTTTCAGTCTTCTGCTCTTCCAAGGCTGCTCTTCACAGGGTGAGAATGCCACATGAAGTATTGAGCCACTTTCACAGCAACAGGAAGAAAGCTGTGAAATATTATTCCTATATAAAGAAGTTGAATAAACACCTACCAGGCATTAAATGCTTTGGATCCTGCCTTTGAACAAGACAGTGGGTGGAATGGCTTGCTGAAGTGTCTTCCAGCATACATTTCTAGGATTTACACTGATATTTGAGTCTCACCGAGAAGATATTCCCATCCAGATTAATATCCTATTTCATTGTATCTAAAAAGCCTAGATTTTCTGCGTACAGCCATACCTGACTCTCTTAACAGTCAAGGAAGCATCACCTACTAATGACCTAACACGTTAATTGCCTTCCAAAAGAACCTCCGTCTCCTCTGTGACATTCAGAAAAAAAAAAAAGTGACTATACCATTAACATAACACATAAATATCTCATCTGAATACCCAAGGTTTTGAGGGAAAAATTCAGGTTTGTATGTGTAGTAAAGTTCTCATTGCATGTAAGGATGCACAATGTGTCTCTACAGACTTAAAACATTTCTTTAATTTTATTCATCCTAGACTTCTGGGAAGAGGAGGGCTGCAGAGTTCAGCTGTAACAGAGTCAAATGGATTGTTTTCTTACAGATCTGTCAAGTTAAAACAAAAATGGCATCCCTGTACAAATGAGATATGCTCTAAGCCAATGCAGTTTGTGCCAGTTTAGCACTGCAAATGATCAACTATCAAATACTTGTTATGTTTTAAATAATATTTCAAGTTTACGTGAGATTGCACGTGTCCAAGAAGAAGAGAAAAAAGTTACTAAATTGTTGCTTCAGCTGAAAATATAAGATGATCCAATGGAACTAACTTACATTGGCTGATGACCATTCAGAAACACACCACTAATGAATTGTGATCGCCAGCGACTTGCTGTCACAGGCCACCTTAACACTGGATTGCACTCGTGGCTTAGGGGGAACTTGGACCCAAAGGATAGTAGATCTCCTTCTCTGCTATCAGAAGAGCAGTGCAAGAATCTCTTCTACATGGATTAGGGAAAAATCACTATTTATGGTCTTGTAACCAGCACTAATGAAAAACTACTGGACCAGTGTGCTTCCTTTGAGCCACAGAAAATACCTTAGTGCTTTTAGCTGCAGCACTACACTTCTTGGAAAGTCCCTACCCCTTACAATTTTATCAGATATACGGTTTTCCAGGATAATTCCCTTTCCTAGCTATAAACATATAAGGCCAAATAATGCAAAAAGGACATTTTCAAATGCGCAAGCTGACAAAAGAGGTCATACTTTGCTTCAGTGACCCTGGAGGATGGTGAGGGCCTGATTCTGCAGCCAACAATAGAATATGTAGATAAACTGCTGTGCTGAGCATTATTAATTTCAATGAGTTTATATACCTGCAATAGTTTTCACCTTCTCCATTGCAGACCATTGCTCTATACCATGGCTTCCATTCTATGATATGTAGTCTTTGCCTAGAGCATTCTGAAGTTGACAGTTGCCTCAGTGGCTTACACTACTAAATATTTTGTAGTCCTCAGTGACATCCCTTTTTCTTGAGTATAGTAGATTTTTCATCTAGGTCAATTCCAGCAGTCTATTTGGTAGTTACCTTTTAAAATTGATTGCCTGGATCTATTTATGAATTGCTCATTTGCTTTTTTTTTTCCTTGCCCTAGAAAAAATGATGGAAGAAGATGTGAAGAGACCAACAGCGTAGGTACAACAACTGCACCGCCCATTTACAGAAAATCTGCAGTGTTATATACTCTCAACCAATGGGTTGCTGGTTTCTTTTTTTTGTCTTTTTTTTTGGCATGATATAGAAAAGTTGATTTTTGAGTAACTTCCAATCCAATGAATAAACTGTTCACATAAATTTTTACTTTTAACTGTTAGATTTGCTGCTTCATTAATAATATCCTCATATTAAAATAATCATTGCTCTTCAGTTTGTAACATTATTTTCCAGTGTTTTCTATTTCTAACAAATTAGTATGGGAGGTGTAGCCATAGAGAAGGTATAAACCAATGGAGTAAGTGTACAGGAATCTGCGGTTAGCAGAAAAAAGGAAAAGAGAATTCTGTTGTTATGTGTCTGAATTTGGTAACCGCATTAGATTTTAAAGACATTTGGCATTGTTTTGATGCAAATACGCTTTGTATATAATAACAATAAAGCAAAAATGACTGTAAAGTCAATATTCAGACAAAGTGATCTCTATGTTATGAAGAAGACTGTTTTGTTTTGTTGGTTTGGCTGTTCTGGTTTTGTGTGTTTTTTAATTTAGGTTGCTGTAGGGATTTCTTTATCTGTGACAAATGTATGTCTTAGAAACTACATAGGAGCAGAGTAAGAAAGTTTTGTGTCAAGATATTGTTGGTTTAGAGATTTTTTTCCTTGGTTTAGAAGAGCAAAGTCAAGGACAACTCCATGTGTTCTGCAAAGTTCAGCAGTAATATTATTATTCACACAAGTTGTCTCAGATGTGAAGTCAGTACATTTGTTCTGGATGTCTCTTTATTATTAATGGCCCTTTCACCTGACTTTCTACATTTTTTTAAGCCAACATTGCTTTTACCTGCTGGCCAGTTCACTTAGATTGTTTTCATCCCCTGGTTGCCTTAAAGGTGAAGCTTTGTTCCAAATGTCTTCTGAAAGGTCAGTCTTAGCTGCTGTATTGATATTGGATTGAAACAGAAAATTCTCAGGAATAACTATGGCAAATGAAATAGTGAAACTCTCCTCCTTCTTTCAAGGCACCACTCATTCTATCCAAAACACTACCCCCAGCATGACATGACAGGGTAAAATTCACCATGGAGCCAAGGTAAATATAGCATGAGGACCACAGAATGTTTAAATCCACCCAAGTTTGACGCCACAGTGTATCTACCTTAAGCAGAGGCAGATGTTTAAGTAGGAATTACAGTAGTGTGTTGCCTTTTTGATGGCTCTTTGCAAACAGGTGAATTTCACCTGGAGAGAATAAGCATAAAATTGGATCAATTTATTAAAAGTTCTGACTGGAAAAAAAAATCATAAAAAGAAGATTAGTCAGCAAAATATGACTTCCATCTTGGAGAAAATACATTTAGGAAAATTATCATTTTTCTTTCAAATATGAGCCAAAATAAGAATTTGTTTTCTTTGAAAATGCCCTCAATTTCTAGTGCATTTGGATGAAAAGGTCTGGTTTTCCATGGGCCACTTGCAAGGGTCTCATAATCTGAGACTTACTTGTAATTTTATTTTCATATGAATCTTAAAATACTTAACAATATTGCTGATGGAGAACTACTTATACTATCAAAAATGTTTATATAAAGGATAAGTAACACTGCCAAAGAATTAATTAGCACAAGCAATGGAGGTCACTGGAATGTGAAACGCAGGGCTCTAACTGCAAAATCAAGAGCTGAGCAAAATGAGACATTGGTTTAGCTTCAGTAGATTATGTTATAAAGACCTGTGTATCAAACTGTTACAATTTCATCTGCTTGTCTTTCCTTATTTATAGAGTACCTTTAGGAAGTTATTCCAGTCTTCCAAGAGAATTTGCAGGGAGGCTCAGGGCTCAAAAAACCATATATCACAGAATAAAATAATAAGTAAAGGAGAAATGTTTTAAACTCAATAAAAGTAACATTCAGATGATTTTGGTATATGGGGATGTATGTGTGCATTAGAGTAATGTGAAATACAGACTACCAAGGTGATAATATGCCATATTAAGCCAATCCATTTTATACATCTTAAAATAGAAATGTCTAAGGAATGAGAGATGGAGGTCAGAAAAAATTCATGAATTCTTCCACCTTATTTTCATAAATCAATGCCTTAGGCCCCACTGAGGCAGCTAAAAATACATTTCTCTTTCAGATGAAGGAGATTAGGAGGTGGGAGGGAGGGCATGTTGCCTTGCAAACATAGAGGATGTCAGCCTTGTCATGAAAATTATGAACATATTGTGTAGGTGCTACTTCATGATGCACTGTCCCTTTTAGTGACATAGATAATAATAGTCTTTTATAATCCACTATACACAATTTGAAATTTCACCTTTTCAACCTATTATGTTTGCCTTGCAGCCTCTAAACAGCTAATAAGAGAGAAGAGGTGAAGTTGAATGAACTGAACGATTTCTCTTCACTGCTGTGCAAAATCTGTGGATTTCTGGCAACAAACTGGTGGTGAACTGGTACACAGTGAATGCAACATTTTCTGATTCTTGGAACTATTGACTTTCCTGGGTACCGTGTTCAGAGGAGACAGAGTAACAAAGGTGAGTGCATTCCACTCTGGATGTCAAAGTAGAAATCAGAATAACTCAGCTGATAGTTTAGAACTGCTTTCCAATTTGTGAAACAGGTCTAGAGACTGCAGCCACTGCAAAGGTAGAAGCTATGAGCTGAAGTCAGGTAAATCCAGTCAAAAAAGCTACTTCTTAAATGCATGGGTATTCATCAGTTGCTTAAGATAACTAAAAAGTGAGTATGGACTGTGCTTGAGAGGTGAGAGCGTCTACATATTCATCATGGAAAAGCAAGGCCTGAACTCTAATGACTGGGCCTTCATGGCACAAAAATTAACAAGACAAATAATGCAATGGGTGTCTGTTAATTGGAACAACTCGGTGGGTAGCCAGTTAAATGGCTGTCTTGATGAGGAGAGAAAAAAACTCGAAACCAGCTTTGAAAATAACTAAATTGACATAAAACTACACACGGACTAATATGTTATATGGTCCTTCTTTATGCAATCTGCCTCCTATAACATATTCTGAGCAAGACAGAAGGTCAGTATCTGTTGCATACAGAAGACACTGTACCTCTGATACAGAATATACTCCAAGTATGGGGACAGAAAAAGTAAAGATGGTTGCACTCATTAGGTAGATGTTTATTTTTCTTCAACAGATGGAAACTTCAGAGCTTCTAAAAGCAAAAGTTCCTTTTTCTCACTTGTTTGTTTCATACAACTTTTCAGTTGCTACCTGACCAGTTCTGCATCGAAACATCAATTTCTGTCACCTGATAGAAATTATTTCTGTTACCTGATAGAAATGTTTTCTGTGCACAGATTATACAAGTACTTGCACACCCACCAAACTAGACCCACCTATGTTCTAGTAAATAACACCACCAAACCTTACCATGACATATTCCCATTTTCACTTAACTGCTAAGTGTCATATTTATGCCTTCCACATAACAGCTCAGGGAGGGCAGTAACAATTAAGCTCCGAATATTTTTCCCAGCCTTAAATAGACCTACATAGTTTCCCACTGAGATCAGCACCAGAGAAACAGCTTCTTTCAAACATGCTCCATGCTCTGTAACTAAATACATCTTGTAAAACTACCTGGTGCTATAGTCTGATTCTTTCCCAATGTTGCTGCGGTGGGAAGTATTCTCTCTACTGTGTGGTGGAGCTGCAACTCAGCTATGTATTCCAACCAAGGGTTTTCATCATTTTTTTTTTTTTTTTACAGTATTTTATCACTGTTTTCCACAATTTTCCTCCTGCTTTTTCACTCACCTATGATGTATGACCTGTCAGCACAAAGGTCTTCAATACAGTTGTGCGCTTCACCCTGCACGTTTTTGGACAGAGTTTCCACAGCTCACCCTGCAGTGACGCATAGGCATGCAAGGGCAGTAAAGTCTCTGATGGACTGCTCTTTTCCATTTGTACTGGGTTTATGTGGCAAGATTTTGGTAGAGGTGCAGGGGTGGTGGGAGCAGGGAGGGTGTTGCAGGAATGGCTTCTGTGAGAAGGCATCAGAAGCTTCCCCCATGTCAGACAGAGCCTATTCCAGCGGCTCCAAGACAGAACCACCGCTGGCCAAAGCTGAGCCATCAGCGGTGTTGGTGGCACCTCTGTGATAACATACTTAAGAAAAGGTAAACAAGCTGTGCAACAGCAGCTGAGAAAGAGGAGTAAGAATATATGAGAACAACTCTGCTGACACCAAGGTCAGTGAAGATGGAGGGGGAGGAGGTGCTCCAGGCACCGGAGCAGGGATTCCCCGGTAGCCCACGGTGAAGGCCATGATGAGGCAGGCTGTTCCCCTGCCGCCCATGGAGTATAATGGTGGAGCTTTGCAAGCTTATCCACTCTGCAGCTTATGCAAGACCCTGTGCTGGAGCAGGTGGATGCACCTTGAAGGAAGCTGCAACCTATGGAGAGACCATTCTGGAGCAGGCTGCTGGCTGGACCTGTGGCCTACGGAGAGGAGCCCATGCTGGAGCAGGTTAGAAAACCTGCTGGAGCAGGTTAGCTCCTGGCAGGACCTGTGACCCTCTGGGGGACCCACACTGGAACAGTCTCTTCCTGAAGGACTGCATGCCATGGAAGGTACAAACGCTGGAGCAGTTTGTGAAGAACTGCAGTCCGTGGGAAGGAATCACATTGGAGAAGTTCATGAAGGACTGTGTCCTGTGTGTGGGACCCCACACTGGAGCAGGGGAAGAGTGTGAGGAGGAAGGAGCGGCAGAGACAATGCATAATGGACTGACTGCAACCCCCACTCCCCATGCCCCTGTGCCACTTGGAGGGAGGAGGTAGAGAAGGCAGGAGTGAAGGTGAGCCTGGGAAGAAGGGAGGGATAAGGTGAAGGTGTTTTTAGATTTGTCCCTATTTCTTATTATCCTAATCTGTTTAATTGGCAAAAAATTCAATTATTTTCCCCAACTCAAGTCTTTTTTACCCATGCTGGTAATTTATGAATGATCTCCCTGTCCTTATCTTGACCTATGAACTTTTTATTTTATTTTCTTCTGTTGATAGAGGGGGAGTGATAGACCAGCTTGGTGGACATGTGGCAGCTAGTCAAGTCAACCTGTCTCACCATTTCTCATTTACGCAATGAAGGACCAAACCAAGACATCTAGTATCATATAATAATTCTGGAAAAATACACAGATATCCTGTTATGTCTTTTTTTTTTTTTGTGATCTATTCCTCAAATGTTTTGTTTTCTCCCTCCTCTTCAATTTATTTTTTTCTGTGACTCATAAGACCACCAAGAACAGCCAGCTTTGCATTAGATATTATTTTGAAGTCATTCCATAGTCACAGTCATGCCAAAGTGATAAGGTTCTACACTTGTATATAAAAATGACACTATCATATACACCACAGAAACGTGATATCAATCGCTTTTGTCAGTCTGATGAAAAGATAAAATGGGAGAATTTAACTTTAATTTGTCTGTATATATGCATGCTTGTAGGAGTTTGCATATGTGGTCATAGCACAACATAATGTTACATTACCTAGGTTGTGAAGTATGTAGGTTTGTATAAAGCAGGAACTTCAACCATATATTATATACTGTTCACCTTGTATATCCCGATTTCCATTGCCCACCTCCAGAAGTGGCATGGACTGCATGTACGTAAATACAATATGAATTTAAATAAAAATGTAAAGTAACTTTCTCACAGGTGTGTCTATGTTGCAATTAACCAAGTCAGAGGTAGAAGCATAAATTTACTTTAATACTAAGAATACACGCTGGGTTGCGTCTCAGAAGAGTTTTAAGAAATCAAAGTATGAGCAATTTTCCTCTGTGCAGTTTAGTATAAACTATAGAGCTCAGGAGTTTTTCCCAAATCTATGCCAGCTTACTTGCTTCAGCATGGAGTACCTGGGAGTGATCCCAAGTCCCACTGAGATTCCCTCTGCCACCAGGGTTTCTGCAGGGGAAAAAGAAAAATGTTTCTCCTCAAATGGTGGTTGTATGTCACAGAAACAGCCTCTAGAACAACGACCTTCCGTTCACATATTTGGAAAATTCTGAACTAGTCTTTGGATACCTGCAACATCTCATTCTGGAACATGAAATTGAATACTATAATCACAAAATTATAATATGTTTAAAACTATTGAAATCAGGTTCATATCTGTTACTTAAACGTATCATCAAACCTAAAAGAAAAAAAAATCCTGTATGAAAATCTGTCAGTCTGTTAAGCTGAAATGCTAAATGATTTCTATCCTGCTTATCGTCATCTGCACTGCCCTTTTTAATAAACATCGGATCATAAAAAGACTTTCCTCAAATAATGAAATAAAATATGATTGTAACTAATTATATAAGTTATAAAGTATGTGACTATATAAGTAACATAATAAGTTATTTACAAAGAAAAGATAAAACCAGACAATAGGGAAAATCCCCAAAAGCTTAAGTGCCAATACACATTTTGACTAAGGTGTGTCAAAGTTAGGTAGCCCAGCTCGTACTATTTAGATCCTGTGGCACTAAGTAAAATAAAAAGCTTGTGACAGGAACTTAGGTTTACATTCAGTTGCCTAATGCCATTTATATTGCCTTTGGCTAATCTACCTAGCTTCCAGCTGTTGTGGTGTTACCTAAGTCCATCTGTATATTTTGGCCAAGTAGGTGCAATATTTAGGTAGCTGAACCACGTCCTATACTCCTCGGAGGAAACACAGGGAGATTCTGGCACCTTATTATGGCATGCAGAATGGAAATACCAGACAAGTGTTAACACATTTAAGTGCCTTGAGCTGAGCAAGAAGGACACTGCCCAGTCTTTCTAATTTTCCTGTATGGCTCCCAGTTCATAGCCCAAGACTGCCTGTTGAAAGGGTATCAATACACCTTATTTGAAAAAAACTGACACTGCTCTCTTCTCTTCTC
>VZSZ01008624.1:3269-150844 GCA_013398815.1 Ibidorhyncha struthersii | reverse complement strand
CCTCTCCTCTCCTCTCCTCTCCTCTCTCCTCTTCTCTTTTAATTTTTCGATGATCCATCTTGCTGAAGTTGAAATGCCTACACTGTAAGTATCTGAGGTAGTACCCTTTGCAGCCTTCATGGTCAATAAAAAGAAGTAGATGAATTACTCCAAAAAAGGATCTGATTTACCTGAAGTGTTTTTTTGGGGATGAGATAAACTGCTTTGTAAACTGTGTGTATCTCTCCAGAAAACCAGGGATGGGGTTTAGTCCATCTGTTTTTGGATGGCTGCAATGTAGTGACTGCATCTACATCCACTACATCTAGTTAGTAAGAACTACAGAGTGTAAAGAGTGCTGTGGCTCATCAGCATTAAGGGATGGATCAGTTCCAGAAATGTACGTGTCATTTTTGATGCCATGGATTACTCTGGCTTTTAGCTACTGCTTTGAAAAAAACTCCTGCAAACCCTGTATCATATTTACCTATCTCAGGTAAACTTGTGTCAGGTGGCAATGCTTAGGCAATTTAATCCTGCCCTAGTAACTTTATAGTGAATTTAGTTACTCTTCAGGTATCACTGACTGAGTGTTCCATTCAGTTGCCTGATCAGAAGCACCTAGAGCCATTTCAGAAGATTTAAGGTGTCCAAGACATGCATGGGGTTGGCAGATATGACACAGGACAAATGAAAAATCCCTACTTCTTAGGAGAGATAAAGTAAGATCAGGTGAGATAGCTCTGGGCATTTGAGATGGTACTTGAACTCCTAGTGGAACTCTAGGAATTAAACCCCAGATTTCCATTGACTATTCAGGGGCTAGTATGGTAATTTACTGGGGGCTAAATGTGGAATTAAACCTTTACTGCGCAATTGTGGGACAAATCTCATCTTTTACATTTACTCCAGTGATCTTTCTTCCTAGGTAATTTTTTAGCAAGTGACCTACATATCCTTATGTCTCTTTTGAGATAAAATGGAAATAGCATATCCCCATTCGGTGAAGATTTTTCTACATACCAACGTAAGAAATGTAAAAATAAGTAATTCTTTTTTTTTTTTTTAATTGAGTGCTTATTTTGCCACCAATAAAGCACTGAATAATATACATCCTTCCTATCTTCATGGTAATATGGAAAAGCCTCATCTATCCCAGCATACCAAAGGAAATTCATAGCACGGAAAAATCTTAATTTTGTTTTGTGTCACAGGACCACTGTGACGCCGTGTGAACCTGTAGGTATTTTATTGGAAAGTATAGATTTTTTCAAAATCAAAAAGAAAACTAAACCTGTCTTTTCCTTGCTTTATTGTGGTGTGCATGATTCAGCTGCTTATGCATCCTGCATCTCAATTAACCCGTCCTTGAAATAGGCACAGGAATGTGAACAGTTCTTGAGGATTACCTGTGTCGGCTGTGGAGGTAGATGCAGCACTGTGACTGACTGCCTTGCATGGGGTTTGAGCATTCTGTGCAGCCAGGTAGTGAAGTTTGTGTGCTCTCTGAGATGCCACACAGTCATAATCCCCAGATCATCTGCAGCGAGGACCCACTAGAGCTCGTCATGCCTTGTTCCCTGATCGCACACCAACATAGTGAGGACACAGCTCTTGTGCTGACATGCAACTAAAGCAGAGATGGTGTGCAAATTTGGGAACCCACAGCACAGCGTACACAGACCTGTTGAATCCACTGAGCATTGGGGGTGTCCATTTTGTGTCAGAAAACAGTCCTCTTGACCCTGCTGCTCTTGGTAAAGCGTACATTGCTTAGAGACTTGTAAAGGTGAGGTCACATGCACAAATGGCACCCTATACAACGACGTAGAGCTTTACAGTGGCATTAGCTTAGGTCTGAAGAATTTATGTCTGTGCTGGCAAGGTGCTGTGCTTAAATTAGTGGGATTATATCACTTCTGATTCTCAAAACTAACTCAACTTGTTGTCTTTGTACTCTGCTGCATGGCTGTAAACATACCCCTAGCTGACCCATGAATATGCAGTGATTTGAGCATTTGATAAAAAAAGCAATGTACAAATGTGGTATGAGAACCTATTTAGATTTAGGATGTCTACAAACAATAACTTTAAGCTGGAAAAGAATTGACATCTGACAGTCCTGACCCACAGATGTAAGACAAAGAATTATCTTAATTAATCCCATTCTTTTTGGCCTGATTAAAGATATAAATTGACAAATTGCTGTATAGTTGTATCTTAATAATGCAGTATCTGAAAATTCATGTATTCCGATTGGTTGAGGTCATTATTAATTAGTCAAAATGCTGGGAAACATTTAATATGAACTAGGATTTTCGTCATCAGAGACACACTTTATGAATTTAGTCTCTCATTCTCAAATAAATGCCTCTTTTCTGATTTCCTGCTACTGTCAGAATTCTTCATCTCTATGTCATTAGCAGTCATGGGAACCTGCTTATCTTCTGACCCTGCTTCTCATCCCAAATCCAAAGATTTTATCTGCCTCAGGCAGAAATAAACACATCTTAACAGACGTGAAACCCCATGGGAAATGCAGATCAAAGGATGATAAATCCTATAAAATTTAATTTAATTGATTAGTGGTGGACAGTGAAGAGGGGTAAATGCAGTCTTGTTTTTGACAAAGAGGATTTAAAAGTAGTTTATATCTGCAATTATGCCTGGTGAGAATTTTTGCTTAGCTACCTTACTCTTTCTTCCTTGTTGCTCATCTCCTCCCCTTTATCACAGGTTGCTTATTGCTCATCTCCCTCTGCTCAGCTATTTAAGTTCTCTTTAGTATCTTTCAATCAAAATACTTGAAAAGAAAAAAAAAATCCTACTTAAGCTGTTATGTAGTTTTTCTCATTTTTATGTAGACATGCTAGAGAACTACCTCGTGGACAGTGAATGCCACAGCTCTAACAAAAAACAGTGAGGAACAGCAACGTGTGCAATCCACTTCTCAGGTTTTGCACCTGAAGATGGAAGGGGGCAGGAGTACAAGCCCTGAGAAACCTGGAAGTGTGATATTGGGAGGGAGATATATAAACACAGAGCAGACAACTTCACTTTAAGCATCGCTGTTCAGAGAGCAGGAGCTAATCAGAACAGAATATAGACACAGAGAGAACTGCTGTGAGTGTCTGGGTACTGCATTCAATAACGCTTACCAGTAATGACAGATGTCTCATCTTAGCTTTGTAAAGTTCAGAGCCAGCTCTAATAAAGAGCTCTGTAGTCCTTTTATGTTACTTTTTTTTTTTTTTTTTTAAGAGACTTGAAGAAATTCCATAGGACTGGATGAAAAACAGTGTTAGGTTAGTACTAAAAGAGCAAAGAGGCTGACCTAGGTAGTTATAGAGTGGTTAGTCTGAAATTGGTATTAGGCAAAAAATAGAATGGTTGACTTAAAAAGCAGTCAGCACATAATTAAAGAATAGAAATAGTCTTCATGACAATCAGTATGGTTTCCTGCAAAAAAAAAAAAAAAAAAGAAGTAGCACGCAAACAAACTACAAGCACTCTGAAGAAAACTGTAAGTATATGGTATTGTCTATGGCCAGCTGTAACAGAAATAAAATCTAAAATGGGTAATGAATTTGGAAGCAACAGAGTGCTGGAAGCCAGAGCTATAACCCATCTATTTCAGGTGATCATAGTGTCGTGGTAAAATATAGGACTACTGAATATTATTTTCCTCTGAATTCCTGCAGGAGAAAATACTTACTTTGGTGTGAATGGTACTATCTCCCAAACTATTATTGTTTTTCAGCACAAGAAGTTGCAGTTACCTTTGCTTTAAAGTCAGGTTTAAAGTCAGGTGCTCAAGGAAGTTCATACACAGTAACAAATAGAGTTATCAGGCTCCTAATGATCTATTCTCCCATTGATACTCCTGGGACTTTGCATAAAGCTCTCATTAATGCAAATGGAAATGTGGAAAGTACATGCCGAAATCAACAACTCCCCCTATCGTTATAATAGGTGAATAGTCCCCTTAGGCAAAAAGTTACATTACTGAGTTTAATTTTTCCTTGACTACTTCCTCCTCCTTATGAAACGAATCATGCTAAAAAGTGTGGTCTTTTGGGTTGGTTTGTTTTTTAAGTGGATGTCACAGGAGAAAGTCAGTACAGAGGATTTATCAAAAACAACATTCTTGTTATGACCCAGTTCTGACCTGCTCTAGCCGAATCATCAATCACGGTGACAATGGCCCATATTTATCCCTGGTGCAACTGCACTGTAATTGACAGAATTACATTTAGAAGAGGTTTGCCCTATGGGTGTTTAGTAAGAAGTCTGGGGCGACGATTAGTCGAAGGTTTGCCTTTCTCTGCAGCTTGGATTAGTGCATACATTATGCAGAGGTATATGTACGTTTCAGTTTGCTACAGATGTTGTAGTTAAAAATTCATGTATGTTTGCACTTTGCTGCTCCAAGTTTCATTATAATAGAATGCGAAGATAACAGGGCCACAATCTAGTTATACAGTTGAAAGGTTGACAGAATAATTTCATTGTATTCTGCTTATTTACCACAATATTCTAGTATACTTTGGGGCTTGTAATAAATGCTAGGCATGGGACAGCTAAAATAGGTAGCACTAATGATGTCCTACAGGGAAGAGATATTGTTCCTAGATCTTTTATGACTGCATTTCCCCAAAAGAACACACCGAGAAAGTGATAACTTATTTACATGGTTCTAGTAAAAAAACAAAAATACTTGTCAGTGTCTAAGATGTCTACTCACTTATTGTATCATCCTGAATTTAGGTGCCATTTAGTCAATTGGAGTGGTCAAAACCATACATGTTCAATTCTCTGAATGGAAATCTTTTGATCAAACTCTTTGCTGGCATTAACAGACTAGATCCGTTAAAGCTAGATGGAGCTACCCAATGTTAAGCAAGCAGTGTGTTTCAATTTTTTATTTCCTAAACAATCAGCTGCTTACTGGGTGAAATTGTTCCTAACCTGAATTAAGGGAAGTTCTAACATTGACTCCACTGGGGCTATGATTTCACCTTTATTACATTAATTAAATGTAATGTGCCTCAGTAACAGAGCTCAAAATATTGATCAGTTAATGAAAGACCAAAGATCAATGCTTAATGCAGGTGTCAGCTGAAATGCAGAAAGTAGGGATAGAATAAGCCATGGTTTATTACTGTGTCTTGTGATACAAATTTCACAGCTGTGCTGTATCTGTATATAAATGTGGTAAGTAGCACTTTCTAGAATGGAAAACAGTTATGAATTTTATATTTATTAAATGGGCCATAAATGTGAGGAATAATTTCTAGCAGTAATGCTATAGTCCAGCTAAATAACTAGTTGTCTTACTTATGAATAGGTAGCAGCATATCTCATGTGCCACGATAATTCTACCACAAATTGATCCAAATTAATTGGATTCAAAATTAATCCAAACACACTGCTTAGGCACAAAGAAGAAAGTTCTTGGGTCTCTTTAGAAGGAGAGATATAGAGCAAAATTGGACTGACCGATTTTTTTTTTTTTTCAATTTTACTGGAAAACTTTCTGAGATGTACAGTTAATGTGATGTGCAGTAACATGAGGGCTTTGTACTGCAATTCCATGTGGGGTTGTGTTATCAATCAATGCGTCCTAGGGATTTACACAGAAATCTGCTAATGGAATACAGTTAACTTAAAACTGTGCCATCAGTAAGTGTCACTCTCACTATTGGGAGACATTAGCTATCACAGCAGTGGCTGGGAAAAATACAGAATACAGTACATGCAGTTCATAAACTGTTGTGAATTACATGGCAGCTCTTTCTGACTTTCTTTTGTCTACATAATCTTAAGATTTTTAATAGCACTCTTCACTGTTACCCTAGCACAAAAGACAGATCAATTAAGAGCAGAAATAAATGTAAACTTTCTAGTCAGTAAAATAAAATGTGTCTTGAAAACTACTAACTACGTCTACAACTTAAGCTCTGTGTCAGTGTTTCTCATTCAGTGGGTTACAACCCCAAAGTCATCACAAAATGTCACCAGAGGGCTGCAAGGGAGTGAAAATTTTATGACAACTTAAAGCAATGCATATCTCACTCTCCTGTTCTACACAAACCCTTATCTTTTAAGGCTCAGTAATTTTTGTAAGTCTCTTGAAACACACATTGTGGCAATTACTTTTTTCACTATTAGATTTGTAGCATATAGAGGGGATTCATAACATTTTTCTAATATCTATTAAATAGCCACTGTGTAAGTGCTTATAAGTCATACTTTCATTAAAATGAAATGATGCTTGTGATACATGATACTAGCTAGCATTTGATAGCTAATGCACATTAAAATTCTTGTGAAGACAATGTGAATTTTAACACATCAGCAGATAGGACTTTGTGCAACAAGGATTGACCAGATAGTTTATGGTAAAAGTACAGCAGGGCTTTAGCACATTAATTAGTATGTGCTAGCTGTAGGAGTTGAAATTAACCTTTTTATCTAATGAAGACTGTATCAAAGACTAATTTTTGTGGGATGCAAAAGGTAACAAACTTCACCAAGGAACTCAGCAAAAACTTGCTATATTTTCTTTCAGGGACAATGAAACTAAAAGCACCAGGATATTATACCCCTATTTAGAATTTACACCTGCATTTATCCCAGCATTTAACACAGCTGTAGTCTTGTGTATTAACAGCATTTGTGTTTTCTTTGTTAGAAAGATTGTGTTGATATGAGTTTTACTGAGCTGAAGCAATGCTAGCTAAGAAAACAAGCCCTGAGCTGTTCCACGCTCTTGTCCATTTGAGAAGTTTCTCCTCTTGAGTGTCCTCCAGCTGCTCCTTAACCGCTGTCTCACTGGTTGCTGTACCCACTCATTTACCCAGCCAAAGGAGGTGCCCTACCTTCAACAAGATTAATAGCAAATCTTTGCTCTCGTGAGTTGTATTTGGTTTGCACTTTCATTTTCTGAGAGGCTTACATTTGATCATCTCTGTGATGACCAATCAGAAAATCTCTACTTTAAAGGTGATGACAAGGAATAAAGACAAATTTGCAAGAAAGTAATGTAGTTTGTTCCATCATACCTATGCATACATATGTATTTAGGATATTTTTTTTTGCATGTGTACCTGCATATGTAAGTTATAACTCAGCTTTCTTTAAGATGAAGAAATAGTAAAACCAAAATCATAGAATCAAGAAACATAGAACACATACCTCGCCTAAGAAGTAATCTTGCTGCAGAAGAGGCAAGAGGCAGGCAAAGAAGCTAGCAGTAACATGAAACTGTAATTTGATGGTTATTTGAATCAAAATTTATAGAGAGAAAAACAGAACAGTGTACACTTTCCTCTCTGTGTCACTTTATTGTTCTCTCCTATTATAACAGCTTGTACCATAATCTAGTTTGGAGAACTGATCTAGATGAAAAATAACCACCAAAGGACAAAGTAAAGATCCTTTTTTTTGACTTGGTAAATTCTAATTTATGACTAAGACATACATTTTTTTGCCAGTCCAGTGGAAGGCATGGCACCACGCAGAAGGAACTAGAAAGGTTGTCTTCAGTGCAGCTCAAGCTACGCCTGGGACTTGATATGGGAAGATGGTTGATGTGGCAAGATGCCTTACAACTCTAGGACTTGGCTGGTAGGTGAGGAGATGGGAGGATTCATACGACCATTGAAGAAACAGGTCTGATGTGTCTATGTTCTCTTCCCCAGCTAAGCAGGACAGTGAAACAGTGACCCACTCTACTAAAAAATGAATGGTGAAGTGAGAAAACAGAGAGGGCCAAACTATTTCATTGCCCTGGGCATTGAGCAGACTTTATAAGGCTTCTGATGGAACATATTTTCCCTATTTACAGGTAACCAGTGTCTGTGTTCTACCCTTACCTATCTCTTTTTATTTACGTGACTGTACACGATAAGACAATAGAGGACCCTGGTAAAGCATCAGACAAAGTCTAACAACAGCTAATAAGAGGAGCATAGCCTCTAGATTCCTCAGGGGGAGAGGGAAATAACCAGAATTTTTGCTGTCCTCTGGGATGCAATTACGCTGTCCAGAACCACTGTGACCTGTCTCGCCTCCCCTGAACGCAAACCTGATGTCTGGTTTCACTGCAAGCTCCCTGCCTAAGATGGATATCCTAAGGCCAAATTCAATAGGCAGTCAACCACTGCACCTGCCAAAAACCAGTATTTTCAAAAGAACGCATGCCAGTAGATTATCATGTCTGTTTCAGTTAGAATCAACATTTCTTTTCTAGTTCACTTTAAATCAAATACACCACAGTACAAGAGATATATGCCTTAATTCCCACACAATTTAGAGCACCATGGTTCTCATATGTGATTCTGACACTCAGAAGAATTTGGGTTAAATTTTCAGATGCTTCTGCGATGTTGGATATTTAACTTCTTTGAATCCCAAAAGAAGAAACTTCAGGATTAATACGAGGCTATGTATTCTCAGGGAATAAAAGTAAGAACAATAAGCTGCCAACTGAAATATCTGAAATAGAATCAGTATTGCAAGTACCAGAGCTATGGCTCTTTCAAGAAGACACTCAGGAAAAATGTGGAGAAGAAGTTTTGAGATCTCTGTTGGACATTCTTCAGTAATGATTTAAAGGATGCCGTTCCAGCAAAGGAAAAACACACTAACATCTGTGTTGTTTGGAATCTGTTTACAATGAAATGTACAAGTTGCAGAAACTGCAGGAAAAGACACCAGTGAAGCACACAGAAATTTAAATTTTGGCCTTTTATGGGTTTCAGACCTGGCTAGTAGAGTGTGTATACAAATACAAGGGGTTTATCGCACTAGCCATCCTTGTCAGACTAACAAGATCTCCTAGACACTGTGTCCTGCATTCATACTCCCTGCAGTTGTAAAGATCTCTAGGCTATCTGTGTATATTTATTGGAGAGACATAGGTTTCCCCAGAGAACAATTCAGAGCACCTGGGATGAGCATTGCCCTCTTATCAGAATTTATTATTGCAGTATGCTACAATAAAGTACTAACATCAGGTAAACTAGCTCAGACAGCTAAGATAATAATTTAGGGAGCTCATTTAACTACCTAAAATCAGATGAAGCAATCCAGGCTGATGACATTGTAAATGGTCATAATAATATGAAAAACAGCAATAACAATGAAGCAATAATATTGCATATTATGGAAAAATGGCGTATTTTAACACTGGTATTATAAAATATGGGTCATTTTCTATCAAATCACTAAGAAACTTAGTGAAGCGATGAAAAACAAAATAATACCATACAGGATCAATTTACTTTGTTATGGTGTCGGTTCTTTTGGACAGCCGATGATGAATAGTCTATAGGACCCTGATAAATTGAGTGAATAAGCACAGACTGTTATATATGAATGGGAGATGGAAGATGGGAGAGCCTGTATCTATTTCAGAGGAGAGAGACAAGCATCAAGAAAATCTTGGGTTTTGTAGGAAAGATAGATCCTTACTGATTTGAATCCACATCAAATTATAGGAAAATTGAAGAAGAATGTTCCGTATTCACCCCAAAAAAGATTATGCCATTATACCTGGAGGGGTGTGTGTGCTGTTGCTGGAATACAGTCTCACTGGGATCACAGAGGTGTGGTGGGATAGCGCACACAATTGGAGCACTGCCATGGATGTATACAGTCCAGGAAGGTGAAGAAGGCAATTGCCCTTTTTGCGAGAGAGCAGTAGAAATGCATGGAGCTGTGCCGTGGGATGGAAGATGAAGTAGCTGAAAATTAGACAGAAAACCAACATTGGCAGCATCGTGTCTGTTCCAGATCGCCTGATCAGGAAGAAAAAGTAAAGAGACCTTCTTCAGAAAACAGGAAGAAGTCTGACATTAACAGACCCTAGTCCTCCAGACTTTAACCTCTCCAATATTTGCTGGAGGGACAGCACAGAAGGGCACATATGATCCAGAAGGTTTCTGAAAGTCATCGATGATAACTTTTTGAAACAGGGAATCAATGAGCCAATGACAGCAGGTAATCTGCTGCACCTGATACTCACAAGCAAGGAAGGTCATGGATGTGAAGGTGAGGGGCAACCTGGGCTGCAGTGACCATGAGATGGTGGAGTTCAGGATCCTGAGAGGAGGGAACAATGCAAAAAGCAGGATCACAACCCTTGACTTTAGGAGAGCAGACTTTGGCCTATTCAAGCACCTTCCTGAAAAGTATATTGGCAGCAAAGTGAAGACTAGGGAAAATGTGGACCTGCTGCTGAACAAGACAGGGAACCTGGTAAAATACAACACAAGGAAGCCCAAGGTACTCAGTGACTTCTTTGCCTCAGTCTTTGCTATTAAGATTTTCCTTTGGGAACCTGCGGACCCTGAAGAGCCAGCAAGTGATTAAAACATTGGAACATCTTTCATATGAGGAGAGGCTGAGAGCTGGAGAGCTGAGAAAAGTCTCAGGGGGATCTTGTCAATGTGTATAAATACCTAATGGGAGGGGGTAAAGAAGATGTCTCTTCTCAGCAATTTGTAACGAACAGGCTAGGAGGCAATGGGCACAAATCGAAATACAGGAAATTCTATATAAATTGAGGAAAAAACTTTTTTATTTTAAGGGGGGTCAGACAGTGGAAAAGGCTGCCCAGAGATATTGTGAAGTGTCCATCCTTGGAGATATTTAAAATCAAACTGGATAATGCCCTGAGCTGTGGCTGACCCCAGTTTTGAACTGGGGCTTTGGACTACATGATCTCCAGAGGCACCTTCCAGCGTCAACTGTTTTCTGTGATTCTGTGTGACTCTGTGATATACATTACATCTTGTTAAACTGGAAGGAGTGGTAGCAGAAGTTAATTAAGCTGTAGTACATACACAAACACATGAAATCATGGAGTTATAGCCATTAATATTTCTCTGTTATTTACAAGTGATTGAAGTCTGTATCATGCTAGTGTCCGTCTCTTTGTATTTATATGTCTGCACTGAGTGATATGATTAGAAGGCTTGAGGCAAGATTTTTAGAGAAAAGAGAAAAGCTAAGTCAATTGAAAGCAATTTCTGAAGGGAATAACATCAAAAACAAGGAGGAGAAATATTTGAAAAAGAGGAAAGGGATTGAAGGATATTGAAGATATTATGTTTATGTGGCACTCTGGCACTTCTGAATTCCTAAAAAAGAATTACACCAACAATAAGTTAGCGGATAAAGCAAAAATTTTGAGGAGAGGCACAAAGGAAAACCAATAGAACATCAAGAGCATCTGAAGTGCTAGAAGGCATTTTCCTTGTGGAAAATGTCTGAAAATCCTTAAGAGAGCTGATGAAGATTCATTTAAATAGCTGAGCAGCTCATTTAAGCAGTCAGCCAAAAACCTCAGTAACAGCTTTACAAAATCAGACTGTTACTATGAACTGGTGGCACCGAAGACAAAAACAAAAATGCATCATGTGTCCTGATGATGCACTTTGTCAGATATTGGTCGCAACTAGATTAAACCGTGCAATGAAGTAGGCTCCACAAAACACCTAGTTTTCACTACTTGCTAGAGATTAAAGATCTGATAAAAAAACCCAGACACAGTATTTAAAAAATATAACATGAAGATTCTTTGGGAATATACTTTTACTCTCAAACACCAAAGCAAACCAGAAAACTAGAATCTCTGTTGATTCTGAAAACTGCAGAAGCCAACTCTACCAGACACTGATTGCCCACAGAACATCTGTCAGCAACAGAGGAAGGAAAAATATCCGCATTATTGATATCAGATGGAATATATAGGAATAAGATATAAACATTATACATTCTGTTCAAGACTTTGCAGGGATATCAAAACAACTGGAGATTTCCATGAAGAATTCAAGTTCTCTACCTGCTGTTTTGAAGATAGTTTCCACCTTTCAGCGATACTTGGAAATCTTAGAATCTGGTTGATCCCACTTCCTGAACATTGACACAGGTTTATAAACTCAAGAATAATAGCAACTGTGAGGATGTTGGTAAAGAAAAAAAAAAAAAAAGAATAGGTTCATCTGTCGACTATGACTGGATAAAGGCATGTGAGATAAAAGCTAGTCTAAGACCAACTCTGGTATACTGTTGATCTGAGAGCTTGCACAGGAGAACAGCAGTGGTGCTAAGACAAAAGAACAACTTTGGAAGAAAAGAACACTTTCAGTTTTCCTTATACTTCTTCAGATGAGGAAGCTGGAGATGGAGGCTTAAGGGGAGAAAAAAGAAAAGTTTCAATGCAACCTGATAATAGTAAATCATAAACCCAAGGTTTCTGAAAATGTGTTTAATGGAAGATTCACCGTAACTGAAGAGTGCGTAAAAACAAAAACTGATACATCAAATAGTTCTTAGAACCTTTCTTTACAGAGATTTGCATCAGAATCCTAGCTCAAAATGAATCTTTTTTTATGGATGATCTAGTCTCCAAAATACTGAGATTTCATGTGTCATGGCCTCCATAGTTGTTGATTATTACATGACGCACACAATAATAAAAATCACAGTCTGAGATTTGAATATAGGCATTGGTCTTAATGGCCTTAATAGCCTTTATGCCTCCTGCTACTATCTCTAAACAATTAATACTGGATTTTAGATACCAAGGTGTAATATTGTCTGTCGTTATGCAAAATAATGAAATAGAGCACAGCATTATATTTATAATTATGTATCAAGTAAAATAGATAATATAACAGAATTATATTACAGAAATAAGTATATTATGGAAAGTACTTGAATGGCTGACATTCACTTTCTGAAGTATAACCTGTTTTCATTACATTGAACTATTCCCACGCATTTGGAGATAAGAGGTGAGTGAGGGATCTGTCAAAAAGAGAAGGCTATGTCTGACTCTTGTAACTCAGCCACAAAGCCAGGAATTGGTAGTACTTAAGAGACAATTATCCTGCACAAGGTTTGGAAGCTTCAGTTTTCTTTTTTTCTAAACTGAGCCATGACAGGCAATAAAACATACTTCATCTGGATTCTTGATGCAAGTAATGAACCATTGAAGAAACTTCTTATGCTTGGCCAGCGTTAGATCTGGACAATACTCAAGAAAACTGAGAAATATTTGATTCATCAAAATAATTTTCTGTATTAAATGTTTAAAACTTTAGTGTAAAATGTAAAATAAATACTGCTTTATCTCTGTTGTTGTTATAGAAGAAGTGAAAAATGTGTCGATTTTTCTGAATTAGAGGTAAGAAATAATGTAAGTTTTATTCTGTTCTAAAAACAAATAAATGAAAAAAAGACTAAAACATTCTCCTGATGAGAAAAATGGAGGGGGGGAGGGGGCTTCAGGGATGGCTTCTGTGAGAAGACACTAGGAGATGCTCCTATGTTCAACAGAACCTATTCCAGTGGCTCCAAGACAGATCTGCCGCTGGCCAAAGCTGAGCCATCAGTGACATTGGTAGCATCTCCATGATAACATATTTAAGAAGGGGTAAAAATGCTGCACAATAGCAGCTGGGAGAGAGGAGTGAGAACATTTGAGATCAACAACTCTGCCGACACCAAGGTCAGTGAAGAAGAAGGGGGAGGAGGTGCTCTAGGCGCGGGAGAAGAGATTCCCCGGCAGCCTGTGGTGAAGACCATGGTGAGGCAGGCTGTCCCCCTGCAGCCTGAGTGTGTGTATGCGTTTGATACCATTCCTACCCATTGGCACCATGACAGAAAGATTGCTTGTTGACAATACTCTGTGCCTAGCTCCAAATTGAAAAATATAAAAATGAATACATTTCTATGTGACAGAACTTTTTAGGACTTCAGGTTAATAGTACTGGAGATTCAAAGCCCTAAAGGTCCTTGAAGACGTGAATTATTCCACTGGCCTATTGGCAAGCTGTTGTAGCAGCTCCTAAAGCACAGTTCTTCACCCCCCAGCAAATATCAGAATAGTTCCCATGGTGTCTCAGTAGCATTGTGTCTTCCAGTCGCTGAAGCGGTTTCCTCAAGTCATTGGCAGAGCACTAGAAAAATCTTCACGATGATTTTGCATCCAACATAAGCACTGATAATCAGCAAAAGATTTAAAATAAGAGAGAAACATGAATTCAATAGTACAGTTTTTGCAATCTAACGGGATGCCCAAACTTACATGGTTTATCTGGAAAATATTATGAGTATCTATAGACATTACGGAACAGGTTTTTCAAGTTCTGCATCCTTACTTAGACTGCTTTGGCTGAGATATAAAGCTCTGTGAGGAGCTTTTAATCACCAACCTGTCTTACCCCGAATAAGAGCATAAACAAAACCCCAGCCTTTTCGTTATCTCATCAGTATACTAAAAGTAGAAACAATGGGAATCACTGAGTACAGATCAGAAGCTAGGACCAGTAAATAAATACTAAAAGAATCTAAAAATGCATGAAGAATCATTGACTGTAGGGAATTACATCAGTATTCTATGAATTAATTAAATATGTGTGATACCAGCTGATGACATACATTTGTTAGCTGAGGTATAAAAAACACAGAGATGTTCAAGAAATGTTTCCATACACAAAAAAAAATCATATTTTGTGATACTAATGAAACATTTAGTGTGCTGTTGGTATATAGAGAGGATTGTTATGCAGCAATTGCTAAGTTTAAATGCCTTGGTTACCAAACATAGATAATTTGTTTCTTATATTCAAAAAAGAATTAACCATGAAACTCACTGGGTCACTAATGTTGATTTCCAACGAACCTTGGTACAGCTGCCGTATTCTAGAGGACAGGGAAACTTTTGTCATGACAAAATTGAAAAAGATAAGTAGGATGTTCAGGAGAGTAAAAGTTGGGTAACAAGTCAGTGGGAAATGTACATAAAATGCTCATATAGATCTAAATCACAACCACATTATTCTTGACAACTAACATCATATGATGGAAGTTTTTTTTTTCCAAAGAAATTTGAATGTTTTCTTTTTGTGGCATTAGAATTTTCTTGATGAAGACAACTGTGGTAAGGTATCTCTACACAGCATGAACTTAGAGATTAAATTCTTAGAGATTTCTTACTTTCAAATACCGTGATAATGAACCAATGAACCAGAAGATCCCAAATTTAAGCAAGTATTAATTGATTATGAATGGTTTTGCAAAAGTACTAATAAACAGGATGCTATTGTCCAATGGAAAAAATATTTGTTTATTTAATTGCACTTTGTCCTTAATTCTCTTCAATGTCCCTATCTGGGATCACCTATCTGTTTTTCCCAGCAGGAAGGGAGACATCCCTCTCAGAGGTGATGGGAACGGTTTTTCCTTTTTATGTGTTGAAGAATTGTATGGCTATCAGCAATACAATATCTATGCTAAGGACTTTTTTTCCAAGTCCTTTGTAGTACTTTTAATTTTTCCTGCTGTTCAGGTTGACAATTTTTGTGGTTGATGTCTAATCATGATTATCATTGAATTATTTTTCAGTTACATTGTATAGCCCTTTTCCACAAAACTAGTAGGTGGCTAGAAGAATCATTCTCAGCTCTCTACTTTGATTTTATTGATGAGAAAGCTGGTGTCCTTCCCTTCAATACTGGACACTGGTACTGTGACTTTCAGCATGCTAGTGTCTCATTTTAGGAATGATCCATATTTCCTTTAGTTCCTTCAGCAAATGCATGTTGTGCTTATGTGGGGAGTCTGTATTGCAATCTGTATATGAACCTTGCTAGATATTATCAACTTTTTTATTCTGTTTTGCAACTGTTGACTGTACTGTTAGCATGGGCCAAATTGTCATTTTTGCTTTATATTTGGGGTGTTAATGGAAAGATATTAACTTGAAAACAATATCAAATATCTTGGGACACAAGAGTCATCGAAACTTGAGGAAGATTGGTTGTCTCCAAATGTTCTGTAGATATTTGGGGCCAAAGGAGAAAAAAAAAAAAAAGAAACAAAAGGTACATACTACTCTACTCTAGAGAAAGGTGTCAAACTGCAGAACCAGGTGAAGAAAAAAACTAGGACTGGTATACACCTCATCTAACTTCAGCTGTCTACAAAGGAACACGTATATCTTACCTAGGCTCCATAGATTTATTTTAAAGTCAATAGAGACTTAGCAAAGGTCAGCACATAGAAACTTGGGTTAGGATTAAATGAATTCCCCCACTGATTATACTGCCTAGATATATGCCAAATACAAAAAGAATCCCAAAGAGCTGCCCTACATTTCTACTTTGTCAGAAACTATATGCAATTGAGTAAATTCTATTTTACCTTTACAGAGAGAAAGATTACCTGAAGAAATATTGTGGATGCCTTACAGAATTCTAACCAAAGACAGGTTTACTGTGCTTAGGAGGCTGGAAAATGAGTATCTGCAGGTATGGTTCACAGTTTGCTAAAACTGTATAGTTTGGGGATTGCTAAAGAAGCCAGTAAATGTTTTCAGGAACACTTACAAGACCTGTAGCATGAATATACCATATGTCCTTGAAGAAAGCTGTAAGTGCAAAACACTGCTACGTAAGCTCTGCAAAAGGATCTGGGATCTGAGTAGTTCATACAGATTGTGACAGGAAAACAGAGAAATTGTTTGTGAAATGTACCAGACATGTCCACTGTCTGTGTTGCAACATATAAAGTTGAAAGAAATGCAGCAGAACACTGTTCTTCTCTTTAGGACACAGATACAGCAGCCCAGTGAGTTTCCAGGCAAAGGGAGAACTATTGGAAGGAAAAATATTTCAGTCATATACAAATTAAGAGTGTCAGAAACATAATGCTGACCACTTGTCTATACACTCACTACCACTCATGAAAGTTGCAATTTAGGGACCACATGTATTTCAGACCAAGAAAATAAATTTGCTATTCATCATCCGAAGAGTGAAACCCAGCTAGTCCCACACTGGCCATTTGCTGTATAAGCAGTCAACCATTTCCTTCCTGATGAATTTTTATGTTCCAAGATGAAACAAACCTCCTGACTGGCATACGTTACTGTATGTAAATACCAACCAAAATGCAATCCCTGAAAAAACCAAAGCTGACACGGTTGCCTATTGTCTATTCAACACTCAAGGAGCAACAGATGACTAGAGGCAATCTGCATTATTTATTAGAGAGACAATACAATTAAAGCAAACCATTCTCCTTTACAGAGAGGAAATATATGTTAATTCATGCACATGAGAAGTCTTGCATTTTGCAAGTACCTTTAGGTAGAGGTGAATAATGTGTATTCTCCTACCTACATATTTCTTATAGATTAGATTTGCCAAACAATACAGGTTCCTTTATAAAAATACAGGTATTAAAAAGAAAGCGACTTGGTCTTACTACTTTTTTTTTTTCCAGTAGGCAATTAGCAAATAAGTTTATGTTTGCCTTGAAGTGATCAGTGTTCAGAAGACTGCCGAGATGGCTCTTTAATAAGCAGCTGGTTGGCTGTAGGTCTTTCGAATGGACTGTGCTCACTGAAAGATGACCAACCAACTTTATTATTCTTGCTAATTGAGTTGCTGCTTGTCTGCAAGAGCATTTGAGGTGGTAAAACTAGTTATATCATTTAGTAAGCAGGAAATGAATGTAAATTAACTGAGAAAGTATCACCTTTCATACACTGGCAACAGAAATCTGACTGCAATAAAATATATATTGGAAGATGTTTTCAGTACTTAGGAAAATAAATTTTCTCTACTTGCAGATGGTAGTCTACTTCAATACTTCAAGTCTTTCAATATTACAGATCCATTTCATGAAAATATTATATTGCTTATTAACTAAAGTCGTCTAATATTTTTGATTAAAAACAAGAGTGAGTGAAAGTATATTCCACAGATACTAATTTCAGCTTTGTTATTAGACTCACTTTTATAGAATTCATCCTCTTTTTCTGCATTTGTTCTTCATACATTTTTAAGTGATCCTATTTTACTGACATTATGTGTACAAGGGAAGAGCATTCCAAAGTCATGGTTTTGAATATGCGTGCTGGAAATACCTGTGCTGTCGCGCAAAAAGCAGAGAGCAGTAAAATAGGGTGAATTATGTCATCAGTCACTACTAGGAAGTGCATCTCAAGCATCAGTGGCTAAGAAAATCTTTATTCTCATTGGAATTTAAAAATAAAGAAATCACCAAAAAAAGGTAGAAGAGAAAACTGATTGAAAGAAAGCAGGATCTGTTCATTAAAAGATTATATATGAGGAAAACAGGTAGCATCCTGTAATTTACATGGCTCTTTTTGTTGGGGGGTTTTATTTTTTTTCGTGTTAAGTAGTTGCAATAGTCTAATTTCCATTTTATAAAGACTCAGCTCCTTCTTACGCTCGGTGTTAGTGAAATCTCATTGGTTGACAATATAATTTCTAAATATATTGCTTCATTTATTCATCAAAGCAGTAGATAAAAGCAAATATGCGACTGGAAAGCACAGTCTCCCAACACCCTCATCACCAGCACATAACACTCACAATCCCTTGCATGCCCCGAAAAAAAACAGAAGCATCAATTGACCTGAATAAAAAAAATTACTTTTTAAAAAATCTGCCTTCTACCATTCGTCCTTCATTGACTGAAAACATTTTCAGGTTGTCTTGTAGATATACAAAAGGGGACAGCTAAAAGGATTTTCACCTTAATTTCTGACAGGTTTCAGAACAAAAATGATTAACAGGCTTGATCTACACAACAGATGCTCAGAGCCATTACAGAGCAGCACACAAAGCAACACATGAAAACCACTTTCATGAGAGATAATATGATAACACCACATTCCTCCACAGTGTTTTTCATCTGGGCAGCTTGCTTTCTTTTGCAAAAGAAGCTTCTGCCTTGATGCAACCAGAACTACTTTGTCAATGTTCCTGTCCCTCTACCACAGACACCTAAAGCTGCATCTCTCAGGAACCATTTCTTCAGGAGATGAAGACATTTTTTTCTTCAGGTTTCCAACACTGAACCTATACAGAATGCAGGTAAACTGATATCTAAAAGTCCTGAGAATCTCCAGATTGTGTATTGACATCTACATACCTTGATGGAGAAAGGGGGAATTTCCTGAGCTACAGCTTCAACTTCATTTGATTCGCTGAGTCAAACTTGTACCAGTTAATAAATGAAAAGAGGTACTGGGACACAAAATAATATGTGAAGATTAGAAGTGCAATTTCTCATCATGATGGGTCTCCATGAATCCTCTTCTTTCTCTCTTTCTTTCTAAGCTTTAAATATTTAAAATTAACATTTTAAGCTTCAAATTGTTTCAAACTCTTTTCATTTGGTTTAGACTATTGATTCTTTGTAGATAATTTGGCACATCCCTGAATTACTGGAATGTCAGATTTCACTATTGTTCATATGCACTAATCAAAGCAAGTGTGAATGTGCTAATTAGTAATTTTACATCCTGACAGAGGTTGTTTAGCCTAACATCAGTCGTAGAATTTATATATTTGGATAAACTTGCTTCTAGAAAATATAATGTCAGGGTAAGTATAAAGTGAGGGACAAAGAAAGGACATGCTTCTTTAACTGTTAATCCGGGCTAAATGATGAAGGAATTTCCTTCCCCTTAAAAATGTTGTATTGTCAGGCTTGGCAAGTACGATCTTCAGCTGTTCTTCTAGTGAAGTGACTGGAAAAAAAAAATAGCCACAAGAAAATTTTAAGCTGTGTATTTGTTTTCTGTGTGACAGGATAAAAATCAGTTCTAGTTTTGTTTGGTTTGTTTGTTGTTCCTTTTCTTTTAATTCAAAATAAATTGAGCTATGAAACTTCAAAAACATTGATATTTTTCGAATAAAAAGTACCACAGTCAGAATATTTTCCCATCTGTATTTGAGGCCTCTCATTTTTCATTTTCTCATGAATATGATGCAATGAATAACCTCCAGCTTTTATCCAACAGCTGTCTTTCTCCATACTTTTCCCCTTTTCCTTCTATCTATATAGTTGAACTTCTACAGAGTAAATATTTCAGAGGAGCAAAGTTGCAGCACTTTATATTTCTGCTGACTACTTTGTAACTTTTCTGATATTGAAGATATTTTTAAAATCTACATGACTGATCAAGAGAAAAGAACTGGGGCAGGAAAGTGATTACTGATATTAAAACACATAGTTTAATAATAAAAATCTCAGCTGGAAACTAAATAATGTGAAAACAAACATTAAAAAATAAATCTTTGATGCAAAATAAAATAGTGTTAATATAATTTTCCTATTAAAATAATTTGAGTGGTGGGTTATTGGTTTTTTGGATACAAAATTTTTAGAACAAGTTATTTTTTATAAAATATCTTTAGCCTATCATGATTCTCATCCAGATTTAGAAACTGGTCAACAAATTACTGAGGATAAGCAAAATAAAAATTGAGTAGACTAGTTGTTAGTATTCTTTCTCTCAGTGAAACAGAAGGGATCCCACTTCATACATAGTAGGATCAAGTGCACCCTCAGCAGGTTCATGGATGACCCTAAGCTGAGTGGTACAGCTGATTCGTTTGAGGGAAGGGATTCCAACTGGAGGGACCTTGATGGACTTGAGGAGTGGGCCCATATGAACGTCATGAAGTTCAATAAGGCCAAGTGCAGGGTCCTGCACCTGGATCAGGGCAATCTCCTGTATCAGTACAGACTTGGGGGATGAAGGGATTGAGAGCAGCCCTGCCAAGAAGGACTTGAGGGTATTGGTGGATGAAAAATTCAATATGAGTCTGGAGTCTTAAATAGTAACTATGCTATACCAGATATTGTTCCATGTATATATACTTATGAATTTCCATTTACAACCTTTCACACTCATTTATAGACATCTCATGTTCCTATACGCTTCAAACAGGTACTGGGAAACCAACAAAATGCTGAAATTTCATTATAAAGCCAGTATCTGTGACCCCGTGTAGAATTAGTTTTTGGAGACTTTCCTACAACACAGCTGGAAATTGATGTTCAGCTTCCAGTATTTGAGTTTAAATTATCCTTCCTTTTCAAATAAAGTATTTCCAGCACTTGATAATTCCACCTGACAACATGCATAAGCAGAGTATCATTTAGGCTCAGTAAGATTCAGAGGTAGACTAATGGGGGAGTAATACAGCACAGTCTCTCATTCACATACAATAAATTGCAAATCACAAGTAGTGTACAGGGTTGATACGAAGCACTTGTATTTCCTTCTCTATTTCCATTCTTAAGTATCTCTGCCTCTTCCTTGTCTTTCATCTGCACTCTCGATGCTTGCTGCAGAAGTTGTTAGATTTGTAGCAGCAAGCAATGCTGTTAAGGAGTATTAAAAATAGGCTAAGTGTGAAAAGTTTGCTATTTTGAAAACATGCCTGTGGTAAATATTTGTAAGATGCATGGTAATAACAGTGAAAATGCACTAAAGACATGCCCTGAGCCATGTGTCAAAAGGACAAGTTTATCTAGGCCTGCCAGGATTTTTTTAAAAAGGAAAAATATGCTTTTTAATCATCTGCTTGATAAAAAAAGCTGCTGGGAAAAAAACTGAGGCGGGTTGAAAATGAATGTTGGTTACTACCTCTAAAGAAAAATGATGTGACATAAATAAAAGATAATTGTAGTATTTAAAACCTCTAGGCATGACTCCAAAAAGCAAATGTTTTAAATAAGGATTGAGTAAACCCTGTCACTGATGAGACACAGCCTACGGTACCCCAGAAAAGTCACCAGAGCAGATCTGGTGATGTAACCAGGGTCAAGCACAGTCCAGGGATCTCCAGACGAATCGGTCCTCATGAGGTAAGTCCAAGGTGAAACCAGGAACCCAAGTCAGCAAGGCAAGATGAGGATCAGCGAGGTACCTGGGCAAGTTCATCCTGAGGGGCATGGCTGACCTGACCTAGCACTGTGGGTATCCTAACCTGAGCAGAAAGCTGGTCTGGCTGACCTGCAGAGATGCCAATGAACCAACATTTCTGGGAATCTGGGAACCTGAGAATTCCTGCATCTGGAATGAACGAAATGAAAATGGAACTCAAAAACTGCAGTGGGCAGAAATCTGTTTTATCAACAGTTACACCACAGTGATTTAAGTCTTAAATTCTGTACATAATGACTCATAGGTGTCGTGGTTTTAGGCCAAATCCCACTGGGGACGTGGGGGACCCCAGATGGGACCGACAGATGCTCCCCTCTACCCCTCTTCGAAGAGAGAGGCAGAGGAGGAAAAAGAGACTTATGAGTTTAGAAGGAACTAAACTACTTTAATGAAATATTAATAATAAAATAAAAAGAAAATAATGAAATATATACAAAACCGTATCAAGCTCCCAGGATGACAATCACGACACCGGCTGGCACTGGGGCAGTCCCAGGCTGGACTCAGTGACGGACGGGAACTGGATTCCGGATCTGCAGGCAGGATCGGGACCAACGGCAGACGAACAGTCCTCCTCAGATGTCGGCCATTGAAGGAAGAAAAGAGAGAGAGCCAGAGCCAGTGCTCCCTGCTCCCCAGCTTCCTGCTCCCACTCCTGCTTTTTTTGATCCCTCAGAGGGCTTTTATACTGAGCATGATGCGGATGGGATGGAATACCCTGTTGGTCAGTTTTGGGTCACCTGTCCTGTCCGCTCCTCCCTGTAGGTGGGACCCCACTGTGTTTTTCTGCTTCCAACCCTCCAATGTGGCAAATAACCAAGTTGGTTGGCCTTGGGTGTTATAGTGATAAGTATAAGCAAGAGCCTCTCCGCATACCACGTCTGGACATCAGCCATAACATTGGTCTTATCACTCTGAGAGAGCGAACATTGTCTGCACAATATGCTGTTAATTTCAGCAGTTAGAAGAGGCCCAGCTAAGAAGCAAAGTTACTGAACAAAATTGGTCCTGTTTTACCTCAAACTAGGACAATAGGTCTGGTGCTCTTTGATTGCTGCATGTCCAAACAGCACCCAGAATCTTATTACATTTCAGTTCACAATGTCTTTGTGACATTTCTAGATTGTTGTAAATAAAAAGAAGAACAAGATAAGTTATGGATTATTAGCCTTTCTACACTGAAGCAGAAACTGAAGGTTCTGCTGGAAAACATGATGGCTACATCTGAACCGAGAAATAAAAGGGGCCAGCAACTATTGTGTTGTTGAAAGCAAGTGGCATGCCTTGGGTTATGTCCATGTAAGTAAGTCACTTCACCACAGCGAACAGAGACTTCTCAAACAGACGGCATATAGGGAATGGTTCCTGGGTGACTTTGTCCTACCAACTGTGACCAGACGTTATCTAGGGGAGTGTTGGCTTTTAATAGTCCAAAACTACACCAGGAACGGATCTAACGATTACACTGTAAGAACAAGTGTGTGGCAATGCTTGATCTCAACTCCTGGCCCTAATATAAACATATAAGGAATGGGCACATTACTTAACAATTAATTGAAAAATACATTAAAAGTTTACACATAGTGGGATGTACTTGGGTGACAGATGCAGATTACTGACTCACATTAGGACCTGGAAAAATCTAGTGCGATGGAAAATTTTCTCTAAATCACTAAATCCTTCCCAGGTGTACAATACATAAAGAGACACCATTACTAATCCAGGCCAGACCCACCATATTTTAAGGCATATGTCCTCTTAAAGGCTCCCTGGATACAATTTTTCCACCCCTATTTTTCAGAAAGAAGAATGAAGCATAGATCATTAAAGAAGTACAAAATGCCATATTCATATTGTTTCAATCTAAATGAAATGAGAAATAATCACTTAAATACCCTGGGGGTCTGGATCTAGGTCTTTTACCTGCAGTCACACAAAAAGTCTCACAGAATACGCTTGAGTTGGATTTTCTTAATAAACTGTCTTGATTAGAATAAAGGATCACCTTTTACAAAGCAGTGAACGTCAAGCAAAAGGATTTTAGTATATCTATTGAGAATACTAAGACCTAGATTCTCTTTATGTTTTCATTGTTTATATGATTTTTGTGAGCACAGTGTTACTAGTTTTTTAGGTACTAAGTGGACAGTTAAAGTTGCAATAAATGGGCGCTTCAAAAGCCAATTACATTTTGAAAAATTGCTTCAGTCCATCTCAGCAAGATTACTTCATTACGTACTTTGGAAAATGTCTAGCTGTTCTGTTACTGTTTTACAGTTTGAGTTTGAAAGTACTGGCCCAAGGATGTAGCCCTGAGTTTTCCAGGAGAGAAATTGCCCCTTATTCACAGGCCCAGCTACTTAATATCCCATGTAAGCACATTTTAATAGGTGCCTGAATTTATGGGAAGTGCTTATCCAGAAGCTACGGAAGACACTATTGATCTTCCTCCCATTTGCTGTTAAAAACACAATTTGTTTGAACTCTTGTAGTCTTTCTGTTCTTGGATTTTTTTGTTTCATTTTGTTTTTAATTATCTTCATATTTTTTAGCACAGCTTTGTTCTACCCATGCAGCCAGATGGGGCTCCCCAATTAAACTGTATTGGTATTTTTCCACTCATGCAAACCGGTCTATTTACCTTGGCAGAGTAAAATATGTTTTCTGTTTTAAAATTTATTTTGCTATACATGTATATATGCATATATATGTATAATATATTTATGCAAAATATATACATATACATATAGATTATATATACATAGATATCTATAACATACTTATATATAATGCACATACCTCTACAACTATACAGTTATTCCAAGCATGTTCATGTATTTCTTTTCCTATGTAAAAGGAAAGACAATCACAAGGGTTGTTAATCTTCCAATATTACATTTATACATTTATCCTTTGATAGTTAGGTTGAGCTGGTAACTGAGTACCTTAAAACAAGGTAAAATGTTTGTGGAAAGGCCGTTGTTTCCATTTTAGAAAGAGACAGCCTGGGGCTAGATCATTAGAGGTACTTCGGTGCTCACTGAATGCACACAAAGGATGTTTTAACCCTTGCCCTAAACCTTACCCATCAACGCCAAGCAGAGTATCTTATTCTGGCCTGGAAGATTTCTAAGGATGCTTTGGGCTAAGAGCTGGAAGTCATCTCTAAGCATAAGTGAGGCACCTAGGTCTGGTCAGTGACATCTTATAGCAAAACACGGAGATGAAGATTGCCAGCAGGTCCCACTCCTATCAGATGATGGGATGGACTTGCTTGCACATGCACAGACATAAATCAACCCAATGTAAGCAGCTTGGAGAAGAACACTGCACTGAACAGCTGACTTGTGTGTTTCTATTTGGAGACATAAGGATCAGCTATCTTAATTTGGGCAGTCTATCCATGCTTTTTGATTTTGTATGTCCTCTCTTGTTATTGGAGGAAAAGCTGAGATGATGGAAATCACTCACAGTAGCAGCAAACCTTGCTTTTAGCTATTGAATCCATTCTTCATCTCCAGAAGCATGAAAAAGAAAATAGTCTTTCAGGCCAGAAACCACTTCTCACTTTCCTTCATGGACTCATTGCTTCCCCCTTGTTGGCCCTGCAGTATGACAAGGAGCAGCTAAAGGGATCTAGCATCTTCACAGAAGATGGTCAATTGTAACAAGTGGGCAGGAATTGCTCTAGATGTAAAAGAGTAAAAATGGATGTTTGGAAGGAGAGGACAACAGTCTGAGGGTCCTACAAGAAGTGTGGCTTGAGGGCACTTGTCCCCAGTTAAATAAGGAAAGCAAATGATATCAGGAGGAAGGACTAGCTGAAGGGAAGGGGAGAAAGGCACACTTGCACCCTTGAAAGCTCCACTCACACCCCCTGCAGCTCATACCATAATGAGGGTGATGAAACACTGGCACAAGTTGCCCAGAGAGGTGGTAGGTGCCCCATCCCTGGAAACATTCAAGGTCAGGTTGGACGGGGCTCTGAGCAACCTGATCTAGTTGAAGATGTCCCTGTTCATAGCAGGGTGGTTGGACTAGATGACCTTTAAAGGTCCCTTCCAACCCAAACTATTCTGATTCAATGATTCTATACCACCTTCCTTAGTAAAGTCTCAGTACCTTATCCTAAGCTGCTGCCTCCACTTGAACCCCTCTGAAATATTGTTGATACTTCCCAGACATTCCAGTTACCACGTTAAAGCTTTTCTAAATCCTCATCCAACCCACACTCTTCTGGAGAGGCTGCTGAAGATCTGGCAGGATGCTTAAGGACATCTGAGCTAGCACTAAACCCCTACCTTTACACAACCAAATTAGTCTTTATCTTCCTGAGAAAGGTGTCAACATGAAGTGGTTCCACAGCTGAAGGTAAGCAGAAGAAACAGCAAAACAGGAATTTTGCACATTGTTGGACATGAAGTGCATTTTCAAGAAGGTTAGTGGCACCAAGACAGTATTGGATCATATTATACTTTACCTGAAATACAATCACAGGCATCCAAAGGCTTTTTAAAATGTGTAGGCACATATTTAATTGGCTGTTTCTGACACCCAGTATCGCCTAATTTTTCAAGTCAGAAAGAAATCATTGGGCCAGCTTAGTGTCAGGTTATCTATTCTTCTCACCTCACATAAGATCAGAGACTGTGCTTTGTGGTGTCCTGTGTCAGAATACATTCTATAAACCTAAATTCATGGTACCCGCTATCTCTTATCTGTATCCCAGGCTCCTAAAGTGCCTGAGAGGAGTGCCATTGCCCTAGATTCCCTCTGTAGTCAATGGACAAGGACAGTGGCTTCTAGATGGTGACACAGAATATCTGTGGCCTGAGTTAGTTAAATGGGGTCAGTCCAGACTTGACTAAACTGCTATAAATCTGTAAAAGCAATGCAAATTTCCATGTACTTAAGCAGAAAGAACTATAACTTGTAAGTCAGTGCCTGAGGCTACTAGTCATTTTTTGTGACTTCATTCCTTCCTCCAAAACTCAAACTCACACACAGGCACTTTTTTTTTTTCCTTTCACTTTATGAGAAATGAGGGTGGAAGTGCCATTTTACAGCAGATTATCAATGTTAGTATTTTGGCTGTAATTGGACAAATCTACAAATTCTCTTAGGTATTTTAAAATAATTACCAAAGGTAGGGCCTAGAGATTTGTAGAGCTCAGTAAGCTGTAGTGGATTCACTTTTAATGTCTCTTGTGACTTTATGTGTTTAAAAAGCATATTCCAGATGCTAAGTTTTTATTAATGATTCCAGGCTTGGAACATTTGAAATAAGTGTAGAATAATAAAGTGTTTCATATGAAATATTCTGTGACCTACTTTCTCAGTCCTCTTCAGTTATGAGCTAGTGGTAGTAGGAAATGGAAAAAGAACACAAAAGAGCCAGTGATTTAGATTTCCCAACTAAACAAAGTTAAATATTGTTCCTTTCTTTGTAGCAGAAAGAAGGTTGCATATTGTGTTTCAAATAGTGTATGAACATTTGTCATTCTGTGGTAGGATGAGTTACACTTAAGGGGTATCTTCAATGGCTGGTTCATTGAAGTGCATTCATGGTATGTGCAAACTGTTCTCAGAGAGGTGCTATACCCAAGTGGCTTGAGGACTGTAAATCAGCCTATGTCACTTTTATCTTTGCCTGTGACACTGTTCTTCTGTGTGTTCAGGGTGAATCACCATGTGAAAAATCCATAAAGGCAAGCATTTTTTAAAATACCAAGACCTTCCCTGCTTAAGATAACATAAATAATTTTATAATTAGTATTTTATGTATAGAAAAATGTGTATGTGCAGAATATATTTATGAAATAGCAACAGTAAATAGTAATGAAAGCCGGTGATGATTCAAGAAAGGTTTCATTATAAGAGCAACTGCTCAACTAGAATAAAAGGTGATAAAATTAGGTATCATAAAATCAGTGGCACTGTACCAGAGTGTATTTGAAAACAATTTACAGGAGCTCCACAGGTGTAAAGATATTTCCTTGGATTTAGAAAGATAGTGTTATGGCACAATATTAACAGGAGTGATCAGTATATGAGAGAAAGGAACTAAAATATCAGTCCAAGATTTTTTTTGACTGGGACATCTGATTGAAGACATAGATGTATGTATGTATACACTTACATATTTGGTTATAGAAATTCATCTGCTCAGAATGTCTCACTGCTCTTCAGCATTTCAGAGTGGTTCATGTACTTGTGGATGAGTTTTGTCTGAAGGTCTATTTGAGCTCATGGAAGAAGTGCCATAATGGTGAGGAAGAAATGGTCAGATATCAGTAGCTGTCAGGTAGCAGTCCCTTGCTCCCAAGTCCAGAAACCTTATATTTCTATATAGTGTGGATTCTGCCCCACAGGATCACTGGGGAACTTCTAGATCACACTAATATAACTCTTTTTCATGACCTTTTCTACCCTGATATATTATTTAGATTATCCCCATCACCACCTCCCAGTATAGCTCTTATGAAACAGATTGAAACAGAAAGGCTGCTTAGAGATTTTGTGTCAGTTGCACTACGAACTTGTGCTTTTAGCAGATGTCTGCTTACCCTCATACTCCTCCTTCTCACCCTCTTGGTTTGCGTATAAGAAAAATAATGAAAACAGAAAATGCCATGATTAAATGTTCTTTTTCCGATCCACTGCTGTCCAAGGACAAAGCAATATAATTCTCCCTTTCTTAGGGTCTGTATAGTCTTATTTCACATCCATTTCCACCCTTCTTAATTTCTTTGGAATTGTGAAATTATATTCGTAAAATTGAAGAAATTGAAAGGGTCATGAAGCTAATCAGGGTCCTGAGCCAGGGAACCAAACGCTGTTTTTTGCCTTCCCAAGGGACTTCAGAGATATCCTGCATCTAGCTAGCTACGCTGAACAGCAAATATGTGCACTTCAGGAAAATAATGGAATTAAGTGGCAAATTAGGAGCCTAAATATGGTTAGTATAATAATATGACATCCTTTGATGAAAACTGAAGAGGATGAAAGAACTATTATAAGATGTACTTGTAGGCTGGACGAAGCATTTTTCAGAAACTTCATTTCTCAAAAAATGTCTGTTTCACAATTAAAGACTTAACTCAGATCCTTTAGCTTATAACATATAAATGTGGTGATATCTTGTGTTTGGACTATGAGGACCATGACTGGGTTTAAGTGCCAGTCAGAAGCAGCGTAGCTTGCATGTAGGTGACAAAAAGGATACTTGAGCCAAACTGAAACTTTTGAAAAGTTATCCTATGCTTTAAATTGGTTTTCTTGAAGAAAATGAAAATTAGCAATGCACTCTTACCAATAACAGTAAACATCTAGAATTGATCAAACAGACCTGAAGAATTTGAAAGACAAAAAAAAAAGACAAAAAAAAAAAGTTGGATGAACTATTATTCTTAATAAATACAGCTTATTTGTTATTCTTCTTCAAATCCATTATGATAAATACAATCACTGAGTGTTTTATTCTTTAAAAAAATATCCTTTTCCAAAATTATTCATTGAAGCATTGTTTTCAGTTCATTCAAATCTGTCTGTAACATCCAGTTCTCCCACAACCACATTAAAATAAGACAAAAATGAAGGGTTTTTTTGTTTCCTGAGAGGTTTAGAAAATTATATAGCTATATAAGGAAAACAATCAAAACCAACTTTTGATTCAGCTGTGCTGTGCATATAACTTAGCTTCTGCTTGCTTTAGAGTACTCAATGGGAAATCAATAAGAATTTAGGGTTCTAAATAGAAGATAAAAGCCCAGATAATATCTTGAATCTTTGCCAAAAAGATTAAATGGCCTGTCAAAGACTGGCAGGAGACTCAGGGTCTAGGTCTACATCTTCTGGTACCTTCCACTTTACTGCAGGTATAAAGCCATCAGCTTCCAGAAGTTTTTTTCTGTGATGATTGTCATCCCTAACAAAACAAAACTGTGTTTCAATTCTTTACTGCACCTCATGCAGGGGTAAGATGCATGCTTTTTGGGATAGGGCTTGCTCTGGCACCGGCAGACACCTCATTTATGGCTGTTGTCAAAGCAACATACTACTATTAATTGTCTGATCATCCTTGGGAAAAGGCTAACAAAGCACTAACTGTACATCTCTTAGAAGTGTATGAAGATAATTTAAATATATTAAAAGCCCTCAGATCAGGTGAACTTTAGGAAAGGTTGCAGAGTGAGAGAGAGAAGAGTCACCAGAGTTGTTTTTTTCAGATGACTTCATGGCAGTTAACATCAGTGAGATGCCTGCCAAGGCGAATGAGCTGCAACATTTGAACGATGTCATATACAAAAAAAAATGGGACTGTCACAGAGACCACATGACAGCCAGATGCCAAAGGTGCTGAATTTGGCAGGATGTTGTCCACTTGATAGCACCTAATTCTGTCACAATTTATTGATTTTAATTTTCGTTGCTTTCCTTCTAAAGATGGGTGTTTACAGACCCGTGCCACAACAGTCCTTGACCCAAAGCTTAAAATCCAGGTAGAAAAGAGCGGCAGAAGTTAAAGGAAGGGAGAGTCAAAGATCAGGCTCTGCCTCTGCTTCTTCTCATGTCTCCTGTAGCGTTCCTAGTCTACATCTCTGAGCTCAGACCCTCATGGCTTTCCCAGTTCTCTCACGAAGCCTGTGGCTATGAGCTGGAATGAACTTCTCAAATTTATATTTTTTTATTGTTTGCTTAATGTGCTTGTGACCAACAGCACACCAAATTTAGGGAACTATAGCACTATGCAGTGGAAAGGGCATATACAAAATTAAAGGAAGAGAAACCAGACATCTGGAAACGTAAGAACCTCCCAAGATTCTGCGTATTCAAAGTGCCCCCCTTCACACACACATCCATCAGGTTTTGAGTGGAAAGGAGAGAAGGGATAAGCTGTTGCATTTTTTACTGCTGCAGTGGTTTACAAGTCTATAGATTTATTTGCCAAATGATTTGGAGGCATGCTTTACAGCATGTGAAATATTTGCCCTGATTGTTGACTTTTTGTCATTTATGCACTGCAGAGTCATATTCACAAGTCACAAAATTTTAGTTTTAGTCCCTGATGAGACTACTGAAACTTTTAAAGCAGAGGTATAATGAATAAATAATGCATATCATGCTACCTGGTATGAGATCACAAATACTGCTTTTTCCTAAAATACAAAAAAGTTTTGGTCTTCACACACTTCTTCACTAGCGTTCTGTGATTAGTCAGATCCTTATGGATAACCCTGATTCTGGAAATTCAGATATATACTCAGAAAGCAGCATATCTATAGATTCTTTTTGTTGCATAATCTTTAATATTCCTTCTACTAAGAACAAGAAAGGATTGAGAAAATCCCAAGATCCAAATTGAAACTATGAGTAGGACGTTGAATAATATTTATGTTTGAAGCTGGAATCCTTAAGATATTCATTAACAGGCTTAGGAATTTATTCTCAACATGTTTACATTCATTGCTTGTATACCTTTAAAAATTGTTCATGTCTGTGTTCATGTTGACTGACACTGGACATACTATATGGATGTATAAGAATATATATTATCTGGCTAGTATCAAACAGATTTTTTTTTTTTTACTCTTAACTTTCTGCTTACCAAAACCCCAAAATATTAGCTTTAGATAAAAAAATACCCAACAAACCAACCAGTGAAACCCACCACAGAGTACATAAACATCTAGTAGTCTTTCTCTTATCTGATTTCATAGTTACTGAGGTAGTAAAAATACTGAGAGGTGTGACATGCTGGTGTTATATATATAAATGGGTTTCTGTTCTGAGCATGAGAAACAAAATTATTTCACATTAATTGTTATAAACTATTAATGGATTCTTTTCCCAGGCATAAAAAGTTTTTATTCTTTGCAGAAACTAAAGAAAACTGCTCATTAATCCTGACAGCTTAATCATAGTTGTTGACCTAATTGTTTGGTTTAAGAAACGACAGTAGGCTTTATCTATTGAGCCTCTGCTTACGTAATTACTGGGAAACAGGTGATTGAGCCAGTGGGAAAATAAACAGAATAATAATAACTTTTAAATGATATGATTACTCTCCACTGAAAAGGCAACATCTGAAGTAGAATCTCTTTCTAAAAGCACTTTTAATATGTAATTTCTTAGGTGTATTGCTTTAAAAACAAAAGAGCTGATACTCATAATTGTTCTCCGTGGCAGTGTGAAATGTTCTCTTTTTTCCCTCTGAATTGCTGTAATTACCAACTGTGTTCCTTAGTAGGCCCCACACATTGCTGAATTTCCTTTTATCTTAGCACATTAGCTATACTTTTTCCTCCTTTTCACTTTGCTTGTTGTCTGTTTTAGCCTCTGTTCAGGGAAATATTCAAGCTTAAGGTGTTCCACGGGGACTTGTGCTTACACTTAAGTACTTCTCTGAATCATGATGCTTTCTAGAATTAGGGTTCTTTTGCTCTCACAATAAAATACCTTCACCTAACATGCAATGGATTGGAGAAAGGACAAATAGAAGTGGAAGGAAAAGCGATCTCTGCATATGTGAGCAGGTCATAGAATCATTAGAATGGTTTAGGTGGGAAGGGATCTTAAAGATCATCTAGTTCCAATCCACCTGCTATAGGCAGGGTCACTTCCCACCAGACCAGGTTGCTCAAAGCCCCATCCAGCCTGGCCTTGAACACCTCCACAGATGGGGCCTCCACAGCTTCTTGGGGCAACCTGTTCCAGTGCCTCACCACCATAGTGAAAACTGTATTCCTGATATCTATTCTAAATCTACCCTCTTCCAGTTTGAAGCCACTCCCTCTTGTCCTATGACTACATTCCACTGCCCCTCTCCAGCTTTCTAACATCCAACATCTGGAAATGACCATGAGAAGAAAGACCGGATAAAAGAGTAGTACTGAGAAGCAATAAGAAGCTTAAGTGAAGAACCTGAAAAATAAGGTAACAGCTGAAATCAAGATTTCTGGTTAGTTACGTGTTTGAAAAGACTATGGCTAGAATAGATTAAGAAAAATAAATGATTTGATTTTAAAGAATAGGAAAAGAAAGAGGTAAAAATAGTATTCTCTGCCTCTCATTGCAGCTTCTCCTTATTTGAAAGACTCAGGAATCAATTTATCTAAGTCATAGGAGTCCATCAGAAGCTACTGAAAACTCAGAGCTCATTTAATGTAAAAAAGATGAGCAGTCCTTGGAATGAAATTATTGTAAGACAGATGTCTGAAGAAAAGATTTTTTTCAGAGCTGGTTAGGTGAAGAAAATCCCATAAAATTTTTCTTCAGATTTAAAAAGTAAGTACTTTTCTTTGAAATGTTCACTGAGGTTTTTGACCTTTTCTGACTGTAGGCTTTCCCCAATGAAATTGTAAGAATGAGGTCCAAATTGATCTTTATAGAATGATCTTAGTTTTTGCATAAAACAGTAGAGCAATGTCCTAGCATTTATTTTTATCTAATGAGGAAAATGGCTATTTCAGAATTCCTGAAAAAAAAATGAAATTATTGTTTTCATTCACCCAAAAGTTTAATTTAATAAAAATCGAATGTTTCAAGAAAACCTGACAGTAACAATTGCATGGAATACATGGAAATGTTTAATTTTTACAATAGCAAAAATGTATTACTTTATTTGCTTAGTTCTATGAAACTGTATTTACATAGTGTTTTTTTGATATTTTTTATATGGTAAATTTAGTATCTTAGTGAACAGAAAGATAAGGAATAACAAGTCTTAAAATGTTGGAATCTTTTTTAATGAACAGAAAGATAAGGAATAACAAGTCTTAAAATGTTGGAATCTTTTTTAAATTTTATTTTTCATTTGACGGGAAATTTCAAAATATCAAGTATGTATTTTTGTATAGAGCAACAAATTAATCTTTTAGAATATGCTGATGAATGAAAAATATGGTTCCTGATTTTTTTTTTAATATTTACTAGTTCTTTAGAGGGTTGAGTAGAGTTGGTGATAATATGCCCATTTAAATCTCTCATATTTTTATTAGTCTTTCTGTATGTTAGGCTGAAAGTACCTTCCAGCGCATGGAACAGGCTGCTGCGAAAATTACACTAAGTGTGCTGTTTTGTGAGGTAAGATTTACATGCATATATCACAGAAAAGTCACATTTGTTTCCATATGACACAATATCCCCAGACTTTCAAAAATTCACCTGCATTGTTTAAAATGAGGAACAAAGGTGAATCTAAAACTACAAGGGAGACAAGAATTAATTCATCCAAAATGAAATTGTTTAACAGATTTTATGAAGCTTATATGAATTGAAATTGCTAACATTTAGTTCCTGGTGCCATGTGCTTATCTGAAGAGCTCATTTCCCCCAGAATGCTCAAGGAAGTGTAACTCCACGACTAAATAGTTGTTTAGTAAAGGAGTTTAATATGAAGCAACAATAGATCCATTTCTTGGGCAAGAACTGAATGCTAATTTATGGGATGGTTTAATAATTTTTCAAGTTCACTTTCAATTTTATTTTCAGTGTTGTTGTTTTCTTCTGCTTTGGTTTTAGATCTGTTTTTACAAGTGTACTGGACTCTGAAGCCTGCCCGCCTATTTGAAGTTTTCAACTTTGTTTACTGATTAACAATGCCAGAAACTGCAGTTGAAATTTTACTCATTTTAATTAGCTTTCTTCACCCACTGCACAAATGAAGTATGAGTTTATTTAATGTGACAGTGTACGCACAGAGTCAGTGATTTGAGTTTTGCTCTTTAATACATTCCTTCAGGTCGCTATACTTGGTGATTCATTTACATCAATAATTGAAAAGTCATCAGTCTCATCTTGACTTGAGAGCCTTGCCATACTTGCTAATGATATGCATGATTGGTCATCACAATAAGAATGTACCATAATTTTTTTTTTTTTTAAATTACATTCTGTGAATTAATCCATATAAACTGCAACGATGGCATTTTAAAAACAACTCTTCTTAATCTATTGCAATTTTTTTGTTCCCATTGGTGGTAAAACTGTTTTTTTTTAACTTCCCCTCATTCCTAAGAATGAGAAGTCTCGCTGTTACTTGCCATAAAAAGACAGGGTCATGTCAAAGCACTTGGTTAATCTTGGATTAATCTTGAGTTGCATCTCATGGAGTGAGGACCATCGTTTGACAAGATAAAACACAGCAGTAACAGATTCCTTTAATGTCTGGTATTATTCAAAATATAATAAACAATAATAAAAATAATAAATCAAGCTTGTTTTTTAATATCTTATTTGTTTTATAAATGATTAAACTGAAGGTCAGAGGAGTTATAAGAGGTAACCAGCTCTAGGAATATATCCCTCTAGCCTTGATTCCCATTGCCTCAAATAAACAATGCTGCATCATATTCCGTAAGGCCAGGAGTTATCACTGTGAATTAAATTAAAAACTGCCCTGTTGCGGAAGGTAACAGCTGGTTTTCTTCCTGGTTCAAAGCTCAGTATATGCAATACTTTGTTACAAGAATGAACTTAACAGAAGAAAGGAAGGCTACCTGTTGCCTTTATTGGTTAGTTTTGTACTGGGCTGCAGAGAGATGAGGAATTGTGCCTGAAAGCTACAGAGACAGATCCAACAGAGTGCAATTATTTGCTGCCTTTATAAAATTAACTAAGTAATTAAGTATTAATTATCTTGGTGGACGACAAGCTCAATATAAGTGAACAGTGTGTTGCAGCGACAAAGGAAGCCAACAGGATGCTGAGCTGCATCAACAAAGGCATTGCCAGCAGAGATAAAGAAGGCATTATCCCACTCTACTCAGTGCTTGTCAGGCCACACCTGGAATACTGTGCTCAGTTTTGGTTCCTGCTATACAAAAAAAGAATTGGACAGGCTGGAGAGGGTCCAGAGAAGGACCACCAAGATAATCAAAGTAATGAGAAGCCTGCCATGTGAGGAAAGGCTGAGAGAACTCGGCTTGTTCAGCCTTGAGAAAAAAAAAGGCTTAAGCAGATGTTATCACGATGACCCAGTATTTAAATGGTGGGTACAAAGAGGATGGAGACTCCCTTTTTACAAGGAGTCATATGGAAAAGATGAGGGGTAATGGGTACAAGTTTCTTCTGGGGAGATTCTGATTGGACAGCGGAATAAAATTTTTCACAGTGAGAACAATCAGCCATTGGAATAATCTCCCCAGGAAAGTGGTGGATTCCCCATCACTGGACATTTTTAAGATTCAGCTGGACAGGGTGCTGAGCCATCTTGTCTACACCGTATTTTTGGCAAGAAAGATTGGAGCAGATGATCCTTGAGGTCCCTTTCAACCTGGTATTCTATGATTCTGTGATCTTAGGCGTCAGTTGTACTCTCATGCTGTGGAAAGGAAGGAGGCAAATAAGGTGGCCAAGTCCTATGTGGGATGGATTTTAGTTCTGATGGGCCATGTTTATCATTTGCACCCAGTGAGGATGGGTGCTGGTGTCCCTGTGTACCTGGCAAAGAACTAGACAATCGAAAGCAGAGATTCTCCATCTGATTAGGAACAGACTAGGAGACTACTAAGAAGGTGACTTAGTATCATAGAATGATAGAATGATCTGGGTTGAAAGGTACCTTCAAAGATCATCTAGTTCCAACTCCCCTGCCATAGGCAGGGACATCTTTCACTAGATCAGGTTGCTCAAAGCCTCATCCAACCTGACCTTGAACACTTCCAATGATGGGGCATGTACAGCTTCTCTGGGCAACATGTTCTTGTGTCTCACCACCTCCACTGTAAAAAATTTCTTCCTCATGTCCAATCTAAATCTAGCCTCTTTCAGTTTTGAACTGTTGTCACTTGTCCTATCACTACAGGCACTGGTAAAAAGTCTACACCTTTCTTATACATCCCTTTAGATATTGAAAGGCCACAATAAGGTCTCCGCCAAACCTTGTTTTCTGCAATCTGAGGAATCCCCCCAACTCTCTCAACCTGTCTTCATAGGAGAGATGCTCCAGCCCTCTGATCATTTTTGTGGCCCTCCTCTGGACATGCTTGAACAGGCCCATGTCTTTCTTGTACTGGGGACCCCAGAGCTGGATGCAGAACTCCAGGCAGGGTCACCTGAGAGCAGAGTAGAGGGGGAGAATCACCTTCCTTAATGTGCTGGCCACACTTCTTTTGATGTTTGCATCAGTGCAGGCACATAGCAACACACAGGGTAGACATTTTCTCTGTGTACTAGAGGTTTTGCAAAATTTGTTGCAAACCAGAGAAGCAGCAAATATTTTTGGACTGGAGAAGAAGACTGGAGGGAAAGATCCACCCTCAATCAGTATAGAGCACACGATTTCTTTTCTTTTCTTTTCTTTTCTTTTCTTTTCTTTTCTTTTCTTTTCTTTTCTTTTCTTTTCTTTTCTTTTCTTTTCTTTTCTTTTCTTTTCTTTTCTTTCTTTCATTTCCAAACAGATCTGAGATTTCACTATTTCAAAAATTATTGCATTGTAGCTCTGGAAAAGGAAACCTCAGGGTTTTGGAGTGTTTATTTAAGCAAAAAGTACTGGCAGATGCACTCAAAACTCTTGACAATTTTGGGTCTGTCACATGACACTTGAGAGAGAGTGTATTCACTGATGAATGACCTTGTGGCTGTCCTCAGCCAGCTGGAACCATGCTTTCCCATCCATGGCATGTATCAGAGTGTGCACCACAGCTGTTCTCCATCAGAAGCTAAGTGCAATCCTTTCAGAAAGCTGTCGGCAATTAATTGTTTCCCTTTCTGAATTTGTCTCTATTTATGGATTTTAAAGAGAAGAAAAGACTGCAGCAGAGATTTAGAAGCAGAGAATCTGGGGACTTGTGTTGATGTTCACAGGTTGCAGGTGGATAAACACTGCAGAAAGGAGAGAGGAAGAAAGATATGCAGGACCAAGGTCAAGTCACACCTCAGTATTTAACAGAATTTCCAGGCCTGCTTAGCATTTATTCTATGATAGAAAGTCAGTTAGGTCTTGTTAATGCCAGTCCTCAGTATAAATACAGCTAGGTATTGAAGTACATATTGGGGTTTTTGTTACTCTTCAGTACACCTGAAGTATGCTTACCAGAGTCAGAAAAGTTGCTCTCTGCTGTATTCAGCTGCTTGTGCTCATGCTTAAAGTACTCATGGCCATATTCATACTTAAAGTCAAGCCAGTACCACAACTCTGGAATTCCTCTGCCTGTTTTGTTTCTGGGACCTCATGTAGGAAAATACATTTCATTTCCCTTACAGTGTAATGAAGAGCCAACAGTGTTTGCTCAGTGATTAGCTCATTCATCTAATCTGTGGGAAACCTGCCTTCAGATTCTTTCTTGGCTGGACTGGACTTAGATTCCACCTCCCACAAACATAACCGAACTGCTCACTGTGGTAGGCTGTGCCTGTTTAATCTCCCCTGCTCAAGCTGTTTTACATCATGCAAGTTATGAGATATGCACCAAACAGAGGTCAGGAACTTATCTTTCCCGTATTGTCCATGAATGCCTTAAACACTGAGCTGTTGAATTTTTGCAGTTCGTTTCTCTCTTGTGGGACAGGTTCATTACAGCAGGTATTGAGTCCACCTATAGGGCAGCCTATGGGTAATTTATGTGAAAGCTGTTAAAGTTGGAGTTAAAACCTCTGAGATAATAGGATGAACAGGAGTCTGAACTCAACTTGCACAGCCCAACAGAAGTGGTCTGTAAGGTCTAAGGCTTGTGTGTCCTTCATCTCTTTTACTTTTCAGAGAAAGGATGATTAGTCTAGGTGCCAGGAGAAGATTAATGGCTGTAAATACAAGCGGAGATAGGTTCCCAAAGCTCTCCACTCACTACGAGACTATTTAGACACTTAATTTGGGACTATGTATTCTGGTAATGGCAGAGTGCTTAAATACAACTCATTACAATTCTGATCCTGGGCCCTCTTGCGCATCAAGCCCTACAAACTCCTGCTGAGACTAATTTAGTGGAACTCTTATTTGTATGGTCAGGAGAGGACATCTTTTGGTATCACTTAATCTCTCGTACTCTGCAAGACAGAACAAAAGCTCTCACGGATTCCGTATACAGCCAGTTCAGCCTTTGGATAGGGCTCTATTGATAAGGTTGACCAGCTGAAACATTTAATCAGGAAGTTATAGTTCTTTTAAATATGAAATAGTATTTAAAATAATTTTTATTAATAACTTAAGAGGATATATAAAGAAAAAATAATAGTGACAATGTTAAAATCATGCTATAAATCAAGGTTTGTCCTCACTTGTTATACTAGTTCTGGACACATTGTCTCAAAACTGTATACTTTAACTGTAAAACACTCAGACACGGTAATTAACAAAAATAGTTAGTCTTGGATGTGCTCCTTATCTAGAAAAAAAGATATGGACTGACTGGTTCTATTTTCATTTGAGTACCAATTGAATAAGGGATATATCAGGACTTTATAGTACCATAAAAGACGCAGAGAGGTTGAATTCAGTACATCCATTTATTCTGTCTTTGTTTTCCAAGACCACAGGGACATATAATGAGACTGAATTATAAAAAAAATTAAAGCACAAACTTTTTCACACCACACCTAGGATAATTCATAGCTGTACTATACCAGTAGGACCAAAAGCAAAACAGGCAATCAACAAAGGCTTAAGAAAATACGTGGGTAGTACGTCAAAGTTTTGACAAAGTGTATGCAAAAATGTAAAGTAAAGCCAATGAATGCTGCTGGTCTTTTGTTTAAATCTAATGGTGACTAAAAGGAATGAAGGATTGGCACTCATTACACACAGATTCCTTCATAATTGATCTCTGCGGCACATAATACTAGTCAATTCTAACCACAGCATGGAAATTTCTGTGCTTTTACAGGGACTGTTCAGCTGTGACAGTCTATCTGACAAATTCAGTTATGTTAACGTAAACTACCTTGCTAAGCCTATAACTGATACCTGCTTAGGAAAGATACAGGAAACAGAGAATGTGCAAAATTATGCTTCTTCAGATTTCCTACTATATTCCTGTAATCTTCTGCAATGGTAGATATCATATACAATAGTGGACTGATACGGACTGAGATGCTGCACTACTGCGCTACGGGACCATCATGTCATTTCAGCTTGTGAAATTAAGGAGGGAGGAAAGTCTCCTTGAAAACCCTAAAGCCTTCTTTCCAAATCCTCCTTGGGTGAATTCGCTCTACGCAACGTTCCAGAGCTACTGATGAAGAAAGGTTTCTTTTCCATTGAAATGCAGAGCTGGAAAGAGTCTAAAGAGACATCTAGTCTTTTCATCCTCTTCTTCCAACCCTGGCAATGAGACAATGTTCTCTATATGTACACCATGCTTATCTATTCTTAAAAACCTCCAGTGGCACATTCAAAAGGATCACTGGCGTACCAGCTCCAGTATTTAACTGTCTTTACATTAAAAAGGATTTTCTTAATATTTGATCTGTATCTTAGGTACAAATTAAGCTGATTACTCCATGGATAAAGACAGCAATCAACCACTGTTCTGTTTTGCAGTAGTCTTCTACATATGGCCTAACCTGAACAGGAATTAACTGGGAGAAGTCCCTTGACCTGGCTTATACAGAAAACAGACCAGATGATCAGAGCAGTTCCTTCTGGATTTATAATCTATAGCTGTGTGAATCATATATGTCTCCTGAGCAAAAATATCAAGTCATTCTGCTTTCTTTTTTGAGACAAATACTGCAGTGTTTCATTTGACAGAAATATCCCATTCTCCTCTGCACTTACACATTCCAGGAACATTCCCATTATATTTGCAGAAAATTGCAAATTTGTTTTCAGTATGAATGACAAGTAATAAAATTAAACTGTATTGTACTGTACTAGGTCACACACGGGAGCCAGAGTTTGTTTATTACCAGTTCCTCTGTTTTTTCCTTCCTTAGAAGATAGCTCATTATTTCCTACAAGATCAGTTATTTGAAATCTATAGAGTTGGCTGTAAGTGTATGCTGTTTACCATTCTACACATCAGTCCCTTTCCTCCCTTTCCAAATATATAATTACATTTTTTATAGATGCTCTGCTACGTTTTTGAAAGGCATGTGTTTTGGGTTGTTTTTTTTTTTTAGAATATGAGACTCATAGAAGCAAAGTGGGACAGTGATGTTTATTTGCACACCGATACTCAGCATGACTGAAGTTTAGTTGTAGGGTTTTTTGCTTTGTTTTTCCTGCTTTTGTTTTCTCAGCTCTGGAAACAAATGGAAAGACTGGAGACTGAGTGCTGCTGCAATTAATCCTTTTCTGCGGCTCCTTTGAAAACTGAGAAATCCAGAGGAATATGGAGAGGCCCTATCACCTTACCTTTTTTATTCTATGGATAAACTGTAATGGGAGATTGTCTTAAATCAGAAATAATGCAGGCACTAGGACAGTTTGAGGTATCTGTGAGCATGAGAATAACAAGCAGCTTCCTCTCTGAGATGCACGGACTTATCACAGTCCCATAAGGACTGTGATGCAGAGGTTTGTACTCTAAATGATCTGCTGCTTTCTCTTGGATGTCCAGGATGACAGTGAAATACTTTCATTTTCCAGATGACGAGAGTAAAAAATCCTGATCAGAACTCAGATCATTCACCAGTCCAAACATTAGCCTTGTTTGCAACTGGTCAGCTGACAGAAACTGGGAGTTATCCTAAGATAGCACTTCAGTTTATCCTTTTTATGCTTTATAATCTGTCCTAACAAAAAAAAAAAAAAAAAAAGATTATAAATCCCTAATGAAAATAAGCAGTAACTATTAAATTTATAAATTTTTTCTATATAATTCCAACCACATTTTTAATGATCTCAAAACATTACCAAACATGACCGCTATAACTGTAAAAATATATATGTCCTCATTTATATGTCAAAATAGAAAACATTTCCTTTTAAATCTCTAGGATTTTTTTTTGTTTCTTTGCCATTCGGTTCCTTTTGTTGTATTTTTCCTTCTTTCCAAATGCTGCTTTTCTATATGCGTAAGACTGTACCTGTGATACGGGTAGTTTCAAGGAGCAGCTGAAAATGAAACTATTTTGAGTTCTTTCTGGAATTTTGGATTTTCTTTAGAGTTAATAAGCAACAATGTTGGCAAGCTCTGACTAAGTTGAAGTGAATTATGCTCTTGACAGTCTAAGAGGGCAAACTAAGATCCCACACCTACGTCAGATGAGAAAATGGCAGGAAAATGTACCAACAAAATATCTTTTCCATCTTTAGTGGTTTTCTATTACATGTTTCATAACATACAGCTATGCAGAAAATTAAGAATACCAAATAAAGCAATAATTTGCAGCAGATGATAAACTACTGTCCTTTTCTCCTTCCAAAATATCCATTTAAAATCCTTGTTTAAAAAAAGAAAAATATGGCAAGGATTACAAATATTCTCATGGGTACAGCCGAGTATTTGATTTTTCTTGTCTTCCTGGAATATTTCCTGCTGTTGCTGAATGTTTCAAATGGTAAGGAGGTAAAAATTAGATTACTGCAGGAGCTGCAAGTGCTTCCAATTTGATTGAAAACTCATGTACTTCAGAACCAGGCAGAGTAGGTCGCTCTTCTATAATTATTGTGGAAACCAAAACATTTTCCCCCTCCAAGGAAAACCAATTATGAGCTGCAATAAAATGGTTAATTATATTTTAACATAACTTTACCTTGAGGTGAGTTTTAAAGCTGCTACAGCAATACAACATTCAATAAATAAATTTGGCTGGCAGCCATAGAAATGAGGTTATTAGGGCTAGCAGTAAACAGTATTGTTCCTAAACTCAATGAGTTTCCCATTACTTATTAAGAGGCACTGATACAAACTCCTTGGGGGGAAAAGTTATAATACAGTATATGTTAAAGATAAAGCCTTTTGTAAGGTAACAGAGACTTTAGTTATTTTTTGTCCATATTCCAGGTAAAGTTTATTGACCGACACAATTAAAGAGCCATACAGAGAGAACTTACTAAATAACTGACTTTTGTGCATAAGTCTGAAAGCATAGTCTTGGTTTTGTCTAACAAAAATTAAATCAAACATATTCCTTAGTTTTATGCTCTATTTAAGAGACTTTTAAAGATTTTACTGATTTTTTCTTTTTCTATTATTTCTAATTTTTATAAATTGATCCCCTAATAACAATGCCACATAGTGGGTCACCTCCACTGTACAGTCTAGATCAGTCTTTGTCAACTACTGTTCTCCAAGATTAGACAGGATCTCCTGATTAGGCAGGATCTTGGAAGAAGTACATTCTTCCCTTCAATAACTCAGTTCATTATTTTGAACTACAGCTTTCCAGAAATTCCTACATTTCTGCTGCAGAATCTGAGAAATATTCCTTGTTTTGAACTACAAAAATACTAACAAAAATATTTTTGGTGTTACAAATTTGCATAAAGTAGTATGTGTATGATTGATTGTATAGCACATTAATGTGACATGATAATTCCCTGCAAACAACTAGAAAAAAATATTCTAATTAGAAGTGATTCTTTAGTTATTGGTGAATATTTCAGTATCAGCCCCCTGAAAAGCAAGATAGTGGGATCCTTATGAACAGAGATATTATTTTTCTTTTTTTAAGAAAAAATGTTGTTGTGATGTTTAGGTCTGTAGATCACTGGCCTTCCTGTGTGTGGATAATATTTCAGTATAGCCTCTAATTTCTCATTAAATTCAATGTTTTAGAATCTTAAAAAACTTGAAGGACTTTAATGATATGTTAGCAGAAAGTGAAAAGCATATAACTCTATTCTAACAGTCCTTACTTTTCAACTAAAAGAAAATCTGCTCACCTTCCAGTTTGGAGCAGCTGAGACCCATCAAACAACTGAAAACAATTTGTTCAGAGCTGGAGCTGTCATAGCCTATTAACGTAAAAAACAAATGAAGTGCTGCTTCTGACTTCAGCTCACCACTTCATACGAGCACTCTCCCATTTCACTTGACAGTTGTGGACATTGAAATAATACAAAACATAACCCAATCAACAGACTGTGAAGAATATGAAACTAAAGGCAGATGTTCAAAAGCTATCATCACCTTTCAGCTTTAATTATATTGACATGGAACAAACAAGTGATAAATCAACTATTTTATAGTGTAATAAGCCTTATTCTACCTGTTAACCTAATGCCTCTTTGGGTGGCATATTCCAGGTACGTGGAAGACCATGGAGTGTTCTGTATGCAAGCAGTCACAGAAACAAATATTGTACTAAAATGTTATTGAAATGTTGCTGGTTTTCAAGAAGAAAGTTACATTCAAGAGCCTTATCTTGGGTTTTCTTCCTACACTCCCTCCACCTGTTATAACTTTGAAGCCATTCATGTCATTCATACTAAGTCTTACAGTAATTTGTAATACCCTAAAGAGAAACAAAATGGATGAAGATTTGTGTATTATTTACCTTAGGTTTCACTTTTATTGGCGATGACTGGCAATTATCCAACATGATTTATGACAATCCATTATGCTCTGGGGCAGCTCGTAAAGATAAAAGAAAAGGTGTAGCATTACTGCACAAAGTAGGACTTGGAAGCCAGCATTTTTTAAAATGAAATTTCTTGATATATCTTGAGTTTATGGACCTATTTTATCTTTAATGCTGTAAAAGACTCTTTGGTACTTTGCCAAACACATGAAATCTGGTTCCTTAATTTTACTGTGATTTATAATGGCAAAATTATCCCATGACATCCAGTACATTCAAGAATTCACAGCAGAAATACGGAAGTCTTTTTGTTTGAATATTGCTTCTCAGCTACCTCCATAGTCTGATCACCTCATTTAAAATATAGTGAAAATGAAGGAGGGGGATTTCAAGGGCATTACTGATCTCCAATCTCCTGTAAGATTAAGGACCACAGTAAATAAAACTTCCAGGGAATTCTAGGCAGAGGATCAAGCTAAGTGCTGCAAAAGAGGACTTTTTCATAGTCCTCATTAACATGACTCAGGGAAGAAAATTCTCTGTTGATTCAACCTGCCAGTTGGGTTAAGCTTCAGTGTAAAATTAGAAACATAAAACAGGCTCTAAATCAAACTATTGTCACTGTGTTCGCTGTTGCCCATTCCATAGACTGTGCTTCTAGGCACCGTGCTCCACTGCCTCAGGGAGTGAAGGTGGTTAATAAATAACCCTTCTTTCGTCCATCCTTAAATAGAAACCCAGAAAACTACAGCAAAACCATGAATGAGCCAAAATTGATCCAGACTGATTGGTTGCTTTGATTTCACAGAATTTCTGTTTGAAGTTCTGATGAGTCCATTTTTTACGCTTCCGGTATCCCATGACCCAACTAGAGAGGATGCCTTGGTGGTAAAGATAAAGGACTGAACAGATTCATCCCTTCCATATTCATTCTGTTTTCTCAGAGCTTCTGGGCAGCACACTGTGGTCAGACCAAGATATAGCAACTTCAGAGTTTTTTTATTTGCTTTATTAGCAGTTTACTATGAAATGTAAGCAATTGAAAGATGTACATAGACAGCAGATTTACACTAACTTTTAATGTGTTTGTAGACTTAGATGACTTTTATGATAATGCTGCTCTGTTTGGTTTGGGGGCTTTTGTGTATTGAATATTTAATGATGTTTTAATTGTTGTTGGTTGTTCTGATTAGAGTTAATCCATGTGGCACCTACAGTGTGCTGGCAGGGGGCGCTTTATAAATGAAAATGGTCATTATTTCTTACTGTAAAATACTGAATCACATTTAGGGAAATGGACTGAAATTTTACAGATGGGTGGTTTTATGAGTTCAGAAGAAAAAATAATACATTTAGCTTGTTAGTCAATGCTGCAAAGTAACTCTCTTTTATCACATGGCTTTTTACCAATTGAATAGACTCCATCTGGAAAACTTACACCTTGTTAAGCCAGGAAAAAGATGTGGAGGTAGTATTTGTCCTTTGCTAAATGAAGTCAGAGGTAAATTTCTGCCATATCTATGTAAGTCCTTGGTCGTGTGGACAGCAATAGTGTTGTTTTCACTTTGAGTTTCAGTTGCTACACAAATACCCTAGGAATTGCTACAGCACTACCTTTCAGACCGCCTTCAACATCTTCAAACCTCTATATGAGGTTCATGTCATATAGATGTACAGAATCTACTACACCATGCCCAGGGCTCTCTGACTTAGCAAATTTTCCCATCCGCCCCATTAAAGCAGATTTTTGATTGTTTTGCTTTACAAAGATTTGGGTTCCTATACAGATAACTGTATTTCAGGGGGATAGTACACGTATCCCCATATATGGTTTCACTGTATATTAACATGACAACAGGACCACTCAAGATATTGGCAAATTACTTTTCCCTAACTTCTGCCAAACATTGCTGATGTTGAGACAATACTGAATTTCTGAACCAACATTAAATTTCATGTTCCTAATAAATATTTTCCTCTACGACAAGAAAAATTCCTGCAGAAAAGTGTCTTCTCAGAGTGCACTTACTGCTACTGTGAAATACCAGACTGATGAAGCTGTACATCAACAGGCTGGCCTTATCCTCAGAGCAGATGTTAGAGGAATTACTCAGCACACACTTACTTAATTTGTCCTACACATGTGCCTTGAGACTGACCTACAGCAAGTGCAACCTAGGAAGAGCAGTCTTTGATGAGCTCCCAGTGGTCTGAAATGCTTCTCCTCAGGACTAAATGGACTGAGAATGCCAGTACCTGGCCGATATGCAGCCACCTTTGGTGTGAAAGAGAGATAAGTGTGAAAGCTTCAGTATTGAAGAGGTCAGAAATTTTTTAGATGAAATGAAACTTAACTAAAGCTGAACATTTCTCATATGCCTCATCAGATCAGTTTCATCAAGAAGAGAGAGGAAAAATTTGGTATTCTACTCAATGGTCTCATACCTGGGTCACTTTTCTAAGATATTTAGAGTTTCATTCTGAAGTCCTTCCTGCACCTAAACCACAATGATTATGTTTTTAATTCAGCTAAGCATGGCCTTGCACTAGGTGTCTTACATTTTAGGTTAACTAACTACCCAAAAACCTCCAGCTGCAAGAAGTTATTTGCAAAGTTGTGGGTTTTTCACGGTCTGAAATCTTGAAAGGTGCTGTACAAATGAGATTTCACATCCACCATTTGGAAGACCCAAATCCATATTTAGTGACACTGAATTCTATTACAGCCCCAAATGCTTGATGTCATCCTTTTAAACGCCTAATGCAACCATACAGCAACATCTATCTCTTTCTTTCTCCTCCTACCCTCTCTTTCCTCCTTCAACATATGCCATCACATCCATACTTAATATGAGTCTGCTCTTCTGATACATAGCAAAGCAAAGATCGCAGATAGTTGCATTTCTCCATTTGTGATCAGAAGTATATGAAACTGGCAGATCATAAAGTTGGCTTTACACTGTTGATATTATTATGATGTTGTAATTTGCATTGATCTAAAATAATTTTTGTTTCATCACTCTCTGTGGTCAAAATAAAAGTAATAATTTAGCTAAGGAGCTTTTGAGTTTGTTTTTATTTTGGAGAAAACTAAAACATATTCCCTAAGATAATTTTAAAAGGTAAGAGTAACAAAATCATAAAAAATAAAAATGCTATTAAATAGGTTGTAAATTTCAAAGTGATACATGAATGCAATAACCCAACTGGAGATTTGGGGAAAATAATAAAACCAGCATGTTATAGTACTGACAATGCGACAGCTACAAAAATCAATAAAGGGAATTTAGGAATCTGAGAAGTTGTAAGGTATCTGCTGAAGTACAGTAGAATTTTAGAGAGGAAAGTATAGAGGGCTTACAATCATCAGGACTGGAAGGAAAGAAAAACTCATTCCTCAATGGATTCATTGTTCTGTTTTTCATGGGTTTGTGGTAGGGTTTTTTCTTTAATTATTTGGAACGTTTCATTTCAAATAGGGCAAAAACTTGAAATAGGAATTTGTGAACCTTGCCTTTATAAACCGAAGCTGTTAGTGTCTGGTTCTTGGTATTTACTTCAGAGCTAACTGCAGTGGACATGCAAATATAATAGTACAAACCTCTGAAAGTAATTAAATCACATAGTAAGATTAGTTCAACCCTTAAGATAAAAGGGCTGAAGCTGCTTTCATGACAAAGAGCTCTGCATTTATAAAACCATAAAATCACTTGCTTAAATCATCTGTGTATTTAGCTGTTTCAGTAATAGGTACAGGAATATATTTCCATGCATTCTCAGCAATCAGTAACCTCTTAGGACTTTGCACATACAACACCTGCTCTGTTCTCAGATTCCAACAACTTCAGTTTCAAAGCAAAAATTCTAAAGCTCTATGAACAAAGAATAATTTACTTTTTGTGCTACTTTTGCTCTTTTACCGTAATGCTTCATAAGGTTGTGGTTTCTAGCATTCTTGTCAGTCAATCCATTTGATTATTCATGTTTCATACAAAAAAGATTTATAACTGAAACATATTTCAGTCTAATATTTTTTGACTATGCACTATCTAATAGTTGACAGCAGTTTGGGAGAGACATAAGAAAAATACAGGTATGTTTCAGGTCACTAGAGTAATATGGCATTGTGTTTATGATTGCTATCAAAAAAAAGACTGTTTTTTCATGGAGCTTTGGTATTGTCAGAATGAAGGATGACAAAGAAAGCACATTAGAAAAAGCTAATTGTCTAAAGACTGCTAGAACATGTGAATAATATAAACTCATTTGCAGTGAAAGAACATTACATTAAAATTGACTGTGTATATTTAAATTTAAAACAGTTGGGCTCTTTCTCAGGAAGATGGAGAGAAAAAAGACTATGTAAGTGAACTGAGGAGAGAGAATCTGGATTTATTTCACTAGTGGCATTTATAGTAAGCAGTAAAATGCAAGAGTACTGACCATTTGCAATGTGTAGGATTTGATAGGCAAGCTGACATGGGAGAAGGAGAAAAGGAAGAAAGAAAAAAGATCTTTGAAGCTGCCTTTGAAAAGAAGCAGTCCAAGGTAGCGGAGTTAACCGGATTTTAGTCCAGCATCTATAAAATCCCGGCCAGGCAGCTCACATGCTTGGTATTAACATAGACAAAACATCTAGACATCTCTGGAACCCTTAGTCACCACTGAGAAAAAATATTCTCATCCTTTACCAGTCCAGTCCTCAGATGCTTCAAGGCATCAATATATGTAGTAAAATTTAAAGAAGCTTATTTAAACTCCTGGCCTGTATCAGGAATAGTGTAGCCAGAAGAACTAGGGAAGCGATCGTCCCCCTGTACTTGGCACTGGTAAGGCCCCACTTTGAATACTGTGTTCAGTTCTGGGCCCCTCACTACAAGAAAGACATTGAGGTGCTGGAGCGTGTCCAGAGGAGGGCAACGAAGCTGGTGAGGGGTCTGGAGCACAAGTCTTATGAGGAGCGGCTGAGAGAACTGGGGTTGTTTAGTCTGGAGAAAAGGAGGCTGAGGGGAGACCTTGCTCTCTACAACTACCTGAAAGGAGGCTGTAGTGAGGTAGTGGTTGCTCTCTTCTCCCAAGTAACAAGCAATAGGACAAGAGGAAACAGCCTCGAGTTACACCAGGGCAGGTTTAGGATGTATATTAGGAAAAATTTCTTCACAGAACAGGCTGCCCAGGGAAGTGGTGGAATTGCCATCCCCGGGGGTATTTAAAAGATGAGTAGATATTGCCCTTAGGGACATGGTTTAATGGTTGACTTGGCAGTGTTAGGTTGATGGTTGGACTCAATGACATTAGAGGTCCTTTCCAACCTAGACAGTTCTATGATTCATATCAGAAAGCAGCTCTGGGTGCACAGTGGGTTCCTTTGGGGAGAAGCTGATCCAGGTAATGTCTCCTAGCAGCCCACATAATGCACTCTGATGGCCAATGCTCCTTCAGCCACAGACTGTACTAGACCCCACGTGACATAAAACACTTCCAAATACATACAAGATGTACCTCAGAACTTCAGCCCCGGTTATTTCACTCTACAGATGCTCTTTTAGGATATCACATCACTCCTGATTTAGACACTGTTTTCTTCTTTCAGAGTAGGGTCTCATATAAGTAGGGTCTCAAATAGATGAAGGGTGGTGTTCTACCTTCTTCATCAGGTATATCATATATGTGTTTAAGTATAACTCATACTTAGGTTTGGAGACATTGGAAACCATCTTATTACAAACAACAGTATTCTTCATTGTTATGTAAACTATATTCAGGTTACATGCTAACTAAATCTAAAATTGAAAAAAGTAGATAAATCCCATTCATTTATATTGTGACTGTATTTGGTATGTGTTTTATTTGGTATGTGTTTTTATTTAAATTTATTTATTGTGACCTACTGTCACAAAATGAAAACAGGCAATTTTATCTATGCAAAAGACTTTTTGACCTGCATTAAGACCAAGACTTTGCTATGAGAAAATTCAGCACACCATTGGCAATAAAAAGGAAATATGTCATTATTAGTAAGGAAATTAGCAAAAATGCAGCAAAAATATTTAAAAAGTGTGCAACCTACCTTACTTTTTCATGTAATCATGACTGATTTAAGGAGGTCAAAACCAAGTCCAATATTATGCAAATTTTTTCCCATTATCTACATAATATTAAAATAAAAGTAGTGCTATTTTATCAATAATTTTACAGAAAGAATTTTCATAACACATTCAAAATATCAATATTTTTATTTTTTGTAACAAATATGATTCATTAACATTCATAACAGGGTAAGCTCTTTGTACCTGCACAGTATTCTGCAATTTTAGACCAACAGTGTCAGACAAATTATCAGATTTTCCAAGATTTTTCTCAGTCTTCTGCAAGCATATCTGGCATTGTGTTCTGTAAGATTTTATTGTTGTCTTTTCCATAGAGGTTGTTTATGTATTTTATCATAAACAGGGATTAGATAAATGATATTATAAATAGAAATCAGAACACTTCAAAGACAAAATTGTATTTTAAGTGCCTCTATTGGCAGCTTCCCTCTTCTTTCTTTTCACTCCCAATCTTGGCAGTACACTTTCTGTACTCTGACCTAATTTTGATGGCATGGGCTGAACCCATCTAAACTTTGGCTGAAGCTTAAGATATCCTCTGGGGAATTACTGCCTATCGATAAAACTACTTCAGACTGAAGCAGACCTTGAGTCCAGATGTCCCACTTACTACTCTAAAAAAGTGATCACCATCTCTTCTAAAGTTTGGGCTGAATCCTGTACTGTCCAAATGCATTAGTGGGGCTCTTATCATCCCTGGAGGTCTGTGCTTCCCTGGAGGCATTACAGTCATCCTTATGAGCTTCCCAGTCCCAATCTATTTGTGGTCTTAACAACAACAAGCAGTTAAATTATCTTGCTTCCTCACGACTTCAGTTTCTTTATGAGAAAAAATAATAGCAAAAGAGAATTTCTGGCTCCATTAAATAGAGGTTCTTCTGTTTTAGTGAGTGATTCTTAAGGAGCTACCAGGTTAGCTGTCTTTATTAGGCAGCAGTGTTGTTAGAGGAACCTTGGGATCAGATCTTTGTTAAATTTTGGTAGTTTAGAAAAATGCTACTCAAAGGCAAAATGGTTTCCTATGCTTATTGACATGACCATACAGAAGTGAAATAGTCTCACCTGCAATGTATAACAGGCAAAGAATATCTCAAGAACAGTTACAGATAAGGGTCTCAGTCTCTACCGTAGGTTTAGAACCACGTATTAGTTGGCTATAGTACCAGATATACAGTACAACAATATTTCTAGGAATGCATATCATGACATAATCACTTTTACTGTTTATTTATATGTAATTTATAGCATATCCGAAATAGATGTGTTTTATACAGAAGTAATCTTCATATGACTAGATTAAATAAAACACTCTGGTTCAGGGCATGATACTTGTTAATGAGAAGAAAATAATTTGAACCATAAGCTTTCCTTAGTTTTAGGACGTGTATCAACAAGAATCTCTTTAAGTTGCCCCTTGTACAACAAGCAACACACAAGCCATGTTTCAGTCTGAACACATACTCATTTGACTCCCTTGTAGACTGAGGTGTTGAGTTTGAATTTTTGCTCTATGAGAAATGGGTCGATCCAACTATACTATCAAATGCTGGTCAGTCCTCAGCCGCTTCTCTTACTGCAAGCTCTAAAGGTGCCCATCCATTGCACTGTGTTAGCTGGTGAAGACAGACTCCCGCAGTGGGACTGAAGGTCCTGTTTATACCACCTTATGCAACAAGTTGTCTCCAGCTGTCTGCATCTGCTAAATAGTAACATCCCTGGATTCAAAAACTGTGAGTGGGAAAGGAGGGACCAGGAGCTAACAGTGAGACTGAAGATATCTTAGTTGAGATGACATCTTCAAGCCACCCCTTCACCCTGTAAATACTTGCTTAGTTGTAGTAGCTTGTCATCAGGAAGGAACAGTTCTGCAGAGCTGTGCAGGTATGTTCAGGTAGCATCTCGTCCAGACATAGCCTGACTCCAGACAATATCCTGAGCTCTGGTAAGGGTCCTGGTTTGGGCTTAGAAGACAAATTCATTCCCACTTCTGTGTCTGGTTTACTCTGTGACCTTGGACATATCATCTCCCCTCACCAGGTCTCACTTTCCTCATACCTAAAATATGTTTGGAGACACTGTGACTTCTCTGTGGAAAAGTGTTATGCCACAAGGACCTGGGATCAGTTGTGTCAATGCTGTGGCAACAAATGGCAACTACTCTGACAACCTTCCTAAGGTAAGACCTCTTTTTCCTTCAGAAAAAAATCAACTGTACCTAGTCCATGAGGGGCAGAAGCACCATGGATCTTCTTGTATCCAACAGATTGAAACTTTGTAAATATGCTCAGAAGACTGTTGAAAACTGGTATTTTTGCAAGACACTTTTTTTTTTGTTTGTTGTTTGTTTGGTTTTACAAGTTTCCACCTTTTACAGTAACATTCACATACAAAAAGCATTTTTCAGTTTATTGGTCCCTTTTCATACTTTCTTCCTTATCTTGGGGTCCATTAAAAACAACAAACTCAAGCTTTTTCACACAATACTGTGGGAAACTGTAAAACTTGTTTCTGCAGGAATACTCTTGGAAAACAAGAAGGCAGCAGGATTAGAGGAAATCAGTCACATTAAGAAGATAGTAGTATAAAACTTTTTGCAATGGAGTTGCAACAATTTCTGGTACAGTTAGCACCTATCCCAGGAGGACTCCCTGGATTTTAGCAAAGCTTTTGACACAGTTTCCCACAGCGTTCTCCTGGAGAAACTGGCTGCTCATGGCCTGGACAGGTGTACTCTTTGATGGGTAAAAAAATGGCTGGATGGCCGTGCCCAGAGAGTGGTGGTAAACGGAGTTAAATCCAGTTGGCGTCTGGTCACAAGTGGTGTTCCCCAGGGCTCGGTGCTGGGGCCAGTTCTCTTTAACATCTTTATCAATGACCTGGACGAGGGGATCGAGTGCACCCTCAGTAAGTTCACAGATCACACTAAGCTAGGCGGGTGTGTTGATGTGTTTGAGGGTAGGATGGCTCTCCAGAGGGATCTGGACAGGCTGGACCGATGGGCTGAGGCCAACGGTATGAGGTTCAACAAGGCCAAGTGCTGGGTCCTGCACATGGGTCACAACAACCCCATGCAGCACTACAGGCTTGGGGTGGAGTGGCTTGATAGCTGCCTGGCAGAGAAGGACCTGGGGGTGTTGGTGGACAGCGGGCTGAATATGAGCCAGCAGTGTGCCCAGGTGGCCAAGAAGGCCAATAGCGTCCTGGCTTGTATCAGAAATGGTGTGGCCAGCAGGACTAGGGCGGTGATCATCCCCCTGTACTCGGCACTGGTGAGACCCCACCTCGATTGCTGTATTCAGTTCTGGGCCCCTCACTACAAGAAAGACATTGAGGTGCTGGAGAGTGTCCAGAGGAGGGCAACGGAGCTGGTGAGGGGTCTGGGGGACAAGTCTTATGAGGAACAGCTGAGGGAACTGGGACTGTTTAGCCCAGAGAAGAGAAGGCTGAGGGGAGACCTTATCACTCTCTACAAGTACCTGAAAGGAGGTTCTGGAGAGATGGGGACTGATCTCTTCTCCCTGGTGACAGGTGATAGGACGAGAGGAAATAGGTTCAAGTTAAGCCAGGGGAGGTTTAGGTTGGATATTAGGAAAAATTTTTTCACTGAAAGGGTTTTCCAGCATTGGAATAGGCTGCCCAGGGAGGTGGTGGATTCGCCATCCCTGGAGATGTTTAAAAAAAGGGTAGACGTGTTACATGGGGACATGGTTTAGAAGTGTTTTTTTGTCAGGTTAGGATAATGGTTGGACTCAATGATCTTGAAGGTCCCTTCCAACCTCAACAATTCTATGATTCTATGACTCTATCACATTATTCTGCAAATGCTTTTCATGGGTTTTTAATGCATTTGAACAGTAAGGATCAAGATTTCCACCAGACTGTTAGTCTGATCCAGTCTTAGAGTTCCTATATTCTTAATCTAGTAAGAAATTAAATCAGGGGAAAAAGAAAGACATAGCAAAAAGAATAGGAGGAACATTATAAATTCTGAAAGAATTTATTATAAAAAAACTTCTTCAAAAGGAAAAAGAAAAATAAATTCATTTTACCTCTAGCTTCCTTCTTTATTTTGAGGGAATTTCTGGATTAAAATCCTAGAAACTTTAGATAATGAGAAGGAATTGGCAAAATTAGAAGCAACCTAGCCTCAACCTTGAGTATAATTTCCCCTCATGTCTGCATCCTATGGATGTCCCCTGCATCATGCCACCCAGTTGCCTTTGAAGACTTGAGCCCCATCCTATAGAAATATATAAAAAAAGGAACCTTCTGCTAATATTTCTCAACCATAATTATTCTAATAAACATCAAATGAAACATTTAAGATAAAGACTTACAATTAATTCACCTTTAAGGCAAATGCAGAACTTCTGTTAAAGCGAGCCATGGCTGTATTTCTTAGCAACAGGCACACATTCAACTGTATTCACTGATACTGGTCACAACCAGACGCGAGCGGTGAGGGGAAATACGGAATAAAACTTCTATTTAAGCTCATCAGGGCCAATGGAAAAGGAGCAGAAAAGCAGAAGCAGCAGAGTAACTATACGCTGCCAGCCTTTCTGTGAACATCTCTTGAACAGGCTGAGAAAACCTGCCAGAGTGCTACAGAAGTTTTGATAAAGGGAAACACTCAGAGGAGCACATTAAAGCTGGGCTGATACCAGCATATGGACGTTGAAGTCTTTTCTCATTATCTTGGCTGATTTTCTGCCAGGAGACACATCTGCTGGACTTCTGCTGGAGCCCTGCGGGAATGTAAACCTAGGCAAGCACACCAGTCTGCTAAGCCATATTTATGTAACATTATTAGGTAACTTTTCACATCAAGGGATGCACTGACTCAGAAACACATTCAGGGCTTATTGGAGGTGGGAAAAAATCATATGGGAAGCATGTTTGCCATCTGATAGGGAACTACATGGAGACCAGTGGAGAATTCTCTTCCTAAAAGATGAGAGATGACTACTCTTCAGGATTACTTAGCAAGTTACTCACATTACTTATTTGGAATGATGATTTCCCTGAGCTGTCGAAATCCCAGATTTAAGACATATGATTGAACTGCTGTTAGCAGTAATAATGGTTATGGTAAACTAATGACAGTTTCATGCAAATTCTTTAAACTTTAAACATTGTAAAGTTTTAAAAGCTTGGGGCTTTTGTCATTTCAAACCAATACTTTCACATTATTATCATCTCTTTGGACTTAAAACACTTTATTTTCAGAGTTTGAATACCCCTAGAGGGTTTCCTTTTTACACAGAGAGGGAAAAGAACATGGCATGAAGCCACAATGAATTATAGCCTTGTCTCTTACCTACTTGCCTAATTTTATGTTTCAGATATTTGGCATGTTAAACTCCCACTTTCCACTTGCACGTGCAGAACACTCCAGGGCAACACCTATAATATGTCTTGATGTATTGCATATGTCAAGGTGGGTTTTTTTTGTAAAAACATTGGTCCTGATTTTAAATAAACCTGAAGAGGAATATTATGTTGCAAAAATCTGACTTTATGTCAGCATTTCTGTGATCTTCATCCTGACTGAAAAACAGAAATATGATTTCAGTTAAGTAAATATTAGCTCAGGGATAGAATTATCACAGAGGAGTATGGATTTCATAAGGAACTACTTTCTAATGTCTTCTTTCATTTACTGTTCAGATTTAAAAGCAAAACAAAAAAATACCCCCCCCCCAGATGTGACTGTACTACAGAAATTAGCATTTGTCCAGTTTATTTAAAGTTCAAACAAACCATCTGAAAGAAAAATCAGTGTAATTGCCTTCTGCAATAGGTTAAATTTATGAAGTTCTTGTAAATGGTCAACTAGCAGTATACCCTCATCTGAAACCTGGAGCTGCGTAACAGTAACTCCTGGAAGGTTATTCAACTTTTTTACCTGAATTTTCTAACTTCAGTTTCTTTCTAAAGTCCAACTCTAATAACTGCCCAGTGACCTCTGCTGATGAATTCTAGCAAGGTAAGTACATGAATAAAGCCCAGATGCAGTTTGGTCTGAATCAAAGTGTTTTGCTGGATCAGGTGAGAGTGCTAAGTCATCCTGTTTCCTGATAAACCTCTAAATTTTGAATGCTCAGCAACTTCCTATCAATAATGTTCAGCAAAATGTGAGAACAGAAAGCAGTTATTCATACAGGAATTTGACATTTCTGACTCTCATCTGACAAAAATGAATGCCTTGAAAATACAAAAAGTGTTCCTCCTTCAACCTTTTCTTAAGGAAACACCTCATGCATCTTGAAAAATTATATGCCTGTGTCCAACCTGTGAACAATTAATTGTTACATCCTTCACAGCAGAGGGTTTTTTTTCTCTTTACTCTTTTTTTCTTTGCATATATATACATGATATCTCATTATTTCGTGTGTTGGGAGCACTTATCTGCATGGAGCAAAGTAGTGAATTTCTCCAAGTTGTAATGATAAGCTAAAAGTAAGCCCTGCAAGGTAAAATCTATTTAAAATGTGGCAATTTGGGAAAATATGTCCCTCAAGCACAGCAAACATACCATCAAAGTGAGTTAGCTACCAATTAACTTCTACATTTTGCACAAAGGGCATTAAATTCTAGGGTAAAAATAAAACCAAATGATGTATGCCTGCTTTCTGTGAACAATAGATCACACAAAATGAGCTTTAGATGTGGTGGTTTTCACTGTGTTTTCAGCATTCAGCTTTCCTTATGGAAAATATTTGTTTTTCTGTTTAAAAACACTTTTTTTCTGTGTACAGTCATATCACTAAGCATCTATAAAAAGAGAAACTGTAAGTGAAATGCAATAAATAAAAAAGTGTGATCTTAGGCAGGCTCAGACACTATGATGCAGGATTCAGTTGTGACACTTCTGTTCATAACAGGTAAAAAACATTGGTTAATCCATTACCAAGCTCTTGATCCTGAAGCCTAGATGAAATGATAAAATACCATGGGATCAAATAGACTTCCAGTCAGTCATAATGGCAACAAAAGGGTGTACTCAGAAAAGGTGCATTGACGGGAGCAGGAGCCTAGTCCTATACAGGCTAGCCTGTGACTATTTAAGAAGGGAAGGTAAAAGGAGCTTTGGCAGGACCCAAACCAATGAGACAACAAATCCTCTGTAGATGCAGAGATGTGCCTAAGCTCTTCCTGCTGGAACCAATTAGGAAAGTACAACATAGAATCATAGAATAATGAAGGAAGATCATCTCCTTCCAAATCCCCTGCCATGGGCAGGGACATTTTCCACTAGACCAGGTTGCTCAAAGCCCCATCCAGCCTGGCCTTGAACACTTCCAGGGATGGGGCCTCCACAACTTCTCTGGGCAACGTGTTCCAGTGCCTCACCACCCTCAGAGTGAAAAATTTCTTCCTAATATCTAATCAAAATCTACCCTCTTCCAGTCTGATACTATTACCCATTGTCTTATCACTATATGCCCTTGTAAAAAGTCCCTCTCCAGCCTTCTTGTAGGCACACTTCAGATGCTGGAAAGCTGCTATAAGGTCTCCGAGGACCCTTCTTTTCTCCAGGCTGAACAACCCCAACTCTCTCAGCCTGTCTTCATAGGAGAGGTGCTCCAGCCCTCTGATCATCTTCATGACCCTCCTCTGGACTTGCTCCAACGGGTCCATGTGCTTCCTGTGTTAAGGGGTCTAGAGCTGAATGCAATATTCCAGGTGGGGTCTCACAAGAGCAGAGTAGAGGAGCAGAATCACCTCTTTTGTCCTGCTGGCCACACTTCTTTTGATGCAGCCCAGGGTATGGTGGCTTTCTCGGCTGCAAACACATGTTGCTGGCTCTTGTTGAGCTTCTCATCAACCAACAGCCCCAAGTCCTTCTCCTCAGGTCTGCTCTCAATCCATTCTCTGCCCAGCCTGTATTTGTGCATGGGATTGCCACGACCCATGTGCAGGACCTTGCACTTGGCCTTGTTGAACTTCATGAGGTTTGCACAGGTCCACCTCTCCAGCCTGTACAGGTCCCTCTGGATGGCATCCCTCCCCTCCAGTGTGTTGACTGCTCCACACAGTTTGGTGTCACTGGCAAACTTGCTGAGGGTGCACTTGATCCCATTGTCCATGTCACCAACAAAGATGTTAAATAGCACCGGTCCCAATACCAACCCCTGAGGAACGCCACTTGTCACTGGTCACTACTTGGACATGGAGTCATTGACTGCAGCCCTTTGAGTGTGACCATCCAGCCAGTTCCTTATCCACCAAGTGGTCCATCACTCAAATCCATGTCTTTCCAATTTAGAGACCAGGATGTCATGTGGAACGGTGTCAAACGCTTTGCACAAGTCCAGGTAGATGACACCTTTTTCTCTCCCTTTATCCACCAACACTGTAATGCCATCGTAGAAGGCCACCAAATTTGTCAGGCATGATTTGCCCTTAGTGAAGCCATGTTGGCTGGTACCAACCACCTCCTTATTTTCCATCTGCGTTAGCAGAGTTTTCAGGAGGATCCTTGCTGGGCACAGAAGTGAGACTGACCGGCCTGTGGTTCCTCGGGTCTTCTTTTTCACCATTTTTAAATATGGGGTTTATGTTTCCTCTTTTCCAATCAGTGGGGACTTCGCCAGACTGCCATGACTTAGCAGAGACATCTTAGCAGAGATAAGGAGGAACTTAGTTCTCAACTCCTGTGGCCCAGATAATGTCATCTGCACATGGGAAAAGAAGTGCACTGCCTCAGCTGGACTCGGTATGGACATTTGGTTTATGTCCAGAAAAGAACATTTTGTGCATAATGATTAAAGGCAGTTTAGAAATTGCTCCTGTGAAAGGAAAGTTACAGTGTGGGCAATATTTCCCCTTGCAGAGAAAGGAACACAGCAGGTTCCAGATTATCAGAAAAAAACAGCTTTTAGCATCAGTGGGTCTTGAAAAATGGTAAAAGAACGAACAAGGCAATGGATTTCTTGATAGCTGTTTTACTGAAATTTTTTCTATCAGGTTTTTAGGGCATCTTTTTTAAGTCAGAAAAACATTTGCAAATCATTCAATACAAGGTCTGCAGTGCAAAGAACAGTCAGTTTTCGTCATACCTGTCCTGCCACACTGCTGGCTTGACTCACAAGTTTTCTGTATAAGAGTCTGGACATCAGCCATACTCCTGAGGCTTTGACTGACTTCCAGCACCGCTGAGTGAAGAAGATTTCTGTAAACATGATGCATATCACCCAAGACACAACATATAACCCACGTGTCAGGCCCGTCTCTTTCTGTGGCAAAGCATACCTAGGACTTGGAGCTGTGCTCTGCTAATGCTGCAGTTCAGCCAAAGCATTCCCAAATTGCATGTGTCCCTGTCACAGGAGAATGTGTCTCACATTCTGTCACTCAGCCCTCTGCTAGTTAGGTGCAATGTAACAGCTGTCCTTTCATCGTTGTAAAGCAATGTGAAAATGTTTTCTGCAGTACAAGACATGAAAGATAGACAGATGTCATTAGAAGGCGCTTATACCTAAACAAGGCACGCATAGATAAGACAAGGTGCATTGAAAACAAAGAAGATATAACTAATACGTGTATATATATGCACATGTATATATGTATGTATGTATATATATACGTATAAAGAGAGAGGGAGAGAGAGAGATCACTGTTGTAACATTATTGACTTTTTTCTTGTATGCACCAAAGAGCAAATGAGTGTTCAGGAAGGATTTGAGAGAAGAGTGATCTTGATGGTCTAGAATAAAGATTTCACTCACAAAGGGCAGGTCAGAAGACAGTATTATGAACTGATGAAAATAGAGGGGGGTTTTAAGACAAGCAAGTATTTTCTCAGTTGCCTGTTTTTAGAGTTTGAGGGTGAAACTCTACCAACACTGAAATAAGTGACACTCCTGGTTGACATCAGGAGTGCTACAATTTCACCATATGAGGAATTCAAATTCTGAAATATTTTACCAGAAGAAAGTTCCCACCCTAGGGCACATTTAAACACATGTTCAGATATAGGTAGAAGCTCAAGTACCTTGTCATACTGCCATATTTGTGTTTTTTTTTTCTTTCTGAAGTAGTGTTTAAAACAATAAATAAAAAATGTAGGAATTGCAAAGAACTATTAGAACAGATTATTTTAACTACTCTTTGTATTTCATCACAGTCACCAAGAACACATATTTCAGGAAAAACATATGGAGTTCCCAAGTGAATACTTTGGCAGTATTATGTTCTTGGAGAATGTTATGTCTTAAATCCAGGTATAAAGCAGTTGGTGTCTGTCTTACAATCTGTAACGTGCGACCTTATATAAGCTGTTTTTCTGTTTAGCGTAAATTTCTCTGGGTTTATAAACATCTAAACCTTTTGCAATTCTGTGGAATCTTTTTCTTTGAAGGGGGTGAGTGAGTTCCCCAAGTCAGCGCATTACTTCTGTGAAATACCTGCTTTATCAATAGTAAATGTGGTTGATTTCACCAGAATTTTGTCCCTACTTTTCTCTCTGTGATTATCAGAAGATACTGTAAGGACCCTCCATTAAAGCATCACTACATTGTTCTTATACCTTCATCAGGTAGGTTCTTGTACCCTGTTTTGTAAAACCGAACAATTCTACTTTTTTTTGCCATCTTTTTATTTTGAAATTCTTCTTTGCAAGTGTTTATGTCAACCTCATACCTTAGTTCTTAAAGTTATATTTAAATGCTTGGAGAGAGGCTTCAAAATACTGCATTTTGCCTCCTGAAGATATCTAGTCAGATTCAGTGCTGAAGAATTTGCTTTTAGGAATTTGCTTTTGGTTTTGTATAGTAATACGTGCAATGCCAACATAAAATATCTGCACAGTAAGACAAGTATTCAAATTTGTCAGGATTACATCTAATCTCTGCCTCACATGCCATCATCACTAACACACAATCCTGCAGACGTGTAAATATATATGCACAGTAAAGCAGCAGAAAATTAGAAAAAAAAAGCTTGTTGAAAATATCATAGGGAAGGTCGGTTCTGCCTCTGCACTTTATTTTTCTGTGCCTTATAGGAACCCCACTAATAATCTCTTTCCATGGTTGCAGTGCCAACTGGCAAGCAGTCTCTTTGTCACCCTGGGATGCCCCCACCAGGTGATGCACCATGAAGCTGCCTCCTGCTTCAGAAGAAATCTGCACAGTCATGCAATTCTTCCAAAGAAATATCTTGAGGAAAAATTTAAAGATTAAATCAATGAAGACCAATTCTTGGAATGCAGCTACATACATATTCAAAGGAACACTTAAACACGCATGTAACCCTGAGGTTACACCTAATATTATCCTTAAAGAAGAGACTATTAAGGAGGATATTTGGCTAAGCGCTTCACATGGAGGGCGTGTTTCAGCTCCACTGACTTCCACAGGGATGAGATTACTGCAGGCTTGCATGTACTTCTGTTTTAAAACCTACAGGAAAAAAAATTTCAAGACTACAGCAAGGACCCAGTTCAAGCATCCAACAAACTTACAAAAGTCACAGTACTGGCCTGACTTCATTGTGTGCTCTGACATTATCTAACAGAAGATTCAGCTGTGTTTCATTAGATTTTTTTAAATTCATGTAACACTCATTTTATCTGTTACAGTCCAAATTTGGAGATTTTTATTATAGGCATTTATACAATAGATTTGAATGAATTTCAGGATTTAATGATGCAGCCACTAAAATGTTATTATAATTTTTTCATATGAATAGATCAAAACGCGTTGGATAAAAGTGTTAAAACATTAATAAAAATGCAGCAGTGAAGAAATGACTCGTGAAAGGAGAGAGAGCCAGTCATTTTGTGAGTAAGCATTATATGAATTTATATCTCTAAATCCTTATCAATAAACATTGTCTCAGCATGCAGTATTAGGTAAAAGTCAAATGTGTTTTTTAAAGTTGCACTCAATAATAATTTCTCCAAAGAAAATTTTCTAGTGTGATTGATGATTTTTGAACAGTTCCTTGTAGGTATGCAAAATCCTCGTTACTGTGATTGTACGCAGAGGTCGCAGTGTTTGTTTCTGTAGCTCGAAATGAAGCATGTAGTTTTTGTGAGCTGATTTCTACGGAGGATACTTTCACTTAACAGCTTAGGATTTCCATGACTCTTCTTTAAAAATGCAAGTTAGTGGTTTCAGTGTATGTTCTACATAATAAACTTGCTCAAGTGAATAATTGTATGGGCTAAACACAAGAAGACATGGCAAAGAAAAGTTTCTTATTTTCAAATTGGAATAACCATTCACAGAAAATATGCTGCCTTTGCTCAGGTTTATTATTTAAAAAGCTTTAACCTTACACTTACATAAAAGCAGAAACTCATGAGTTGCCACGCTGAACCATAAAAACAGACTGTCCAGTAATTCCCATTCTTGCATGTTTCAGAGAAAGGTAAAAATTTCTTTGTGGACAACTTCCAGTGAAAACTTTGATGAAGATTTTCTTACTGACTCTTAGGTAGTTAATATATCTGTTTCTGAACTCTGAGACCTAATATATTCCCCATTTTCTTCTGTTGCATGATTAGTGCTTTCTAAACCAGGAAATACGTGTGGAAATTGAACAAAAATAAGTTTAGTCAGCCTCTGTTGTAGGCAAGGAGATATAATATTGGTGTCTGGTAATGATGTAAGGTTTTATTCTGTTTTCCTGCGGCATTCAGTAGGAGTGATGGCATGACTATATTGCTTCTTGATTGTGCTGAAGAGTAAACACAAAAGTACCTTTCTGCAATGAAATTATTTTAGATTTTTATAGGAGTGCTTATGTAATTATTATCTCATCAGGGAGACCCTTGCTATTTTGTGCCATTTTGTTAACCACTATAGTGTATCTGTCATCAATTTCACAGCAAAATAAATACATGAAAGTGAAAAATGCCAATGATTATAATAAATTAATCTTAATAAGTGTCCTCGTCAGGGAGCCTGGGAGTTTGCCATGTCATACTTATAATTTGTGGAGTCCTGCTTCTTTATGTTTAGATTTCTCCTGAGGGTCCACTTTGGCATGATAGATTGCCTGGATCTGCTGGAGACATGGATTTAGATTAAACTCAATTTCCATTACATTTTAAAGTAGAATGGTCACACTAACCAACTTTAAGCTGCTGTCATACAGGTGACCAGTAGGTGTGTTGTATACTCTGTGATCAGATCCAGGATGTTGAATTAGGAACTCTAAATACCTCGGGGGGAGAGGAGGGAAAGTGTATGCTTAGGTGAAAATTATCTCAGGGAAGAATGGCAATGATATTTTGTTACGTTATTTCTGAAATACTCCTCTTAATCCCTGAGGTCAGATACAGGTAGAAGAAATCATTGTAATTGCACTGGTAAAATAAAAAGTATGATTTTATTCACAGGTGCAAATGGACAGAAACTGATCTTCCCACATTCTGAGCTGGCCAGACCTGTGCCAGATTTGGTGTCTAAAGTTATACAGGAGTTTTTTCCCTGAGTTCACGTATTTTTCCTCCTAGTAGTACTTTAGTGGCACCATTAATTTTGATATCCACAAATGTTTATATGATTTGTGTTGTTTTGTGAGACTTCAGTTTCCAGATATGAACTGGAAAACAAATGCTACTAATAATGATAAATTCTGATTATTCCTGAACATGAAAATTAACAGATTATCTTCTCCTAATAGTCCTTGGCCCTAAGAGCTGATTTTTTTTTAACTGTGGTATGAAAGAAGAACACAGTAAACTATTCTGTTTGTAGAAAATACAATTGGATCAACATTAGCAAGCTGATTTCATTTGCACTGAATGTAAGACTTAAAAAAGTAGACCCATACTTAAATTTCCTGATATTGAAAATGAAAATTCTGAGAATCTAAGGAATCTGGTAGAATTAGTTGGACTGAAGAGCTCAGGAACAAAAACACAATAGAGACTTGGAATTTTAAAAATTCAGTGACAAACATATTCCGAATAAAAGTAAGAAACACATAAGCTTAAAGAACTAACTGGGTAAATAACCTCAAGAAATTAGAAAACATGAGAAAAAAAAAGTGCCCGATAAAAGCAGTGTTGCAGAAGATGTGACAGGTACAGAATAAAAGAGAGACTTCCCAAAGGCAAGTTCTGATAGACTGGTAAAACTATTAAAAGAAATAACAAAAATCTCCTTCCTCAATAAAAAAGGTAAGAAAATGAAGAAAGAAATAGAGTGAAGAGAGAAGTAAAATTAACAGGGTTAAATGTGTTCAGGTGGGGGGGAGACCTGATAACTTCTAACCCCCATTTATGAAAGAGCTGGGACATGAAATTACAGGCCCAGAAGCAAGCATTTTGAATAAATCTAGTAAGATAAATGTAACCCATTATTTGAGAATAGCAAATTAACAAATACATTTAAGAGGGCAGGAGAGGGAAGTGATTTAAGCCACTACAAGCTTGTTAATCTAATATTCATTATAAAGAAGGATTTAGAATTCTTTCTTTAAAAATACACAGAAAGTATGGTAAGTGGAATATAAAATCATGCACAAAGCTAGGTTAGCAAAAATAGATCATGCCAGACACTCTGTTGAAAGAGATTTGATGGTCAAATGAAAAGATGGTAGCTCTAATATATATGGATTTCAGCAAGGTATTTGACACAGTGCCAAAAAGAAAATAAAGAGTTATACTAGAAAGTGCCAAAAAGAGAATAAAGAGTTACATTAGAAAGTGAAGTACAGTAGAATAGAGGGTATATGTTTACATTGTAATAAACAGGGAAAATATTGAGCAGAAATAAGTTATCAGTCATATTTAAGGATTTCATTAGTTCCCTCAACAAAGAGGTGGGGGAGATGATATTCATAAAGTTTACTGACATTGTGAATTTTTGAGCCATCATTAATACAGTGGAATATTTTTCTATTGCACAGTAAAGGAAGAGATGAGAGATGGCCCCGAGGACTAGAATAACAGGGGTGAGATGGAATTCAGAATAACAAAATGCAAAGCCATGCACTGTTGAAATAATAACAAATTTGCCGTAAACTGGGATTTCGTGAGCTGGTAATGATAGAGGGACAGACCTTGTAGAACTGACTGATCACAGACCAACTATCATCAATATGGTGTAGCCAAGAAAAAAAGGCAAAGAACATCCTTGGATGTCCCAAGTGAGGTAATCCCTGTATCTCACAGGAGTAAAACTCAGACTAGATTAAGTGCAGAGTAGGGTATGCAGGAATGACTAGTAAACTAAAAACTTCTCTTATTAAAAGAGACTGAAACAGCTTGGCTTGTTAGCCTTGCAAAGTGAAGGCTAAGTAGGGATTATGCTAGCTTTCTGTAAATATATCAGTGATGATAAATATCCAAGAGGGGAAAGGCTACTTGGTCCAAGAATAAATGGAAATAAACTGGAACTGAATAAAATTTATGTTGGAAATTAAAAGAAGGTTTCTGAGAACCAGGAGTCTGGAAAAGTGTCCAATATAAGAGGGGCAAAAAGCTTAATTAATTTTAAAGTTTGATTAGTTTATAAAATGGGATGTGTAACATAATTGCCTATAAAAGCAGAGACTAAACTCATTAATCTATGAAGTCCCTTGCAGTACCATGTTCGTATTTGTGCTGAAGGTGATGTGCGGTTTATGACATATGATAATAATCCATTTGCATATTTAATGGGAACAATCACGGCTGTATGGCCACATATCTGATGTCCTTACTTGCAGTACATTGAAATAATTGGGCAAAAAAATTAAAAACGGTCTGGTCTGCTGAGTGCACACAATTTGTCTTTTAGGCAGTGGTTTGTGCTTATTCATTATCATCATCTGGCATTCTCTGTCACACGGATATTTTTATGGGCAAATGAGTTAAAGCAAGAATGACAATATGCAAAAGACATCAGCCTTTTTCCTCCTCTGTTTTATTGTTTGGTTAAGGAGCGTGTCACTGTGATCAGCACTCTTGATAAAGTATGTAAATGTTTAGAGCCTGCTATTCCTGAGCTATTACTTGCGTACTCTTATCATAACAGCAATCTGATAGAAAGTGATAGAGATCAGTTCCCAGGAGGAGAAAGCTTAGAATGACTTTTCAGTTCAAATAGCACCATGACATTGTTAGTTCTGCCTTAATAACTCTGATGTGGTTTTTGCCTTCAGGTCATTGAGGTATCTTCAACCTTGCTGACTTGTATTCTGTTTTTTAATAATTCTAAAGATTCAAAAATGTGCTTGTCATTAGTTTAGCATCTAAGCAATGTTGTTACCCAATGTGTCCTCAAGATTTATGTAATAACAAGTTCGTATTCATATTTTCAAGTTGCTATTTAAAAAGTAAACCAGGTTTGTGTCACAGTGAAAAATTTCCCAGTTCAAGTTATTTGAACCAAGCCAGGATCAAAGTAGTTTATTTATTTGTTAATAGCACATAACTAACCAACATCCAGTGAACTATAAACTCAGGATCAATATCAACAATACAGCAGACAAATTGCAATAGTAGACACTGTCAAAGTTGTTAAGTATCCAACTACAAATTTCTAAGCACTCTTCTGAACTAAGCTCAAAAAAAAAAAAAAAAATACACCCAAACATGCACAAGCTCATATTTACATGCACATACTCACATCCTTCACAAATTGGGGGGGTATAGGGCACAAGCACCCTCTTCAGGGTTTTCAGCCCCTACTTGCATCCCCCTTCTCTGGGAGATGCGGATACTCCAAAGTACGTGTCCATGCTGCTCACTGCAACCCTCAATGTACGTGTGGGGAAGAAATCCCCAGCGGGTAGCACATGCACCCCCAAGGGTCCCTTCTTGCTATCCCCAGCTGCCCTTTGTCATCCAGGTGCAGGCTCCTCATGGCATCCCAGGGGAGGGTGCTCAGCTTGGCCTGGGCAGCCCGGTGATGCCATGGGACAACTTCTGTCAGTATGACACAAGATTTTTACTGATTTTCTCTTTGTTTCTGTCTGTCTCTCACTCACTGTTCCTCCCTACTGTTAAAAAAAAAAAAGAAAAAGTTATATTTGTTTACGCATTTTTTCAAGCTGATTATTTTCGCAGAAGTCCTTTTGCAATTAAACAGGATAATGATCATCTTTCTTTTTAACTTTGCTGGTCTGGCACTAATGCCACTCAGGCAGTTTTAGGTTTTTCAGCTACAGTGTTGCACTCACATTCCCTAACATAATTTCTAACCAGGACATATTTCCCTGGAAGGGCCAAACAAGCTCCCTGAGAGATTGTAATTGCAATGCTAAATCATAAGCCCCTCCTTAATGAGTGTCTGTCGTAAGCAGACAGTCTGAATTTTCTAATAGAGTTGAGCACAAACCCAGAATATTAGGTGTATCATGCTATTCTGAATTCTAGAAATGGATGTCACAATCAATCAGGCAAAATATTATGGCTGAAACAGAGTTGCCTCTATAAAAGTCTGAATAGTAAATGATCTGTTAGACAAGTATTGGAGTTCAAAATGTGGAAAGGCAAAGTGCTATTTATTTCTAGTATTTTCCACTTGAAATTCTGTGACAGGAGAATTTATGTGTCACTTGGTCACTAAGTCAAAAAAAGACTAACAAAAGTGTGTTCTTTAAATTAAATCACTTTTACGAATCTGGCTAACCATCTAGAATCTATGCACTTCTCAAATATTTCTAGTATTGTCTATAAAAAGCAATTAAAAAAAAAACAAAACAAAACAAAAAAAAAAACTAAAAACCCTAATGGAGAATCATAGAAATGTTGACTAGAGCTTATGGTTTATTTTCAAACTGGGACCAATAGGATGATGCTGAAGGATCATTTAAGAAAATACTTAACTTTACAAAGCCATCACCCCTTTTTTTACCATCTTTAGACTTGTAGAAGAGGTCTGCTGTTAGACTACAGAAGAAGATACCTAAGCTGTATGTGGTACAGAACTTGTGAACAGATTAAACACTTAGCTTGTTGTCAGCACAATTACCTGTAACAGAGGAACACATCCACACTCTTGAAGGTGAACCGACACCCACACACTAGTTTACTAAGAACAGCTAATTCCTCTCCCTAGGAATATTCTCCACTTCTGCTACTGAGGAGAAGAAAGATGGAGCTAGTGCTTTCTAAAGAGTTCCTTGTTTTCCTTTCCTCTATGTCTGCACACTCTTGCTTGCAACAGAATTGATAATGTCCACCCAATTTAGCTCCTGGGATGAGCCAGTCAAATAACTTCTCTGTTCTGCTAAGAGTTCTAGACACTGGTGTCCTGATCCTATCTTGTTCCTACCGTATTTAACAGGCAGTCCCTTTTCTGTGCCAGGTAATTACTTATCATGACAACAAGCTTTTTGCTTATCTTATGTCCAATCCTGCAATGCTATGTCAGGTCTTGCAGTCCTTTTGTATGTGTAACTCTTACTGAGATCAGGTGAATTGTTGAGAGACTCAATATTTAGTCCTGGTCATGACTTCTGTACAAAATCATTCAAGTTAGAACTGTAACCTGGCATCTGTCTACCTGTCAAATTATGTCCTTCCTGTACTGATATAATAATTTGTGATTATCTTTTAAGATCTCAGAGACTTAACAATTGAACAGAGATAAGGAGCAAGATGCTCATAAATCAGTAGTGATTTGAGGTATGTAGCTTGAGGCTTCTATTTCTAGTAGGACAGAGTTTCCAGTTCACTGAAATTTGTCTTGAAGGGTCTGTGGTTCTTAGCACTTTTTTTTCTTAATCATTTGGAGAAAGTGCTGTGCATTTCTGCTAAGCAAGTGATGTTGGAGGTCAAAGCTGGGTCTGTAGTAACACCCTGTTTAAGAAGAGAATCACACTTCAGACTGGAGGCCCAGTGCAGCTGTTCTCTCTCAACCTGTTTCCCCTTATGGTGTTTGATATCCTGCTTGAATTGAGGATTGACTCAAGTCTGAAGATTTCAATTAAAAATCAAGATTGAAAATCAACTTAATTAAATTGTCTGAGAATAAATTTGCATTGAGAAGCGTGTTAAGACCACGTGCACTGGCCCTTTTGAGCTTATCGGGGATGTTATGCTCTACCTCGGGTATCATGACTACTTACACATAAGTTAATTTACATAACTGGTCTCACTGAAGGAAATAGAAGGCTTTTTCATTAGTATTAGTAGGATTTTTTTTTTTTTCCTTTTACAGTTATTTTACCATCCTTCTGTTTCACCTGCATCTTTCCCTAGCCTTAGGATCTACATTCTGATGATCAGGGACCACACATTGCTGGTGCAGTGCTGCCACAGAAGGACAGCTCTTCTACTGGGACCATTAGCTTTTCCTGTGATACAAACTGAAAATAAACACAATCAGGTACTATTAGCTCAACATGATCCAGCAATGTATGCTTGCAGCCCAGAAAGCCAACTGTATTCTGGGCTGCATCAAAAGAAGCACGGCCAGCAGGTCAAGGGGGGTGATTCTGCCCCTCTATGCCGGTGGCACTCCGCCTGAGTACTGCTTCCAGCTCCGTGGCCTCCAGCTCAGGACGCACATGAACCCATTGGAGCAAGTCCAGAGGAGGGCCACAAAGATGATCAGAGGGCTGGAGCACCTCTCCTATGAGGACAGGCTAAGAGAGCTGGGGTTGTTCAGCCTGGAGAAGAGAAGGCTCCAGGGAGACCTAACAGCAGCCTCCCAGTACTCAAAGGGAGACTACAAGAAAGATCAGGAGGGACTCTTTAGCAGGGAGTGTAATGATAGGACAAGGGGTAACAGTTTTCAACTGAAAGAGGGTAGATTTAGATTAGATATTAGGAACAAATTTGCATGATGAGGGTGGTGAGACACTTGAACCCGTTGCCTAGAGAAGTTGAGGCACCCCAACATTGGAAGTGTTCAAGGCCAGGTTCGATGGGGTTTTGAGTAACCTGTTCTAGTGGAAGGTGTCCCTGGCCATGGCCTGGGGGTTGGAACTCAATGGTCTTTAAGGTTGCTTCCAACTATCCATTCAATGCCTATGATTTTATGATTATTGCCATATTGTCTGTAAAATACATGCACATTATCTGAAAATGAGTAGTAAGTTGCTGTATTAGGATAAGGTGGCCTGATATGAGGGAAAGAGGGATCTAGACAAAAAAAAAAATACTTTAAATTTTCATAGTTTGACCTCTTTCATATACAAAATTTCGGAGTTTTTAGTTCTCTTGAACCAAGACTAATGCATTACCTTTTTCAGAAGCTGAGATTAAAAGCACCCAGTAACATTCCCATCAAGGAACAGACATCAGGAGGAGAGTTGCCACAATAAGGACTTTCGGTGTAGGTCTCTGTAGCTATAGTGTTCCCATATGCACTGGAATATTGATTAAAGTTAGATGAAGACAATGTATACTTCATTGTTCATATACTACATTATACGTTAAGAAGTTGATGACATTCTTTCCTTTTTTTTCTTATACATTAACAATAAATTAAATATTGTTTAAAAACAAGATAACAAAATGAAGAAATATTTTTTCTAAATCACTCCCTTTAATTCTCTTCTACAGTTACTTCTCATATGTGTTAAAGAACAAAGTATGTCTACATCAGTTACAAAATCCCTTTGGGATGCCCAGCTGAAAACTGGTCATGTAGGGAAACAGAAAAATATCTGAAAAATAAACGTAAAATGAATGGATCAAGTAGAGAATACATACATTTTTTGTGATGAAAAATCTTTCCCGTGATATTTTAGTAGAAATGGCCTGAATATATATATTTGGGAATATAACCCACACTGTTTAGCATGGAATGTTTTATTAACCATAGTTCTTAAAGACAGTGAACATGGGAGGGAATAGATCAGGAAATAAATAATACATAAAACAGAAATGGCCCTTAGATGAGTGGTTCTTCCCTTTATAAATATTACAAGCTTCCCACAATCCTCCAGGTAAGAACACAATATTCAACACATTTAACGATGAGTAACAACAAAAGAGCATTTTAATTTAACAAGAGAGGTAGATCTTGGCTATCCTGAGAAGTGTATTACAGCCCTAATATTTTTATATAGTGAATTCCGGTATATTTTTATCCTTCATTACTGGAAACTGACTCATGCAGTAACGGCTTTGTATCATATTATTGGGGATGAAATTATCTGACTTTATATGAATCATCAATATCAGATTAAAAAGTGGCAGCAATAAATTTTGTACTATACTGCCATTTGATACAATAATGGTGCTAACAGTATCGGAAATTACGACTTGTAGTCCCCAGTCAGGAAGATATAATTTTGGATTGGGGTAGGAGGGAATACCTTTTTCTTCCTGCATTCTTCTTTGCAAAACACATCCCTTTTTCAAATAAGCATTCTTATGAACATAAAAACATTTATTCTACTTAAAAATCAAAAGCAAAGCGTGCAAAAATGTTGGTGGTCCCCCTGTCCAGCCACTGACAGTATATATGATTCAGTGCCTAATTGAGGTGTTCTGAATCATGCTGCCAGGTTCCTGAAAGTACATTTTAAGCATTGCAATAGCATCCATGGTAGCTGCTCTAAATCCCTTCCCCAGAGGCTATCACTAATTGTGTGAACATAAGAACACTCTTATTGGGTCAGGGCAAAAATCCACCTAGCTCCACCTCCAGCACTGACCAACAGCAGATGCATAGGGAGGCATGAAAGAACAGGGCAACATATGGTGACACCTCCCTGGTACACTCCTTTGCCAGCAGTGACTTATGCCTCTGGGACTTCCTGAATGAAAGGTGATGCCTTTGTGTTTAATAGAATCCTGTCAATTTTATTTCATTAATTTGTCTCATCTGTTTTGAATCCAGATAAGTTTTAGGCATCCACAATGCCTTGTGGCAGGCACATATATGAGAAAGTACCTCTATGGCTTGCTTTTAATCTATTACTGCTAGTTTTATTTGATGGTCTTAGCATAGATGAGATAGTTTCTATTCATTTCACCCACTCTACATTACTGCTGGTTTAGAGACATCTGTTGCATCCTTTCCTCAGTGACTTCTGCAAGATGAGGAGTGTTATTCTGTTTAGTTTTTCACTACTGTTGGTCCTCCTTATTGTCCATCTCTGTATCTTTCCCAGCACTCCTGTATTCTTTTGGAGATGAGGGAACACTGAATTACAGAGACACCTGAAGGATTTAAACAGTGGCATTATGATTTTTTTTTAAATTTTTTCTATTCCTTTACCATTAATTCTTAATTCTGCCTGCTTTTGGCATCCATTAAACACTGAACTAACAGTTTCATAGAGCTACCTGCTGTAACTTCAATGTCTCTTTCCAGAACAGTAATAGCTAGTTCAGAAGCTGTCACTGTGGAAGCAAGATCACTTCGAATGCATAGTGAAGATTTCTTTCCCACAACTCTGCTTGCCTGTCACATCATTTTTACTAGTGAAGCAGAACATGGACAGAACTGCTCTTTGCAGCAGACACAGCCCTACAGATTATAAGATAAATATCCTCTCTCAGTGGCAGGGTTTGTTCCTTTGGAGCCTAAAGAGTCAGAGAGGAAGATCCAAAATGAACTTTTTGCATCTGAAACTAAGTATGTCAAATGACTGGATGCACCTTTGTGACAGAGAGATGGAAAAGGTAAACAAGAAGAAGCTGCTAAATCACTGACACAGATTTAGAGAACAGTAGTCTTGCCACAGCTATTGTATCAAAGAAACAGGAGGGAGTCACTGAAGCAGAAGGGGCAGAGGTAGCCCATTTAGACTTGCTGAACCAAGAGAAAGAGGCAGAACACTAAAAATGGGTTCTTACACTTCCTCTGCCTTCTCATAAAGGGAAGCTGTACATATTGCTAGTTTGATCCTGGAGACCTTATGAGGTGGGGGAGGTACTGCAAGCATGGAGCCAAATGATGAAGCCACCCTTCTCTTGCCAGCACCAGGCTGCTATATCATGTGTAACGACTTTCTTTAGATATGTTCATTAGATATGAAATATGAGCATCTTCTAAACCAGAGGAAAGGGTGAGGAGGCTTTTTCTGGCACAAGACAAAAGAACACGATGATGGTAGTACAGACTGTTACCAGGATGACTTACCCATGATAAGGATAGAGGCTGACGGCATAATGATATTGCTTGAAGCTTTACAATTTATTCACTCAATGGGCTAGTGAAAACTGTCACTAATAGTGATGCCGCAACCTCAAAGTAGTTTTTTTTTTTTTTCATCTAAAATTCCATAGCTGAAGAATTTGAGTACAGAGAAATTAAGCCTACAGGTCTTTGTACAGGTACAGTTTGAAATAAAGACACCTAAAGAGAGATATAGACACATGTGCTTAGCTCATACTGTAGTCAATGGACAGCCAGTTAGCAGAGCTTAGTGAATGACCCCAGTCTGTGAGCCAGTAGGTACATGCTGAAGCTGCCCAGACGTAGGCACTTGGTGCCATATGAGATGCCCTTAAGTGTTCGTGACAGCATCTCTGGACTGGCAGATATGACAGGGACTTCTGGGGCATAGCTGGAGGCCAGGTAAGATACTCCTTGGTGCCTAAAATAAATCCACACTCTATGCTTAGAATACTGAATCCCAGTCTTAACCCATATGGTCTGAGGAGATCAGATAATGATTCAGGTTACTAGACATATAGTGTATGATTCAAATGCTTGAAGAGATCTATTTAAGCACAACTGAGGTGTGTCTGGTTTCCTGCTTGGCTACAAGCTGCCACTTCTAAGGCCATGGATCTAATGTAGGTCCTGTGTGTTGTGTCTATCAACGGTGGGTGGACTGTTTGCATGTACTAGTCTTTTAAATGGTGTTTGTGCCTGTGTGCAGGAAACTGAATTGCACCCCTAAACTGTTGTCAGCAGAATTTCCCCGTAAAAAACGACTGCGTTGACTGTGTCTCTATTGATTATGTGGCAACTTAAACACATAGCTCACCTGCGCATACATTCATTTAGACATTTGTATTTGATGTCTTCATTTTGAATTGAATCCACTCCTCTGGTCTGGTTTCCTGCATATCAACTATTTCCTTTTACTATTTTTTGCAGGTGAACTCCCTTTTACAGCAGTGACACAACTGCAGCATATGCATTATTTCTCTGCAGAGAATGGCATTCACAGAAGGACCTTAGCTCTAAATCAGCAGTATATATATTGTGATGTTAGCCTTAAATTCGATCTGAGACAGCAGACACATCTCAGCTATAGCTGGTGTTCAACAGTTAATCCTACATAACTCTGCACAAAAACCATGCTGCAGATGAGCCTCCAGCAGCTTGTGGCACATGCACAGAGAGCAAACACATGTGCTGTTGACATTCAGGCAATTAAGTTTTGAGAATAAGTCTTCATGCGACTTTCCTTAAATTATAATATGCTGCTTGGTGAGTCAGATGCAGCTTTAGACCATTAGGATGATCCCATCTAGCAAAACCAGGACTTTTAGGGCATGCCCTACATCAGTTTATGATCTCAGCAGCCTGTATCTGATGGTATTTCCAAGGGCTCTCCAGCAGACTTGAGACCTGGGATCCTTCCAGGAGAGTTTCCCTTGCAAATATGCAAATCCAGGGTTGGGCATGAGGAGGGAGTTTATATTTTCCTGACCCCCTTTAACACTGGGTTAGCTTTACTATTATTTCATCAGTCCTTTCAGGTTCCCTTTCTCTACCTCTTCTGTCTTTGTCAGTTCTATCAGCACACAAAATAGCAGGATGCTAAATGGACGCCTTGGGTCTGAGCTGGTTTCTTTTTCTTCCTCCTCTCCTCTTTTTCTCTCTAATGTTGACACTAATCTAGTGCAAGGGTTCGCCTCATTTACACAAAAAAAATTATCAACTTGTAAATTAGGTAGAAGAGTAGGTATATTGTTCAGAAAATTACCTTCTATTTCAGCAGCTCTGTTGACTCCGCATTTACTGTGGATTAAAATTCATGCTGTCTGGAAAGGCAATTTTCTTTTCTAGTCTTGAGACTTTTCCTGCTAATAACAAACATATTCAGAAGTACGCTGAAAAACAAACCAAACACTCAACTCCAGATTGCCTGTTTGGAAAAAGTACCTTCCCAAAATTTGTTGAGGAGAAAAATAATTTTCTTCTTCCCAAATCTGAAGCAGCTGTTACACTTTTTTTTTGCAGATTTTCTTGTAGGTATATTCCTCTGAATACTTGTATTTATTCTAGGTTCAAAAAGGAAGGGAAAAGAAACAAACAAGATCCCCTAGCTGTCTGTGTAGACAAACTGAGCTGGTTTTGCACGGTACCTAGCACCATAAGAATATCCCAGTAAGAATACAAGGACTGATAAACATGAGCATTCCATCAAGAGGCATATGAACGGTCCAGTCCAGAGCTGAGGGGCAGGGGAAGACTTATGGTGCAAATTCTTCCAATGTGACAGGGGCACAGGTGTGGTTTGGGGCAGATGGTATCTCAAGGATGCAGCAAACATCCCCTCCCCTAACCCAGCTGAGTGCATGGCATGCTGGTGCTGCCTTGTCATCGTAGAGAGCCAGTGTGCAGCCATGCCTTCACCTGTGTGTGAGTTCAGATATTGTGCTGTATTGTGTTACATCACAGCAGGAGAGAGTTTGGGTAGGCATCACTGTAGTTTGCTGGAGACCCTGGGTTTAGTACAGAAAATAATGGAGAAGTAGTTTCCATGTGTTTTAGCAGGGGATCCATGAGCTGACTCTGCAACAGAGAAATCTGGTACCATGCTTGGTATCCGGTAACCCTCTTTGCTTGAGTCTGCTTCAGTTGTAATCTTGTCTTTATGTGACTGTTGCTTACAGGCTTGGCAGAGAGAGAAAGGGAGGAAGACAGAACAACAGGGTACAAGAACTGCACAAGGGGAGAAACATGGAAGATGCTGCTTCTTGGAATCATAACTCCATGTTTGTTTTTTTTCTTGGATTTATCCCCATTTGTGTTTTTTTTTTTTTTTTTCTCAGATTTGTACAACTGGGAACACCCTTTTACTCAGGACAGAGATCCTGAGCTTTAAAAATGGCATGGATAGATGCTTCTCCTCTACTCATTTCTCTGGCTTTGTGTGTTCCTCAAAAACAACCACAAAAGGAAATGTTCCAAAAAGCATTGTTTATGGGGATTTCTTTGGGTTTCCAAGGTGCCTGATGCTCCCCAAAATGGGGATGCATGATTAATTTTTGTTGCTAAGAAAAGTTGTCCTTTTAACTTCTTTTTATCTTCTGGAAAGTCAGCTAAAGGATAATAAAAATGGAGCTGGTGGGATAAAGCCTCAGTAGAGTAAAATCCATTATATCTAAAAGGAGACATGGAAAGATCAAAGAGGGAGCTAAATGTGTCCTGAAGTACTTCAAAAGGTGGCTCACTTAGGGAGTATTGATCATCTCAGGACAGAAGTGGAAAATTGGCCAGCTTTTACTGAAAGAATTGGAGAAGTTGTTGTAAAGGTGGAAAAATAGCAAGTCTTTTAGTCTATGTGCAGGTTTACACGCTGATAAATGTTACGGTTATTTGCAGCTATGCAAATTAGTGTATGAGTTGGACGTTACCTTACCAATGGTGTCTTCAGTTGCAATCCATTTTATTCAGTGTGGAAGATTTTAGTTCTGCTGATATTCCGAAATACAGAGATTTCTTTTGTTTTCTAATAATGTAAAGTACAGTTTGCTGCATTTCATTTAAGCCTCAATTTGTAACAAGTTTAAAGAGAACAGCTTTCTGCACTTGAACATGAAAAACATAACAAGGACTTTAAGAGGTAACCACTATACCATTGTTTGTATAAAATTACAGAGTTTATGTGTAGAGAGATACATACAGAAAAACATGCAAATAACTAAATATATATTATATATTATGTGTCTAATATTATATATGATATAATGTAATTATATATAATTTACTGTAATAGCATTTGCCCCGAATTAAGAGAGAAGTAAAAAGAAAATAAAAACAAAGAATAAGAAAAAAAAAAAAGGGAAATAAATACACATAGGGAGCATTTCCAGGAAAACAAAACCAAACCACTCTTTTCCACCTGAACTGAAACAAAATCACAACTTGTCCCCTGCTACCCTAAATGGCTCTCCTCAGTATTACTTCCTGCTTGCAATGGTCATGGATTGACACCAGCTTTCCAGGAGGGCAGCTGAAGCAGGAGCACGCAGGCTTTCTGTGTCCTTACCCTTCCTACCAGCCCAGCGATGCAAGGTGGTCAAGCCTGGAGGAGGCAGAGAGCTCGGGTACTCAGCTCTGACAGTCTGCCTGGCCAGCACTCGCCAAATTTACTTTCTGCCTCCAGAAAGTGAAGCTGACAAAAACCTTCCAGGTGAGGAGCCTGGAGACCTGTCAGTTTGATTTTTCCCAGTGGAAAATGGAATATTTGTTCACTAAATAAATAAATAAATAAAATTTGCAAGAAGGGCATGTTCTAATAGAAAATCCTTCTGACTGCATGTTCCCAACTAGCTTCACTGACAATTTGCATCTGTTGTGGAGGTAACATAAAAGGAGTGCAAAATATGCACTCCCTGATGATATAATGACAGTCTGTGGCTGGGAATTTAAGGCATTGTTCAGGTACCACTGATATTTGCTACCTTTATAACGGTCTATTTGTTTATTCTGCCCCTTATTTTTAAATTTATCATGCTCCACAGAGTGTGTGGGTACATCCCTCTATCTCCCATGAGCTACAAGCCTTTGCTGAAAACTTAAAGATGTGACTGGCTGTGGAAACAGTATGATTTGGACAAAAAAAAATCCGATTTAAGCAGGGTGATGAGACCAGAAGAGGACCCACTGCCAAGGGGATGCTAAGAAGGACTTCCAAAGACCTTGCAGAGGCTAAACTTCTGCAGATGAAAACATGAAGCTGTCTCACAAGAGCAGGAAAAAGACTGATAGCCGAAGAGCAGAGTGTGCACAACACTTTCTATGCAAAGGTGTCTGGTTAATGCAAAAAATAAGTAAGTGGGCCTGTTTAAGGCATCTGTGCTGCACACTCCCAGTCAACATCTGGCTGAATATGAGCCAGCAGTGTGCCCAGGTGGCCAAGAAAGCCAACAACATCCTTCATGTATTAGAAATAGTGTGGCCAGCAGGACTAGGGAAGTGATCATCCCTCTGTACTCAGCACTGGTGGGGACCCACCTCGAGTACTGTGTTCAGTTTTGGGCCCCTCACTACAAGAAAGACATTGAGGTGCTGGAGCGTGTCCAGAGAAGGGCAATGGAGCTGGTGAGGGGTCTGGGGGACAAGTCTTATGAGGAGTGGCTGAGGGAACTGGGGCTGTTTAGCCTGGAGAAGAGGAGGCTGAGGGGAGACCTTCTCGCTCTCTACAACTACCCGAAAGGAGGTTATGCAGAGGTAGGGTCAGTCTCTTCTCCCAAGTAACAAACGATAGGACAAGAGGAAACAGTCTCAAGTTACACCAGGGAGGTTTAGATCGGATATTAGGAAAAAATTCTTCACCAAAAGTGTTATCAAACATTGGAACAAGCTGCCCAGGGAAATGGTGGAATCACCATCCCTTGAGATATTTGAAATATGTGTAGATGTACNAGAGGAGGCTGAGGGGAGACCTTCTCGCTCTCTACAACTACCCGAAAGGAGGTTATGCAGAGGTAGGGTCAGTCTCTTCTCCCAAGTAACAAACGATAGGACAAGAGGAAACAGTCTCAAGTTACACCAGGGAGGTTTAGATCGGATATTAGGAAAAAATTCTTCACCAAAAGTGTTATCAAACATTGGAACAAGCTGCCCAGGGAAATGGTGGAATCACCATCCCTTGAGATATTTGAAATATGTGTAGATGTACTGCTGAGGGACATGGTTTAGTAGTGGACTTGGCAGTGCTAGGTTAATGGTTGGACTCGATGATCTTAGAGGTCCCGTCCAACCTAAACCATTCTAGGATTCTATGATTCTATGATCTAAGATTACCTCTATCTGTGGGTTTGCTTTCCTAACCTGATTCCTGGCTGCTCGGACAATATCTTTGTATACCTCCCAGGCTACCTGTCCTTGTTTCCACCCTCTGTGGGCTTCCTTTTTCTGTTTGTGGTTGCCCAGGAGCAACTTGTTCATCCACACACGCCTCCCAGCTCTTTTGCGTCACTTCCTCTTTGTTGGGATGCATTGCTCCTGAGCTTGGAGTAGGTGGTCCTTGAATATTAACTGGCTTTCTTGGGCCCCTCTTTATTGCAGGTCTTTATCCCACTGTACTCCAGCAAGCAGGTCCCTTAAGACACTAAATTCTTCTCTCCTGAAGTCCAGTGTAGCAAGCTTACTGCACATCCTCACTACTATGATTCTGTTCTGTATGAGTTACTGCCAGCATAAGAATGGTCTGAGTGACTTTAGAGAGTGGAATGGTGCTACCAACCTGAGCAAGAGCTTGAGGAGATTCTTAACAAATGGGTTTTTTTCACTTTAGAGGACTGATTTTTTAAGTGATCCATTTGGATTATCTGGTTAAGAAAATATGAAGTTTGTATGTTACACATTCACAAATACTTTCTTCTGCTTTTAATACTCTTTCTTTTACTTAAAATCCGAGTAAATTCACAAATTTTAGAAAACTTACTTCTATTTTGTTGCACTGTAAGTAAAGATAAACTAAGACCCTATTTATTGCAAGGAAACATGGAAGACAGTTTTTTGTTTTAGAAAAGTATATGAAATGCTCATGAATTTTAAGCTGCACACCTTTGACTGCAGAATTAATCCAGCAACACCAATGAAAAAAGAATGAACATACTGCCAATACAAAAACCATTGCAACTTTAGGTATCTAATTTAAGCAAGCAAGAGCACCAGCCTGCTCCATGTAGAGTCAATGGATTTTTACAGGATTAGGTTAACACCAATGGAGCTGCATAGGCAAGAAAGACATAATGTACTTTGAGCTGTCTTGATGGCATCAGTATTCGTCCCTGTGGAGACAGTGTATACATATATTTTTATATATACACATATATATACGTGTATATACATACATATATACATATATATGTGTGTGTGTATGTGTGTGTACTTACACAAAGAATCCCTTTGGTGAAGAAAAGTAGGAACTTTAATTTATTCTTATTTTCTCAAATATTTTCAAAGATAAAAATCTAACCAAAAAACTGTCAGACACCTCCTTGGTTTAGATAGTCCATGTACATAATTTGGCTGGTTTAAATTGGAAATTTTTGATTTATAATATGTGGTATTTAAAAAAGATTAAAGTTTTCCACAACTGTTTTATTAAGAAAATAACCAGTGGCAAGTGTTGAGCTACTTTTTAATTTTTCCCATAATAATGTCTTTAAAGCAATATTTAATTTAAATCCAGTTAGTGCATGATGATAAAACATTATTTTCAATACTGAATTTAAATGGCTATTTTTCCGAGTTTTTTTTAGCCTGAAAGGAGTTATAGTCCACATGCTACTCTACTGTGTTTTCAGTGCAAAAGAGTCATATTTTTTTATTCACTTTAGAAGACTGGGTTTTTTTAAGTGATGTATTTGGATTATCTGGTTAAGAAAATGTGGGTTTATACATTCACAAATATTTTATTTTGCTTTTAGTGGTCTTTAAATTTCAAACGAATATTGGGCAGCAACAGATCTGAAGATTTGCAGTTGTGGAAAGAAACTTCTCGTATTCAGGAGAATCTGCTTAGCTTCCTTCAGGTCTATAAAATGGTAATTCTTCTGCTAGCCATTGTTGTTGTTAGTTATTATGTTTTATTGCATTTCACACAGCCTCATGGGCCCATTCTGACAGTTATGTACTGCTGGAAGACAGTCTACTTCTGGAAAGGCTTATAGTCTAAACAGGACAATAAATGAAATCAACATACAGGGAATATGAGCAGAGGAACAGCACACAGAAAACTAGATTTGTAGGCTCAGTGTTGTGTTGATCATATGAGAGAGAAAAACTAAGTACTGATCTCTGTTTTCCAGAATTTTTTCTGTATGTTGCATAAAATAGTCATAGCCATAAAATGGCTAAAATCTGTAAACATCCTGGAAAAGAAATAGGGTTTCTTCATGTTTGGAGATTTCCAAACAAGGTACAGCACCACTCTTGCTCTTTCCTTCCTTCTCAGAACAAAGGTGTCACCTCCCATTCTTCACTTTTATGTACAAACACAGTCTTTAGGTTTTATTTTTACTTTTTTCAGTCTTCACCCGATAGTCAGAAGGCACATTCCAATAGAGGGAATAGCCACACCAAAAAGAGGAGACCCAACACCTGGCAGCCAGCACATACCTAGGGGAATGTTTGGTCGGCTCCTTCCCCTCCGCCTGTGCAGTAGGGTGCCTTGTAATTGAATTCAAATATAGGCACCTATCAACGTACTTTTCTTACAAAGCCCTGATGGAGTCATACACAATACCCTTCTCTGAATAGTGTACTCCTACCCCACAAAGTCTGTCAGTCTTTTCTGAAGAAAGGCAGTTCAGCAGATTTAGTTACACTTTCCACATCCCCCCTTCTCATTAGGATAACAAGGAAACATGCTTTCATGATTCAGTTTTTCAGTGGTCTATATGACCTATAAATCTACATTTCACCTTTAGTTTTATTCATCCTCAGCTGGCCAGTGTGAAATCTAAGATATCACATCTCATTTGTCAGTCACTGTCCTGTGCTAGAGTTCAACACCTGCTTTTTGCTGCCCCAGTAGCCATTCACAACTCTGACTGTGCTGGTGCAGCTAAAGGTGACGTGATCTACTGAGGGCACATTACATACGCTCTTCTCATTATATGGCTGTCAGGTCTGAAAAACCTTAGCTGCAACTTGTCTATGTCTTAAATTACTGGCAGATGCCAGTACAAGGTCTGGAAGCTCTGCTGAACTTCCAAGCAGGAGGTCAGCCTGTATGTATTCAATGTTTGTTTAGGACTTACTCAAATGCTGTAGCTTCCTCCATCCTCTTTCTTTCTTCTCATTAAAAAATCATTGAGGAAACAATCTCAGTAGAAAACTACTAGTGTGATTTGGTATAACCTGGAAAGAGTGTACCATATAAGGAAAATGACTGGCCACCACATAAAGGTCACAGAATGGAAGGTTGGAAAGGACCTTTTGAGATCTTATACTCCACACCCCTCCTGCTCAAGCAGGGTCAACAAGAGCAGGTTGCTCAGCACTGTGTCCAGTCAGGTTTTCCCAACTCCAGGAATGTCTCCAAGGACAGATACTCCACAACCTCTCTTGGCAACCTGTTCTAGTACTTGATCATCCTCATAGTAAACAAAATTGTGCTGCCTTGTGTTCAGGTGGGATTTTCTAGTTTTTAATTTGTGCCCATTTTCTCTTGTCCTGTCTGTAGGTACTGTGGAGAAGGGTCTGGCTCCCTCTACTTCATATCCCCCCCTCAGGTATTGACACATAATTGATAAGGTCCTTCCTGAGCCTTCTCTTCTCCAAGACAAACAGTCCCAGCTCCCTCAGCCTCTCCCCATATGAAAGATGCCCCAATCTCTTAATCGTCTTTGTGGCCCTGTGCTGGACTTACTCCAGTACGTCTGTATCTTTCTTGCACTGAGGAGCTCAGAACTGGACACAGCACTCCAGAATTGGCCTCTGCAGTGCTGAGTAAAGAGGAAAGATCACCTCCCTGGACCTGCTGGCAACGATCCTCCTAATGCAGCCCAGGAAGCTGTTGGCCCTTTTTTCAGTTGAGAGGATGCACTGCTGGCTCATGGTCAGCTTGTTATCTACCAGGACCTCAATCTCCTTCTCTACAGAACTGCTTTACAGCCAGTTGGCTTCCTGTGTACTGGTGCCCGGGGTTATTTCTCCCCAGATGCAATTATCTGCAAAAGGACTAGTGGTTAGCCAACCGTAACTTGGGAATATTCTCAGACTGAACATTGGAGATAATGGTAATTCAGTTAACATTTTTCTTTGTACACAAAACCAGTAAAGCTCCAGCAATTACTGATTCTAGTATTTTCAGTCACAGATCACAAAGGAGATTCTGGAAGTTTCCTACTGAGGATACTGTGGCAGAATCCCAGGTAATTACACAGGAAAGGTACTAAATGTCCTGCTGGAAATTAATATAACTCAAATAACAGAAGCGTGTGTCAGTGTTGCATGATGGTTGGGTGGATCATGAATGTAGGAACAGATCTTTTGTACATCTACATGACACTGATCCACAATAACTGTTCTCTTTTAAGATCTTGATGCAGGAATTCTTCTTTCTGCTTTAAATACTACTTAACAGGTTTGATACTGTTATCATTTGTATTTCTGGAAAAGCAGTTGTGTAGCTGAAATCCAAGTAGGAAGAAAAGACACATGCTTCATTCCCTTCTCACTTACACCAGTATAGATTTCAATCCATTTAGTCCTGAGCAATCACAGTTTAAGTAAAAGGTAAAAGAAATGCATAATCTACCTAGAGTGTGTTAATCCAGGATGTGGTGCTAGATGCCTTGAATATAGGCAGGAATAAGAGCTGCAAATTGTAAACTCTTTGGAAAAGGCTCTGTATCTTCCTTCAGTTTGTGTAGACTTCCATTTGCTTCTAATGGAAGGTTAAGCTATGTAGGGAATACAGTAGTCGACTCTAAATCAGTTTTCAAAAAGTTTGTTGACTGTTGTCCTTAGAACAGTTTTACTTCCTTTTCTTCAGGTGGCTCAGTAGTTTAGTGCTGCAGCTTTTGATTTGCTCTTCCTTACAAGAGACATCATGAAGTGTAAAGAAAGGGTGTCTTGCGAGCAGTTCATTGCTGGTTTAGTTCTTTGTGCCTTATTGTTGGCAAAAGTAACATGACCTTACATAACATGACACATGATAGAAGAAGTAATGTGACAAGACATATCAGACAGGCAGTGCTGCACACAAGATACATGACACATCTCATCCGAAACAAATATTGCTCTTAGCAAAGATAGTACTTTAAAAGGCACTTTACTTTTCTCTCTACCCTTCAGGCTGTTAATAGATATGAGGGTCATTACAGAGACTACACCTCTGTCCTGAATAATATCAGAAGTCCAACAAATTGCTGAAGCTAGTGTTTAAAATTAGAAGATTAAAATTAGAGATAAAATCAAACACAAATATGTTAAGCTCTGTGGTCAGAAAGAGAAGATGGTGGGATTCTTTTTCCCATTGACTGTCAGATCAATTGTACGAGTAACAGCACAAGGCAACAGTTCCTGTCAATTAGAAATAACACAAGTGAGATTTCATTAATTTGGGTCATTGTGGTTGGAAAACCACTTGCAAAACCTGGAGTTCTGTGAATTAGTAAAGAAACACACTGGAAACTGAGCCATATATTGTACTATACACTTGTCAACCATAGTTCAAGCTTTTTCAGAGTTTGTTATCATATATTTGCAAACATGTTGTAGTCTAAGGTTTTAGAATAAGCACAATAAATAAATAAAAGATAAATAAATAAAGTACAATAGATTAACTGATATTACACGAGACCAAGCTCCAGTGATTAGCTCTTTCACTACTGCACAGAAACTCCCATGCTTGAGAAGGATGTTGAAATAGAGGAATTCTTTAGATTCTTTTGTAACACTTTACGTATATGTGACCACCTTTTTCTAAAGAGTGGCAAGAATTTTCTAATAATACATGAAAATTCAAAAAATGCTTGCCTATCAAAAATGACATATTATTTATACCTACTTGATGGACAGGTGAGCTGGGGCTCAAGGAGACTAAATAAATTGCAGAAGATGGCACAGAGAATCGGGACCAAGTCCATTAGGCTCATTCTGCATGGTCTCCTGTTAGATCATAGAATCATAGAATGGTGCAGGTCGGAAGGGACCTTAAAGATCATCTCGTTCCAACCCCCCTGCCATGGGCAGGGACACCTTCCACTATACCAGGTTGCTCAAAGCCCCATCCAGCCTGGCCTTGAACACTTCCAGGGATGAGGCCTCCACAGCTTCTCTGGGCAGCCTGTTCCAGTGTCTCACCACCCACATCATACAAATTTCTTCCTAATATCTAATCAAAATCTACCGTCTGCCAGTACAAAGCTGTTCCCCCTCATCTGATCACTACACGCCCTCTCCATCTTTCTTCTAGGTTCCTTTTAAATACTGGAAGGCTGCTATATTGTCTCCCCGGAGCCTTCTTTTCTCCAGGCTGAACAACCCCAACTCTCTCAGCCTGTCTTCATAGGAAAGGTGTTCCAGACCTCTGATAATCTTTGTGGCCCTCCACTGGACCCGTTCTAACAGGTCCATGTCCTTCTTATGTTGAGGGCTCTAGAGCTGGATGCAATATTCCAAGTGGGGTCTCACAAGAAAGATCACTTCACAGGGATGAACCCAAGGGCCGATATGTTGGGCAGGCAAGGGGAGGTATGTGGGCTGCCCAACCCTTAATACCACATGTTGGGCAGCTGCTTTGTATCTGTTAGTGCTGTAGGCAAATGAGTTGGCTGCTGAATAGGCCCTGGCCTGCAGTTAAGTTAGCTGAACAGAACATGGAAAACTATTAGAAGCGACGTGAGGAATCGTTGGATGTAACAGAAAACAATGGAAGAAGTTGACAATAATTACAGATGGATCCATGAGGAATAAATGGAGTTCACATGTAGTCAAGGAGGAGTTATGTGAGAAACAGCTAGACCTCACAGAAAATTGGAGGGGACCCTTGGAGACTTCTTGGTGAGCAAAACATTGCAAGGGGAACCCTTAGAAGCACCTGGGTTAACATATCGATAGTAGCGTATGAGGCTGTGATTATCTAGGTAAAGGTATCAAAAATACCAAATTTAAATACAGCTGTAAGAAAAACAGTGAGTAGAAAAAGTAATTATCTTACCTGGGAGAAAACTAGCACAGAGATAGGGAGGTGCAAGGACAGTGAAAAGGAGGATCAATAAATAAGACAAGGGACAACACAATTCACACAAATCGTGTCACGTGCAATCTGGGGGTACCTGCAGGGCAGCCCTACACTTGATCACTGCAGCCTCAATCATGACAATATATCAAATCTGGTTTTCTGGCAATGCCATGCAAATCAACCTGCTTCTGCCATCAGGAGGACTTGGGTGATCCTTACCAAGCTGGGTGCTTTCCCTGGCTTTTCCCTGGCTCTTAGGCAAACACCCAGATGGACAGTTACAACGTCTTCGTACCACTATGTTATTGCCCACTCCAGGCTGAGAGAAGCAGCATCTGCCCACTGCCTCCTAACAATATCACCAGCTGTATCCAGAACTGTGTCTACATCCCACATTCATTGCAGGCACAGTTCAAGTTGTGTGAGATCAGCAATGGGTGCAAAGATAGCTGAAGATTATGGAATTCAATACACACTTTTTTTCCCCCGTTTCTTATTAGTATTCCTTTTTTTTTTTTTTTATTTAATAGCATATATGCCCCCACAGCTGTTCTTCATATTAAAACTTTTACTTCTTCTTCTCAGGTGAAAAGGCCTTCAGTCCTTCATTCCTTTCTTGCAGGTTAGACTCCTCTGTGCCCCATAAATCCTTATATGCTTCCTTTTTGTTTACAATTTTCCAACATACACTTGATTCCTGGGAGGAATACAGGGAAATTGTCAGAGCAGCCAGGGATCAGGTTAGGAAGACTAAAACCCTGATAGAATCAAATATAGGTGGAGACATCAAGGGCAACAAGAAAAGCTTTTATAGGTATGTCATTGATAAAAAGAATACTAGGGAAAATGTGGACCCTCTCCAGAAGGAAATGGGACACCTGAACACCTGGGACATGGAGAAGGCTGATATACTCAATGAATTCTTTGCCTCAGTCTTGACTCGGAAAGGATCTAACCACACCCCCCAAACTGCAGAAAGCAAAGGCAGGGACTGTGATAATGAGGTACCACCCACAGTAAGAGAAGGTCAGGTTTGAGACCATCTAAGGAACCTGAAGGTGCACAAGTCCATGGGATCTGATGGCATGCATCCGCGGGACCTGATGGAACTGGTGGATGAAGTTGCTAAACCACTATCCATCATATTTGAGAAGTCATGGCAGTACAGTAAAGTTCCCACTGACTGGAAAAGAGGAAACATGACCACCATTTTTCAAAAGGGAAAATAAGAAGATCCAGGGAACTACAGGCCGGTCAGTCTCACTTCTGTGCCCAGCAAGACAATGGAGCAGATCCTCCTGGAAACTCTGCTAAGGCAGATGGAAAATAAGGAGGTGATTGGTGACAGCCAACATGGCTTCACTAAGGGTAAACCATGCCTGACAAATTTGTTAGCCTTCTACAACAGCATTACAGCATTGGGTAGTAAATGGAGAGCAACAGATATCATCTACCTGGACTTGTGCAAAGCGTTTGACACCGTTCCACATGACATCCTGGTCTCTAAATTGGAGAGACATGGATTTGAGTGATGGACCACTCGGTGGATATGGAATTGGCTGGACAGTTACACTCAAAGAGTTGCGATCAATGGCTCAATGTCCAAGTAGCGACCAGTGACAAGTGGCATTCCTCAGGGATTGGTATTGGGACCAGTGCTATTTAACATCTTTGTTGGTGACATGGACAATGGGATCGAGTGCACCCTCAGCAAGTTTGCTGACAACACCAAGCTGTGTGGAGCGGTCAACGCTCTAGGGGGGAGGGATGCCATCCAGAGGGATCTGGACAGGCTGGAGAGGTGGACCTGTGCAAACCTCATGAAGTTCAACAAGGCCAAGTGCAAGGTCCTGCACATGGGTCGTGGCAATGCCATGCACAAATACAGGCTGGGCAGAGAATGAATTGAGAGCAGCCTTGGGCAAAAGGACTTGGGGCTGTTGGTGGATGAGAAGCTCAACATGAGCTGGCAATGCGCAGTTGCAGCCCAGAAAGCCAACCATATCCTGGGCTGCATCAAAAGAAGTGTGGCCAGCAGGTCAAGAGAGGTGATTCTGCCCCTCTACTCCACTCTCGTGAGACCCCACCTGAAATACTGCATCCAGCTCTGGATCCATCAGCACAAGACACACATGGACCCACTGGAGCAAGTCCAGAGGAGGGTCATGAAGATGATCAGAGGACTGGAGTACCTCTCCTATGAAGACAGGCTGAGAGTTGAGGTTGTTCAGCCTGGAGAAAAGAAGGCTCCAGGGAGACCTTATCGCAGTGTTCCAGTACTTAAAGGGAACCTACAGAAAAGATGGGGAGGGATTCTTTAGCAGGGAGTGTAGCAATATGACAAGGGGTAACAGTTTTAAACTGAAATAGGGTCGATCTAGATTAGATATTAGGAAGAAATTTGTGTGATGAGGGTGGTGAGATACTGGAACAAGTTGCCCAGAGAAGTTGTGGATGTCCCATCCCTGGAAGTGTTCAAGGCCAGGCTGGACGGGGCTTTGAGCAGCCTGGTCTAGTGGGAGGTGTCCTTGACTATGGCAGGGGGGTTGGAACGAGTCGATCTTTAAGGTCCCTTCCAACCCAAACCATTCTATGACTATAAATTATCTTGTTTAGGCCTCTTTTAATCTATCAAAACACACCTCTGTTCATAAATCAGTCTTTTATCATCATTTCTACTGTGCTTTTCCATATTCCTGTTGTATGACCAGTTTTCACACCATAGAAGAACCCTTAAAGCGAGGTTGGTAGTTTCTCATTGCTTCACTACAAATGGCTTTTTATTGCCCTGCATGAGACATTGGCCTGGGTTTGTGAGATATGGATATAAATTCTGGCCATAAATGAAAGCTGTGGCACTCATGTTTTTCTCGAGGGGCTCATTTCTGTTTTGGCTGCTGCTTTGAACGATACCGGCCATTTCAGCTTGCCTCCTGACCTTGGTTTCCCTCTCTTGTTTGGAGGCAAGGATATGAAGCTTTCTTTGAGAAATGTTTTCTGATTTAAGAGGTGAGAATAAGATGAGAACAATACAGGTAGTGTTATGTGTTGCTATATTTATTGATATTTAATTTTCCCATAATGAGAGTGGACAAGCTTTGGTCAAAAATAGGGGAGGGCTCTTGATGAGATAATATTTGGCAGTTCCTTATCAAATGAGAGCTCACCAGGGAGACTTTTGTTGGATGCCAGCGCTGTTTAGATAATGTTTCAAAATGCAAACATTTTAGAAGAAGGATTATTCACAGAAATCATTCTAGTTGGATTAAAGGATTTACAAAGGAAGAAAATTGGACAGGAGGAAACACATGAAGCTATTATTTTCTTTACAACTGTGTTGCTGCTGTCATCAGTTTGGCAAACTCCTGTGGGTCACATCCTGACTACAGGACTGTACTTACAACACCCATACTATTAGAGAGGACAGGATTTAGTCTTCTGCATGATATACTTTTGGGGGTTATTTGTTATTTCTCTCCTTGATTTCAAAAGCTGAAATTTCACTGATTTAAGGGAAGATATTTCTAGTTTACATGAAAAAAGTGAGCAGAGAATTGGACTCTTGACTTACAGTTCTCATATGAGCTCCCTACTTTTGCTCAAGAAAATATGTACTGAGTGAGAGTGCATAATATTTTTTATCTCTGTACCAGAAAAAAGATATTCTGATATGTACCAGACTGTATTGATATTTTTATTAATAACTTGAGCCAGTTGTCCAATTCTAATATTATATGAGATGTTTCTGTGCGTGTGTGTTCTTTCCTTTCTTTAGTTTTTAAATACTTTCTCAAACATGATTTTGCATAGTTTTGTTGTGTTTGTTGCCAGAATCAATAGAGTTAAGGTTAAAAGAAAACAAAAATAGAAGGGGAGAATATAGTTTTCAACTAGTATAGAACTGTAATTAAAACTTACTGCCTTAAATCATAGCTCTAGGTCATTTCTCTAAGCTAAACTCTCAATAAACAACAAGAAAAGAAGAGAACACCATGTATGCTTCACTTTTGCATACTTAAGGCATAAAGGTTTTGACTGGACAGTCCTTACCAGAACACGGTATTGATTACAGCATCTGTTTTCACACAGGTTCTGCTCTTCATCAAAACACTTATTTCCCTGCATGTTAATCCAGATGAAATGACCTCCAGGAACACCCCAACAAGAGATGTATTTCCAACACGAATTCATAACAGCGTGGGTAGCTTCAGACTTGGCTTCGTTTGTTCTCGACATAAATGTTGAACTGATGCACCATCTCTCTTCTTGAATCTCGGGAACCAGAGGTTATACAGCCTGACAGTTGGCAGCCGGATTCACTGTCTCAGAAGTCGTTGTGGAGTGGTGGCTTTTATTCTTCTTTCTTTTTATGCTGCTTCCTTCTTGCATCTTTTTTTCTTAGCTATATAGTATTCTGTCATTTGAAAACTGAATGACACATTAATTTCAAGCACTAATGGGAAACTTTCAACTTGAAATCTAGTCAATTTAAAGGAAGTTAAATGCAGTTTCTGCCAATGCATTTACCTTTAGACGTCCTGCCAGTGTTATATTTTTGTATTCACATTCTTTAAACTGTATTTCTTTTTCTCTATTGCTGTGTGAAAGACAAAGTCACTGGAGGATGATAGTGACAGAATGAGTGACTACACAAAAGGTGCCCGCAGAACTGTCTCTATGCCATAAAGAGTAAGTTGAACATTTTGCATATTTTTTATTTTCCAGAGGAACTTCACATAACATGCAAAAAGGCATTTATTTTCTAAGAACACCCACTGTTCTTGAAGAGATTTCTTACAAAATTTAAATCAAACTTTGCTTTTTTAACAAAAAAAATCTGTAAAAACGAAGTTGCAACAGAAAATCTCTGATCAGCCTTGGTACAAAAAGTCCTTGCCAAGTATATGGATGAGAGAAAGAAAGGCAAAATTCCTAATCTCTTCCAATGCCTGGCAGTGAAAGGTATTACTAACAGTGGTTAAAACATTTTTGGAGAAGTATGATTTTTATGTTAACAGTATCCCTTTAATTAATTAAGCGTAGCATATTACCTCTGGCTGGATTGTGCTGGCTGCAGCTGAGAGCAAATGAGTTTCTACCATCTGAGATATATTTGTGTTATTTACATGGTTTTAAAGCCATGAGACCTTCTGCTTTTTCAGTGCAGAGAATCAGGAGCCACCACCCAAGCACTAACCTAAAGTACACTTCACAGATTAATACTTCTCTTTGGGGATTCATTTAACCCAAAGATCACACACTACTCAAAGACATGAAGGTTTTCTTGTCTGTTCTAACTTGATTTCCAATGTGGTCGTAAAGTTGCATCTTTGCAAACATGAGGAATACTGCAGAGGTAATCAATAGCCATTATCTTTACCATGGGTAATGGAATGAAGGTTACATGTCCCAGGACAAATACAAAGACCTGTAATTTATTTTAGTTTTTAGTATTTTGGGGAGACAATGCCTATGGACTCCAAGCTGAGATTTCACTGTGCTGGGCACTTTCCAGCAAGCTGAACTTGCCCCCTGCAGCTCCCTGTTCTTTTAAAATTAACCTATGCAAATTAAGACATTGGTGCAACTCTTTAAATGTAAGCAAATTTTTTCTTTCCTCAGATTTTCTTGATTTCAAACTGGGGTAAGCTGTCCCACAATAAAACACATGTCCTTTCCAGGGTTTGCCTACCTATGCAGTATAGATACAGAGATGGTAGAATCACGGATCACTTGCCAGTTTAAACCCCAAAGCATCAGATTATTAAATCTATAAAGAGAAAATAAGTTAACAGAAAGAAGTGTACTTGCATAAGTTGGTAGGGACATCAGTCCTAAAGCTAGTGACCTCAAGACATGCTGCAATAAATCATTAATCCTTTTAGTTTATCCGCTTTCTTGTTTCTATTTCAGACACATCAGGAGTTCTCTGTCCTACTTCATTTCCCCTCTGAGAATGAAGAGAACATGCTGACTTTAACTACAAAGACTCAGATCGTATGCAACTTGCTTGTTAACAAAAGTGCCCTCCACCTAACAAGTACTCTAACGTATTTGGGTGATTCATCCCTCACATGACAATAAACATTTAAAGCAGAAAGATGTGGGGAATTTAGGTAGCTTTATTTTCACTAGCTTACCCACAGAACTTTTGTTGCTTTGGCCTTCTTGTTTTTTAAATATATCCAGTCACTACTAACCATGTATCAGCAGCTATCTCATTATCAAAGCTTTACTAGCTCAGGGCAATGATACTGTGCTTTTGCTTTATTTTCTTGATTCCTCTGACAATGAGCATTGGCAAGAACAGCTGGTTCTCGCTTTCCATATTTTTTTCAACTGGACTGAGGAAAATATAGCAGACTCTGAAAATGGAAATCTTTGTCAGGTCAAAATTTGTGTTGATTCATGTGACGTTACTTATAAGCAACTTAAATATAGGCAGAGTGGCTTTCGGCAGAAGAAGAACCTGGAGTAGGTGGCTAAATAAAGGGCCTGACATTAAGGGAAGGCATAAATCTGTCTTACTGGATCACATCAATAGGCAATGTGCTATGTGTCAGGAGGTGGTGAGAAAATGGGAGAAATGTTACAGAATTTAGACAGCAACTAATTCCCTAAAGATGGGCACTATGTACACCACAAGCTATAAAAGTTTTGGACATTGTCAGCACTTCTAATTTGAGAAAATTATGACTTTTAGTCAACAATTGCCTTTTGTCAATTGCCTTTTGAAATGTTTGTTAAAGCTAGTAAGACAACTTCTTCCCAGACACAGAGAAGAAAAAGTCTACAAAATTCAATATTTGAATGATTGATTCAGAGTACTTTTCAGACAATTGCATTTTTGAAGATTTTGGATTTTCATTCAAATTTTAATTTGATTTTTCAAAATTTCTAATAAAAAAAATAGTGTTTTCCACATAGTTTTACTCTGCTGTCTTTTTTTTTTTTTTTAATCTCATCTCCCTTAGTTTGACCTCTTCTTCTCTTAATTGCCCAGCTTTTTGTATCAAATCTGTCTTCTAACCAGTTGTAAGTAAACCTTCCTTGGGTGAAATGACTGTGCTCATTTCACATTAGATAATCCAAAATCAGCTGTGAACCTGGACTTTTTAGGATTACCAAAAATAATGTGAAAAACTTACTGAAAAAAACAAAGATGACCCAAAACCTTCTCAGCCTGCTTAGAGTGGGAATATCAGGAAAACAGTTTATGTTTAGGGCTGGGTTACCAGCTGGGTCATAGAAGTCTAGAGATCTGAAATAAGTGAAGATTCACTCTCAGCCAAATATTATGATCTTTAATATTAATTGTATCTGCTCAGAGCACAAGTATTATTTGGCCAGACCCAACAATGTCTTTCTGCCCAGCAGTTCTGCAGCTGCTTTTGCTCTTCTTAGAGCTCTAATGGCCAGAGGTTTAGTGGACATTACACAGCAGCCATATTCGTTCTGCCTGAGAATGCCATCAAGTCCATCAAATTTGTACAGCAGTTGGTTCCGAAGGGGGTGGGAGGGTCATATTTAACCCATTGAAATATCATTTCTGTTCGCCTAACATCCATTTTTTTTTAACTGTGCTTTGACTTTTTTAACAAATACTGTTTTGCTCTAACTGTAGGCTTTCTATCAATCGTTTATACATGTCCATCTTCGTATGTCATTGAGACCTTTTTTCTTTACCATATTGACCCACCCTCTGGCCATTTATTCTTTTTCTATTTTTGTCACAGGGTTTTTCACAAAAATATGTTGCTGACATTCTAGATCTGAGTTTCTCTTTCTAGCAAGAGTTTTTTTCTATTAGTCAGTTCCTAAAGAAAGACAATCCACAGTTTCTTACAGTAGCGAGAAATGAAAAAAGGCAGATGCTTTGTTAATATCATTTAACATTTTCCTTATTGACAGAGATAGGGATTATCATATAGTGTTTGGTTTTCTGCAGAAGCCAAAGACCATCCAAATTCCCCTTTGAATGACTCTCCGGCGCTAAGCTTGACCAGCTGCAGGGTTGAGGGTTTTAAAGATGTTTTTTTTATTCCCATCTGTGTATAATGGCAGTGTTATGCCTACATCTGCTTCAGATATTTTTTTTTTTACCATTTATTTTTATGGACTGAACATTATTAGAGATGCAATCTTGTTTCTGAAAGCCTGTCTGCCTTTTCCCCAGTGAGACCAACATTAGTCTCTGGGCAATTCCAAGCTATCAACCATGTTGTGTTAGACCCTGTCATGTCATTCACAAGCCACTGTGTCTTCTACTTTGTGGCAGTCTGCAAAAGGGAAAAAAGCCACATGAGAAACATGCCAGAGACTACAGGGCTGCAGAGGCAGAGGCAATTCAAAAGTGGGTGGAACCAAAAATCCTACTGCTTGCATGGAAGTGATATGCAGGTGTAGAATACTGTACTATATTTCTTCATTTAAAGTCCCTCCTATGCTAAGAATGACCTGGTTGTTATTCTTCTGCAGACACAGAAGCCCAGCAGTACAGATTTCAGTGCTGGTACAGAGTCTGTGTATGGGACTAGACAGAACAGTCAAATCTATGGAAAGGTTCATGCTGACTTCTGTCTCAGACTATTTTCAAATGCAGAATTAAGAAAAACTTGCCTGCTTTACCCTATTTCCAATACTATTAATTATTTTTATGTTATTAATAGGTTTTTATGATCTGTCATTTCTGTAGCTTCTAGAACAATCTTTCATTTATGCTCTGGAGTTCACTGCTGGAGACTCAGGGGCACTTACAACAATGAAGATTATAGATTAACAAATGGTATCAATTTAAGGTTATTTGTATTTTAATCCAAATTATGGAGTATTTCTCAGTTTCAAGTCCCCTTGACAAAACATAATTAATGTGAAAAATGCCAGTCCAGCTTCAGTCTCCCTAGGATTGCTAATTAAAAAGCTGACTCATGGACTACACTGGTGCATTTACAGTAAGACAAATCAAGAGTAATTCAATTGGTACTGATTTACATACTTCAAGTTTACAATGGTGTAAGTGAGAGTAAAAACTTGCCCAGATCCCTAATGTACTTTGATTTATGTAAGTCATGTCACACACTTATAGATCTCTCCTTCATTTTAGTGACAGGGTATTGTTACAGCATGACTTTCCTACAAAAGCCATGAAGGTTCTTAAATTGGCACTGAGGAGTATTTCTAAAACAAAGAGGGAAGAATACACCATTCTGAATTCAGTTGTGCTTTAGTTAAAAGTTGGAAGTGCATCATCAGTGATCACACCGAGGGAGATGTTGCATGTAGGTGCCTTGGCGTTTTTTAGTGCCAAGGGTTTTCTGCCGGCAGCTCTGCTGCCTTTTTGCCCATAGCAGCTCTGCACCCTTTCACCCAAGCTGTCCCAGAGCTTCTGTGGCAGCATTTTCCTCTTGTTGTTTTCCTGCCATTGTTCTCCTGCCATTTTCCTAATGTCATTATTCTCACGGCCTTGTGCCTGCATACACTGATATTGCTATTAAGGCAAGCGTTTGCCACCAGCGTGAGTATTGTCCTTTCTTTACCTCCTTTTCCTCCACTTTGGTTGTAGCTTTTGAGTTATCTTAGGCACACCGATAACACAGAAGCATAAAATTTAGCAGCCATTCAGCATGTCGACCCTGCTGCTAATCAAAATGTGCTTCAGCATCATAAGCAAGAACAACCAATGGGGGCTTGAGTGGGTCCTGATGAAAACTATGCTGTTACTATGGTAAAATATTATGGGGGACACCCACTGCACTGTATGGGATCCCAGGGGAGGATGCTTATCTGGGAACTCACATTGCTTCTCCTCCTCTCTCTCTCATTCTCTTTCTCTCCTTGTTTGTTTTTTTATATTCTCTAGAAGTAAATTTTACCCTTAGAGCTGATGAATGACATAAGGTATGGAGCCTCCTAATAAAACAGCATGAGTGTGAACTTGTCTAAACCTAGTTTGTGCAAGAGAGGCACTATAAAGCAAAAAGACTAAAAATAACGACCTACCCAGTAAGACCACACCTATTCTAAGTAACACAAAAGTGCCTGGGACTGTTTCCTGGCCTTGAGGTCAACTGTCAGGAGTGATCGGTGTCCACGTATCTTCTTCCACCAGATCAGCATGGCTGCATTTGTTCTTCCTGCTGGGAGCAGCCCATATGTGATCTAACGGTGACTCAGGCAGCCTCGAGTCCATCAGGCAGTGATTCATCTCACTGTACAGTGGACATTGAGGACTCGCTTCAGCCAAGTGCACATGCACCTGGTGCCAGCTGAGCTGCCTATAGAGTTTGTGACATACTAATGGGGTGGGCAAAGCTCACAGAGGGCCTGTGCAAGACACCATGCTTGGCCAGGAAAGACACCTCAAAGCTTCTCAGCTGACACCAAATACTTGTGTGTGAGCAATAGTACTGGGTACTAGTAGCTGGTCAAGAGTAATTCTTTAGGTTTTACTCAGTGTTCTTTAGATCTCCACTGACTGCACCAGGAGCTTAGAAACCTGTGCTGTGACTCAGTAACCAACATAGACAGCCAGTGTCGGGCTGGTTTTGTTGTGGGGCATCCAAGAGATCTCCAGAGATGTGACAGGTATCATAAAGGACCTAAAAGAGGTTTGATCCTTCTGGAGAAGCAGAAGAGAAGACACTATCGGGCTGCTAAAATGACACTAAACTTTTCTTTTTAGGTAACTAAACCTTCAAGTGCATGACTGACTGCAAAAGCCTTTAAATATAGTGAGTGCTTTCTGGCATTCTGCATGGTAAGACGTTCCTCTGCATGAGTAATATGGTATAAATGGCCTTTACATTCAAGCAAAACAAACCAGAGAAGTTGTACATTAATTAAAAAACTGAAGTTAGATAGAGTCTGCCTGTGATAGACTTCTGTCTACTATAATATTTCATCCTATGTACTAACTTCACACGATAAACGCATGAATAAAGGTATTACAATCTAAATAAGTAAAGCAAGAAAAGCTTTCCAAAAAATCTTTAATAGTTCTTGATAGTTTTTTTTCCATTAAGCTTAGCTGCTAAATTAAAATAACCTACCTTATATTAGAACTCATACCTAGGGATATTATTGCACACCTTAAAACCTGGCCATATAGCTGATAGTAGATCAATAATTTCAGAATTACCTTTTTTCCCAGAAAAAAACTACACACATATGCACTCTGCTTTCACCATGCTTTTTATTTACCAACAAGGACATCAGAACATTTTTATTGTGTTCTTATATGCAAGGTTGTTGAAAGAGATTGAAAGATGAAGGAAGAGGAGATCATGAGAAATGAGAAGGATTATAAAAGACTTAGAAATAAGCTTCAGTTTCATTGAAACAGGTAGCTATATTGTTTGGCTTTAAGGAAGTTTTAAACCCTTATCTTAAGGATCCTTGTCACTGCAAAATGAACTGATGTTACAGTGATTCAATACTGTGCCTGACGTTTCTGAGCTCAAGTGCTCTGCATTCGTTGTCTGTGTCACACAGGGTTGAGAGATAACAGGCAGCTACTGAGAGACCAGCATCCTCTTGGAGGTGTTCTAGTGAAAGTTTTCTGAGCACTCTTTTTGAGCTTTGAGTGAAATAAAACATGAAACAGTAAAGAAGAGTGGGAAATGAAGAAGTTGGAAATATAAAAAGTTAGAAGCAATGAATCTGAAATAGAGGAAACAGAAGCTTGAAGAAGTCCATGGCAATGAGATGAATGGAAGTTATGCAGGTTCGGAAAACTGCTGTTTACCCTAGGAAAATGCACAGGGTAATTCCACACTAAGGAGGCTGTTATACTGTTAATTTTTTGGAGGGTATGCCTAGCTATGTGTGGTGCACCTCCAGAGCTCTGCTCAGAACTACGAAACTTTACGGTTCTGCTTCAGCTCCCTATTCTCAAATCAGAGTCACATCCGTAGATTAGTTTCATTCCCATTCCCATTTCATTTCCCTTGGTACCCTTTGGTGAACTCCAGTGATTATGAGGATAAGGGATGATTTACATGCTCTAGATCCAGGCAGAGATCAGGCTTTGCAAACGTTTATTTTATGGTCTGCAAATTCATTGCCTTTTGTGACTTGCATTAACCCAAGCAGTGATTAGCAGTCATGTTATTAACTTATTATATAACCTATTTTATAGATAATATCAGCCTAGATAGTACCTAAAAGCTTCAGGCTCATTTAACATGCTTCTTTTTTTTCTATTAATGTATTAAAGGTGTTTACAAGATTTTCATAATCTCAGTAGACTAATCAATAAAAAAAGTTTGCTGATTCCTTACTGAAATGAAGGGAAATATTTCCACTTAACATTTCCTTCTGCTTTGTAAAAATGACCATTTTCTACTGAAAGCTTTATCTGATCAGGAGCTGCTTTTAATTAGGTAGATAGTTTAGGAAGCAGGTAAATAGGGAAATCTAGCAAGAAAGAGAATGACTTCTACTTACAATACACAGCAGAATACTCTGTGTTTAATTGTTTTTGACAGGAAAATTTGCTGATAAATCATATTACAAGTCACAACCCTTTGTGAAAAGTAAGATTTTGAGTCTGAATCAGAGTATTTTCTCATGTCCAAGATGTATTCTGGAAAGCAGCAAGTGAGTTTATGAACCATCTATTACCTGTTCTTAATAACAAATATTACTAGCTGATCATTTTGATGGAGTATGGGAAATAGGAACAAGCAGTTAAGAACTGGTCAGAAATGAAAAAAAATACTCTGTCTTTCTATTTTCCTCTCTCTTTTCTCTCAAATTGCATTATTTCCTTTTTTATGGCAACTTTGTTTGCTTTAAAAAATACAGAAGGAGCTGTGGAAGAAGGACTCTTGAAAATGTCATCCGTGTTTTGAAAAGGCAAAACTTTACATTTTCATTTTCAAAATCTCAGCTTTAAAAGCAACATAGTCTGCTGGGTAAGGCAGAAAATGTTAAAAGCAGACAAAGGAAATAACCTTAAACATTACTGAGTTCCAGTTTGCATTTGAACCTGTGCCTCAGGCTTTCATTTTATATTTAATACTGTTTCCTGGGTTTAATTGCTCCAAAGAAGCAGTGATGAAAGCTAAAGAAAAAGACCCTATAACAGTAACAAAATCTGTTTGTACTTATATCTACTGGTTAAATAAATCCTTGTCTGTGAAGTTCATTTGTTGAGAACTCCTGAAGAAACAAGATGTTTCATGTCCAGAATGTTCTCAAAGGTTACCGGTGGGTACCGTCAATGACAGTTTACTGCTCTTGACCGACTTGTCCTTCACTCTTTTTGCATTTTCTCTCCAGCTCTCCATACACATGCACTAAACGATCTCAGTAGACTGGAGCAAGTGGCACAAAATGAATGTTGTTGCTCTTTTCCAAGTTTCTACCCCATCTCTGGAGGCAAAGTAGCCATGCACAGTCTATGAAGAGCTTCTGTTGCTGCTGCAGAAGAACGCTTGAAACAAATTTTGATACCCAAGTTATTGAGGACGCCTACACTTTCATAAAGTGTATGTGGGGCAATGGACCCTTATGGCATCAAGGTGAAGCAGAAATCCTGATTTATATTCCTCATCCTGCAGCTACTTTTCCACTTTTGAGCAAGTCATGACTTTGCTTATCTCTCCATAAAATTGATTATGACAGGAATTTTTTGTCATCAAGGCATGTTATGTGGCTAATTAACTTATATTTGTCATGTCTTTTTATGGCACTTGTATGGAAAGCCTTACATCGCTGTTGTAATGAGTTCACTCTCTTCCTATCAACTGCAAATGAAGCAATGGCTGTTTTAATACTGAAGCATATTTCTACTCTTAATTATGGGCTAGATTATTATCACTCTCAGCCCAGCTTGGAGGTACTCTCTTCTTTGCAATATCCATTTCTCAGGTTTGTGCTGTTAGGTTCAGGTAATTTATTTTTGTAATTGGAAAGGAAGTAAGTTTGAGGAGGCATCACTGTGCTTCATCTTGCCCATCAGGACTGAATAGCTTGTGGTCATTTGAATGTGTTAAGTATCCCAGAGTGCAGTCAGGAAAAGCGCTGTAACATGTAAATTGCATTGCACTGAAAATGTAGCAGCTGTTAGTAAGAGTGCGGAACAGGAGGGAAGGGCAGGTGAGCCCCAGCTCAAAGGCTGTGCTCAGTGCCACGGGTCTCCTGAGCAGGGTACAAATCCATTTCTGACTCCTAGTATTTACAACATCCTATTACTTTGGTATTATTTAGAAGTTAATTACAGGGCCCATCAGCTCTTTTGGCTCAACAATATTTCAGTGAAAAGTATTCAGGCATTATGTGGCTGGTTGCAAGGGAGATTATCAAAAAGTCAGAGAAGTGTAATAATCAGGGGATTTCTTTGTTAATAAAGAACTTGATGAAAAACAAATTAGTTAACACTACACTGACTCGAAATCTTGCTGATGGCAAATTTTGAAATTAATTTGAAAAAAAACAAACTCAGAAGGCATTTTAAAGTTGATCCTAACATCAAAATTAAGCAGAAAATTTGTAAAATGTAGATCTCCAAATCACCTTTCTAGGCATGAAGAAGACCCTCGTTGGTATAGCATCTGAATGCTTCTGGCATGCTATTTTAAAAGTCAGAAACCAGAAACCATTGTGCTTAAAATGAAAAAGCAAAAGAATTAGCTATGTTGAAATCTACTCTAATCATAGTTGCATTAGATCTTACCATGACTGTTTAGGAATCTCGTTAGGAAAAAGCTACAGCCTGTGCTTTTATCTGCACTTCGTCTACGGAGAAGACAAGCACAATGTGGCTGCATATGCTTCTGGTGTGCCAAGAGGCTGCTAATTATGCCAGATGCTCAATGCGTGGCCCGCCTAGGTAGAGCCGGCACAACTGGGCTGGCATTGCTCGGATCACACCTATAGCACACAATTTTCCAGCGTGAACTGAAATCTAACCAGATTCTGTCAGAGCCTTTCCCAAAGCAGTAGCTGGAAATAGGCGTATCATCCTGTATCTTGCAGACTATAATGCGTGACTCAGAGGGACAAACTTGTCCTCAACATCTAACGAGGAGCTTGTTTCCACATTGGTTTTCTCCAGCATCAAGTATTTGTTCCCTTGCCAACTAATGTATATTTCAACCGACATGGTGTTTGTGGGCTGAATAGAGAAGAGTTCACTTTGTATTAATGTTTCCGTTCCCAAATGAAACATTCACACCATAATGATAATGCAGTATAGGGAAAATTGTTTCACATTTGCTTTCCTTTATGTACTCAGTTCATGGATTGTGTGAAGATTTACAGTGTATGCATTCAGCATGAAGTCATGCATCAGTGCCAGAGCATTTCCTTGATTCTGCCTATTATACTTTTCAAATGAATAATATAATGCACATATATTTTGCCTTAGGAAAACACATGCATTCTCACAAACCCCAATGAGGATGGAAAAGGTATTTTTATCTGAATAATTCCAACTGTAAGTACTAAAACATCACGGGTCATGTCCCCAAAAGTCATGAGGGTGCCTTAAAGATCATGAGAATAGGAAAAATTATAATATCTTTCAAGTTGCCTCTTTTTTTTTTTTTTTTCCTTTTTTACTTTGAGTATCAAGAGGCACTTGGGATATATTTTCAAACTTTGTTTTTCAGCCATGGAGGCTAGAAACTTGGTTTTTGAAAGAAAAAGTTTCCAATACACATGTACGTATTTCAGTCACAAAGTCAGATTTGAATAAATACATCATTATTTATTTTGACCTTCATACTAAGATCACGATCGTGGCAAGGGTGTTGTCATATTTTTGCAGGCAAAGAAATATGGCACATAATAACCAAGTCAGAGATTTGTAATGAAAACTCTTTTCAGCAGGACATGCAATTCCCTTACAGTCTCTTGGAAATGCCAACTAGAGGTGAGTTCATTTCACCTAATCCAAGTTTGTTGTTTGGGATCTGTAATGGAAGAGATTCATATCACCTAATTCTATCTGTCTTGTAGGTGTCTAGCCTAAATGAGCTGCTAAGGTTCCTCTTATAGTTAATGGAGAGTGACAGGAACCTCCAGACTGCAATTCATTCCACCTGTCATAGACGCCTGTCCTGGGGAAGAGTGAGTGTTTCTGCAGCCTCTACTGATTTTACAGGGAGATTGAGATGACTCATTCCCACCCTTGTTTTTCACACAGCCGAGGCTAGGAGTGAGGTATCCCACCACAAAGTCCCTTTCCGAGCAGCACTGCCCCTACGTGTGAGCTGGTTTCCCAGTCAGAACCTAAACCAAACCCTGAACACCATGTACCACCCCGGTACTTGGCAGTTGAAACAAATGCAAACTTTTGTGCTTCTATGCATTTGACAGCTTATGAAACAATTTAGTTTGTAATACATTTGCTTAAATGAAAACCTGATTAATTCCACTGTACTGACTTATTAGAACTAATAGGTTTTGTTACATGTGTTGCAATTTAAGCATTGTTAATTATTCAGAGCTGAGTGAATATCACAAAACATTTGTCATGAATATTTGCACACATTTTAAACAAAATTGTCTTTGGCAGTGTTTGCAACAGTTAAATATTTGATTTTCATGTATATTTGGGTGAGACAATTTTCTTTTCATGAATATCAGTAGAAAGGGAATCTCACATGAAACTTCACACAAATATTTATTTAAGTAAATAGTTGTACCTGCAGTATACTTGACAGCATCTTTGAGAATCAGCAAAGTGAATGGTCATGCAGCTGGGAAAGCAGTTTGAAATATATCAATAATAACTTTTTTATATGTCACTAGGAAGAAGATGGGAAAGAGTCATTTTGTAGCGGCACATTCAATTAAAAATGTCGCAATTGCCATTTGGTGATATCTCAAGCACATAATAATCCAGAATTTCCACATTCAGGGAAACGACTCCGGAGCTCTTAGATTGGCCTGCCACTGGGACATCCACATTGTGCACTACATAGGTCACTGGGGTCCCACACCACATTTGCACCAGCTACGCATCTCCCCTGTTGCCTGGAGTGAGGCTTGCAGTGTTTCCATCTGAGGTGTAGGGAGTGGAGGGAAGATTGAACATGTCAGAGAGTGTCGTGTCTTTTATATGTTACAATGCTTGATATTCATCCTGCCAGACTTTGGATTTCTGTGGCACAAGTATTTGCACCTAACCTAGCCTAGTCTTTTTAAAGTGAATAGAGAAAATAAGCTCTTCTACCCAAACTTGTAGTGGACCTTAGGAAGGAATGAGTTATATTTTGTGTCTCTACACTACCAGTGTTCATCTACATGATCAAATAACTCAGCTTTCCTCTTCGCTCCCAGAACCTGTTCCCTTCTCCATCTAAACCAGTTAAATGTCCTTTCATCAGAGCTTACTGTCTGCCAAGATGACACCCGAGGTCAATCTGAGGTTAGTAAGCCCCAGAGACAATTTCACGTAGGCAATATGCACTTGTGGTGGGCCCAGCTCCCAAGTCCAATAGGGCGTCACAGCTCCAAATCACCTTGAAGAGTGTAGAGCTCATACCATTATCCTCCTGATATTAAAACACCATTCCCTGTGACACAACCACTGTGTCATTTCAGTCACTCTGAATTGGAAAAAAATCGCACAAACAATCACGATGTTCTAGGGCCAAGTGCTCTAATGTGTGGAAACAGACCGTTTCTGCTAAAGTGGGCAGCCCTGAGCAGTTGTGGACATGATACTCCCTGGCATCAAAGTACAACACTCTTTAGCTGCATAAATGGGGCTATTACTCCCCACTGTTAATAAAGGGATTCTAGGCATCTATATTATTAATGTTTAAGGACAGGTGAGATAATTCCCCCCTGCCTTGGATGAAATCTCTCGGTTTCTGCCTTTTCAGGAGGGAAAAGACCCTTAGGAAGAAAATCAGGCCAGTGGGATGAACCAGCAGCTGTTGAGTGAGGAATGCACTGGCAGTTTCTCAGGACTAAAGAGAGCTAGTGCATGAATCCAGTGCCTGCTGCTCTTTGAGCTAGTGCCTGGACCAATAAACCTCCTGTTAAAATGAGCCTGCTGTGACTGTTTTGTTGGTATTTTTAATTTAAACAATAGCTAATTAAATATGAAAGCAATTAGTATTTCTGTTCAAACAGCTGTCATGTAATGTCTGGTGCTGCAGTTATAATTCCTTAGCAGCATTGCAAATGGTTTAGAAGCAATGACTTTTGGGGAGGGAAAGGGGAAATGGAGCAATATTTTCTATGGGCATTGAAAACCACTGGCAGGTGCAGTTAGCTTTTGCTGCTTCAATTTACAAGCATGTGGGATGCTTAGAAACATAAATATCCTTTGGATTCTGGTGGAACTTTAGGCAGCATTGTAATATACAGCAGGGAGAGAAATACAGTTGCTGATGCTGTCTTCCAGCTTTAACAGTGGAAGATTTTCTTATGTAGGGTCTCAAAACCTCAGTGGAGAAGGAAAGTATCGTGGTCTTCCTACACCCCTGGGGTTCTTCATACAGCCCAGTTTGATGACAGCAAAAAAAAAAAAAAAAAAGAAGAAATTAAGAAACTGGTGAGGCACGAAGTCAGCTGGAATTCCTGCTCTCCTCTTGGCAGCAGATTGTAGTTTACATGGGGAAAAGTTGAGGTGCTCTTAGCTTTCCTACACTTCCTACCCCACCACGTAAAACAGTGAAGCCAGCAGGGTTCTCCAGTGACTTGGGTTTACTGAAGACACCCTGGCAGTCACAGGATTGGCAGTGGCCTGGGTGCAGGCAAAAAATGAAGCTCCTCGTGTGTATGCTGGCAATGTATATCTCATCTTTAACTCTTCATAGCCCCATATATTGGCTCCTGAAGCCCAGAGACCTAATTATTGCTTATAAGTATCTAAAGGGTGGGTTGAAGAATCATAGAATCATAGAATTTTTGAGATTGGAAGGGACCTTTAAGATCGTCAAGTCGAACCATTAACCTAACCTGACAAAAAACACTTCTAAACCATGTCCCCAGGTACCACGTCTACCCTTTTTTTAAACATCTCCAGGGATGGTGAATCCACCACCTACCTGGGCAGCCTATTCCAATGTTGAATAAACCTTTCAGTGAAAATATTTTTCCTAATATTCAACCTAAACCTCACCTGGCTTAACTTGAACCCATTTCCTCTCATCCTATCACTTGTCACTAAGGAGAAGAGGTCAGTCCCCATCTCTCTACAACCTCCTTTCAGGTATTTGTAGAGAGTGATAAGGTCTCCCCTCAGCCTTCTCTTCTCTGGGCTAAACAGCCCCAGTTCCCTCAATCGTTCCTCATAACACTTGTCCCCCAGACCCCTCACCAGCTTCGTTGCCCTCCTGTGGACGTGCTCCAGCACCTCAATGTCTTTCTTGTAGTGAGGGGCCCAAAACTGACACAGATGGGGTCTCACCAGTGCCAAGTACAGGGGGATGATCACCACCCTAGTCCTGCTCACCACATTATTCCTGATGCAAGCCAGGACGCTATTGGCCTTCTCGGCCACCTGGGCACACTGCTGGCTCATATTCAGCCGGCTGTCCACCAGCACCCCCAGTTCCTTCTCCGCTGGGCAGCTATTGAGCCACTCCACCCAAGCCTGTAGCGCTGCATGGGGTTGTTGTGACCCAAGTGCAGGACCCAGCACTTGGCCTTGTTGAACCTCATACCATTAGCCTCAGCCCATCGGTCCAGCCTGTGCAGATCCCTCTGTGGAGCCATCCTACCCTCAAGCACAGCAACACACCCGCCTAGCTTAGTGTGATCTGTGAACTTACTGAGGGTGCACTCGATCCCCTCGTCCAGGTCATTGATAAAGATGTTAAAGAGAACCGGCCCCAGCACCGAGCCCTGGGGAACACCACTTGTGACCGGATGCCAACTGGATTTAACTCCGTTTACCACCACTCTCTGGGCACGGCCATCCAGACAGTTTTTTACCCAGCAAAGAGTACACTTGCCCAGGCCATGAGCAGCCAGTTTCTCCAGGAGAACACTGTGGGAAACTGTGTCAAAAGCTTTGCTAAAATCCAGGTAGATTACATCCACAGCTTTTCCCTCATCCACCCAGTGGGACACCTTATCATAGAAGATCAGGTTTGTCAGGCATGACCTGCCTTTCACAAACCCATGCTGACTGGGCCTGATCACCCTGTTCGCCTGCATGTGCCGTGTAATGGCACTGAGGATGATCTGTTCCATGACCTTCCCAGGCACTGAGGTCAGACTGACAGGCCTATAGTTCCCTGGGTCCTCTTTCCAGCCCTTCTTGTGGATGGGTGTCACATTTGCCAACCTCCATTCAGCTGGGACCTCCCCGATCAGCCGGGACTGCTCATAAATGATGTGAAGTGGCCTGGTGAGCACTTCCACCAGCTCCCTCAGTACCCTCGGGTGGATCCCAACTGGCCCCATAAATTTCTGCAACTCCAGGTGCTGAAGCAGGTCCCTCACCATTTCCCCTTGGATTACAGGGGCTTCATTCTGCTCCCATCCCTGTCTTCTAGCTCAGGGGTCTGGGTACTCAAGGCACAACTGGTCCTACTGCTGAAGACTGAGGCAAAGACAGCATTAAGCACCTCCACCTTATCCTCATCCTTGGTCACTATGTTACTGGCCCCGTCTACTGGAGGACAGTGATTATCCTTAGTCCTCTTTTTATTACCAATATATTTATAGAAACTTTTTTTGTTGTCCTTGACAACAGAAGCCAGGTTTAGTTCCAGCTGGGCTTTGGCGACCCTGCTGTGGCAGGGGGCTTGGACTAGATGATCTCCAGAGATCCCTTCCAACCTCTACCATTCTGTGATTCTGTGTGATTCTGTTTTCCACAAACTAGTAGCAAGGGATCCACAATATTTTAAGTTCTTACTGATGTTATCATGGCTTTCTGTGTTGAACCATCTACTAACTTACTCATGTAGTTAAACAGAACTGCCATCACTACAAATTCCATTCTTGTATAAGAATATGTGGAAAAAAGTATTCTTAAAGCAGACCTCTAGCCAGTGTAAGTCAGCCCTGTTTCCTACAAATTAAAAGTTCAATTTTGTTTACTGTGGCTGAGAACTGGGCCTACTCTTGGCTTTGGCTGGCAAGAATACAAAAGAACCTTATTACTTCCAAGTTTTTTATTGTGAATAAATAATTGGCATTGATCTATGTTCAGTCACCTTGTATACATTATTAAACACTTGTTTACTAAACAACCTTTACAGTTTAAAAACAGCAACCAAAAACTTCACTGAAAAATACATTAAATCTCAGTACAAAATCAACCTAAGGACTTTAGCAGTAAGGTGAGTGAAGTTCATTTAATTAAAAGATTGCTAGAGGGGAGACATTGGCAGATCAATTTTTTAAGTTCCTGGAATTATGCACTGATATGCAAGTTTAAAGCTGCTGCCTCTGATTGCAGAATATAACAAATGGGAAACATTATATATTTATGAACCATTCAATATATTTCCCCTTTTTTTCAACTGCCTTATTGGAAAAGAAAAAAATATCCATTCCAAGCTGTGACAGCGAGAGTTAAACAGACATTACCAAAATATATATAAGAAGGTGTTAACATACATTTCAACATGAAATTCTAATTGAAACTTCCACACAGTGGGAAGCCAGGGAGTAAGTTTGACGGCCTGGGGACACGCAGAAACAACTTAATAAGAAATTACCTTTTTGATAATGAATATTAACTGATTATTTTTTGGGGGTTCATAATTTATTAAATAGGTTGCTACCATTAATTTGTACTTGGGGATTTTTCAGAACTTCCTGAAACTTTGAACCTTTTACTTCTTCATTAAGGGGTATATGATAAAAAATATACACAGTGGAAATGTTAAAAAATTTTTACTAAAACAAGTTCTTTTAACTAATCAGTAGTCCCAGGACCAGAGGCCTGCCAATGCATATCCTTAACCCATCTTAAGAGTTGAAAGTGTGCAGCCTTTGAGATCCAAAGCTTTTGGAAGAGTCTATAAAGTCTGTAGCATCACCATAATTGTGAAAAATGCAGTATTTTTGAATTTTAAATATTTGTACAGTGATCATATAAATGGCCTTTTATGGGTTCACATAAAACTGTGTTATTTTTATTAATATTGCTATTGTTGTTTATTATTATTGCAGCATAACCCAACACTTACTCTAGTTAAGGGTCCCTTAGAATTTCCATTAAATATATCATTTTAGGATAGGTTTATGACTCAGACATTAAAATTCTCTGCAGGCTAGAAATTAGCAAAGGGGCTCACAGTCTGAAGTAATGCATTTAATGAAAAAACGGAACAAGATCAATCTGGTTGGTTAGAAAAATGGTCGGGGGAACCCACTACTCCATTAAGTAGTTCCTGAAGTTTGTTTATTATGATTCTATTTTTAAAAAGCTGTTGCTGTTTAGAAGCAAAGCCATGCCCTGTTTCATTGGTCCTGACTCAGTTTTTGCCTGTAGGCTAAGAAGTGATTTACATCCATCCAGACTTGATGCAAAGCACTTGTTTTGAATTGATGGTGTCTTACATGAGATTTGCATATCTGAATTTTGAACACGCAGGAGAACAAGAAATTGGGCCTCTTGACTTATGGTTAGCCAGTGAGTGTGTTAAAGCTTCTGCTTCACAAGTTTATCAATCGTACCATGTTGGAACGCAGGGCAGAAATCCCAGAACTAACACTGCTGCAAATCAGTATGTCCGAACATGGATTTTCTTTGTTTACTGCTTCTTTAGTGTAACTCTCTTTCATCTGACTCCTAACAATATTTATTTCTTCTTCTTATATAACTAGTTTGGTGTAAATGTATGAAACGTTTAATTGATGAGATTTTCAGTTGTACAGAATCACAGGATCATTCAGGTGGGACTTCAGGGTGCCTCTAGTCCAACCTCTTGCTCAGAGTAGGGTCAGCTGTTGTGTCCAACCAGGTTGCTCAGAGCTTTGTCCAGTCAGGTCTTGAAATCCTACAGGGACAGAGACTGCATAGCCTCCTCAGGCAGACTGTTCAAACATTGATCTCCCCTTGAAACTGTCTCTTTTTGAGGATGAACAAGTCCAGCTCCCTAAGCCTCAGCACTACAGCAAGTGCTCCAGCCCCTGACGATCTTGGTGGCCTCCGCTGAACTCACTGCAGTTTATCAATATCTTTGTTTTATTATAAGTCCCAAAAGTGGATGCAGATTTGGGCTAACAGGTGCTGAGGAGAGGAGGACAATCACTTCTCTCAGTCTTCTGGCTGTGTCCCTGCTCTTGCAGTCTAGAGTGCTGGTGGCCCTTGTTCCTCCTAGCACACACTGCTGACTTGTTCCACTCCTTGTCAATCTGGCTCCATGGGGCCTTTTCTGTGGAACAGCTCTGCAGCTTCTATGGTTGCAAGGGGTTATTCTTTTCCAGACGCTGGACTTTGCACTTCTCCTTGTTAAATTTCAACAGATTTTGTTTGAGCCATTCCTCCAGTCTGTCCAACTTCCTCTTGATGGCACCCTGGCTTTCAAGTATATTGACTGTTCTCCCCAAACTTGGTGTCATCTGCATATTTGAGAAGCAATTGCTCCTCCAGGTCATTGATAAAGATGTTAAACATGACTGGACCCAGGAGAGACCAGATAGAATAAGACATATCAGCCCTTGTCCCCCAACCATCCAACTAGCTTTTTACCCATCTGGTTGTCCACCCATCCAGACTATAATGTCCTAACTTAAATAAGAATATTGTGAGAGATAGTATTTAAGGACTTCTTAAAATCAAGACAGACAATACTCACCTTTTTCACTTCATCCACAAATCCAGTCATTTATTTTACCATAGAAGGCACTCAGGTTGGTCAGGCATTTTTTATCCTTAGTAAATCCATTTTTTACTGTTCCCAGTCACCTTCTTCTCCTTCATCTGCCCAGAAATGCGTTAAAAGAGTGCTTGCTCAATGATTTACCGAGGGACTAAAGTGATAAGGATTTACGTAGGGATTAAAGTGATGCTGACTGTCCCCAATTGCCCTTTCGGCCTTTTTTGAAGACAGGAATGTACATCTTTTCTTTTTATATAAAAAATGACTGCGTAAGAACCATTGCACCAGGCTGCATCTGCAACACAGGGACTTAACTAATTTGAAATGGATTACCTTCTTTTTTTTTTTCTAATAAAGATGATTGTAAGGAAGCAAACCTTCCTTTTCTCTGTTGTGCAGGAAACAAGACCATAGTATGTGACTGGGATCCCTCAGGCTATTGAAATATATATTACAAGCACTGAATGGGCATTGCTGATGGCAATTACATTCATGTTCCTGGAACCAAAGTACCTTTGAGAATTGGAAATAAATATATTTTTGTGTATCAGAAAATCTATTTGTGTATATGTGTGCATGGTTAAAATACTTTGCTTTCTGTCATTTAAAGGCCTTATAACACAAGTAGGAGGAGAAGTCATTTATTCTGTTTTTTTAATCTAAGGACATTGTATTGAAGAAGGTTATTTTCGCTTACAGGATACAGTCTTTTGGTGTCACAGGTATCACATCTTATCATCACTTTCATAATGTGATCAAACTTACATTATTTTACACATATCCAGTGGTTTTGATTTCTTTTCATTTCACAATCCTCCTTGTGTGTGAAGAATGTTACATCACCTGGAGTATAGATATCTTTGGTCTAGTCAATAACTCTTTTTTTCTCCTGTTTCAGTTTCATGCCTCTTTCTTCAAGACAAGCAACTAAACATCTGTAGATGAATACTTAGCTGTGCCTCAAAGACTGGCATCAATCCCTTTCCTTTCCTTTCCTTTCCTTTCCTTTCCTTTCCTTTCCTTTCCTTTCCTTTCCTTTCCTTTCCATCTGTTATACAGTATGGCACTATTTTGTTACCTCATACTCTTCCTGTGACTGACCAGAACTCCAAGGTGTTTTACTTCCTCTGTGTTTTCTAATTGATGGTTGCCCTCCTTGTGGAAGAAATTCTTCTTGTTAAACTGTAAGTGCATTACCTGGCACTTTGTACAAATGTACAATAAATATTTCTCATTTCTCTTAGAATGGTCTTCAAGCTCCTCTTACCAACAATAGCTTCTAACATTTTGCATTAGCAGCAGACTTGTGTCAAGTTCGGTAATGAAGATATGATCAATTTCTTAAGCATTAGTTCTGGAAAAACCTCAGGGATAATACTTGACTCAACTTTTAGGTTATGCCTAACCTGTTAAAGTCAATAATACTTTTGCACTACCCTCTTATGTTGTTCCATTTGTTTGCAACTAATTCTTATATAATCTATGTCTTCTGCAGTTTAACCAAGGATTTCCCATATGGCTGCATTTCAAATGATTTACCGCAGTCCAGTTAGATTAAACCTATTGCCTCTCCTTTATCTAGAAAATCAATGAAGTCATCAAAAGGAAATGTCTGCTGAGGCTAATGTGATCTATCTTTGGTGAATCCATGTCACATTTTACCCTATTTCCCATTTACTTCCATATATTTAATTATTCATCCTCTTAAAAGATCGTCTAATTTCTGGACAATGTGGCGACCAAATTAATGGGTGTACAGCTGTCCAGATTACTTTCTTTCCTATCCTTAAGTCTAATAGTAGGAGTAGTAGCAGTAGTAGTAGTACTAATAGTATTTATCAGCATTGTTAAGTCTTAAAAATATCATAATGTTTCCAGAATAGCAGATTTAATAAAGTCATTACTAGTGTTTTCCAGGGATGTCAGCTGGCCAATAGAAATCACAGAATCATAGAATATCTCAAGTTGGAAGGGACCCATAAGGATCATGAACTCCAACTCCCTGCTCCTCCAAGACTACCTAAAACTAAACCATATGACTAAGAGCGTTGTCCGGACGCACCTTGAACTCTGACAGGTTTGGTGCTGTGATCACTTCCCTGGGAAGCTTATCGCAGTATCTCTTTAAGATGAACTGATGATACCAACGCATATTCTGAAGACAAGAAAACTGATGATTGTTATTATTATTATAATCTTTAAGTTAAAAAAGCATAATACTGAGATGTTAGGCCAAGATATGGCACCTTTGTAACTAAATCTGTAAACTTATAACTGTAATTGCATATAAATATCAGCAAGTAGAGGATGAAACATGAAATTTGATTGCTTTTTCCCATCCAAATTTTTGTTCAGATTTAGGAAAAGGGTTTTATGGTACTGCAAAAATCCCTCTACATGTTAGTTTCAAGGGATATTTAGCATATTACACAGTTGCATTTGAGCAGCCTCTTCTAGCCCTTGGAGATACAGTGCAATTCACTCTCCAGTAAATTTTCTGCTTCCTCATAAAATTAGCAAATAATCATAGGTCCTTTTGTATATGATTATTTTGATCGTAATGTTTGAATGACTGGGGGACCAACACGATTGGAGGGGTCATTTATCTGCCAGGTCTTAATGCATGTCTTGGCTGCGACCCATCTGTGTGTCCAGACAAAATTTGAGTGTAAATTATTCCTCTTGCTCCCTCATGCTCATGCTTTTGTGAACAGGAAACCCAGATGCATTGGTCAGAAAAGATATTTATGGAGCATTTATGTATAAATGGCATTTTATAGGTCATTTAGGAGGAGAATGGAGGAAAATATGTCCTAACATTACTGGCAATCTGCTAGGAGAGTTGATGCAAGTTCATTTGGTGCCATGGTGGTATAGTCATAGGGAGGTAAGAGGAAAACTCCAGAGTAGGGATGCAGCGGGAGGAGCACTCTCCGTATAAACATACCTTGCTGCAGATCTGCCCTTAGAAATCTGAGCTAGTTTCCTGTATCTTCACTCCTGATGTGTGGAAATGGCGTAAAAGCTCTTTCTTATCCCACTGGGTGTTCTGAGGATAATTGCAACAAAGCTTGAAAAGGCTCATATCCTGTCACAGTACGGGCCGTACAAGCAGTTAAGACATCGGGAACATTGCACAGTGTGATAAATATTGACCTTTTAAGTAGCATTAGCAGTAGAATCTTTCCAGTGTGTATCCAGAATAATGTAAGTTAACACACTGGAGGATGTTCTTCCAAATACCAGAGGGCACATTTCACCATCACCGCCTCCTGCATTTTGGTGACTTTTGTTTACCAAAAGCCTGCAAATAATTTGTCCCTATAAAAATAGCTTATCCTCAAAGTGTGTGCAAAATGCTGTGTTAATTTTGGTAAAGGAAAGTATTTTACAACCTAATTTAATAAGGTATCAAAATTAATAAACATAAATGTTCCTTCTGAATGTAGGCCTGATGAGTTAATTTGACGGTAGGACTAGGACTCATGGTTACAAGCATCTTGGACAGAAAAAAGGCGTAAGTGGCATACCTGCAAATGAGAGAGAGAAGACAAGCATGAAGTCATACGCAATGCTTGTGCTTGTTGTTAATCACTGACAGTAAACATACAGTATGAGCAGCACTCCTATAGCACACACTGTCAGCATGCTTTACTTCCCAATCACAGCCAAAGTCCATGGTCTAATCTCCTGACCTGCTGCATGCATTTTCGCCTTTCTTTAGGGATTAAAAGAAAAGTATTTAAAATCTGTTTTTAATTTCTTCCTGTGTTTAATGCAGAGTAAAATATAATTCAAGCTTTGAGTCACCTGCAATTGATAATAAATATAGCTGTAAGCAAAAAGGATGTTTTCTCTTGTACAACTACAGCAATAATTTAGGTTGTTTTACAGCACTTCTCACCCAAGCATGATACTTGAATTACACAGAACAGTGAGTGTGCCCTTTCCTTCCACTCCTTCCAGTACTTCATGCCCAAAAAAGACTAACCCATAGAAAATAATACTATTGGCAAAGAACAGATAGAGAGGAGATGCAATCAGACTGGAAAGGTGATCAGAGAAGGACATATTCTGATATACTCTTGTAAAACATTGCAGTAGAATTTGCCAATAATCTTTACAATTGTATAGTGGAGACTTTGGGGTTTTATTTTTTTTTCTCTAGGGAAATTCATAAGCAGCCTTCATAGTCTGTCTGTCAGAACTGTGATGTTTAATTTAATCTAAAAACAGATATACAGCTAGTGAAACTTGCACTGATTTAATATATCAAAGTATCCTTTAAAAGCATGCTACTATGTACACCTCTCATACATCAGCTGATGGAGCCATGAGGAGTGGAGTGAGAGGAAGAAGAAACAGGAGGGAGGATTGCTTTTTATCTCAGCTGAAGAAATATCTCACATTTCTGAGGTCGGTTTCCCTGTGGCTACCTCTACACTGATAAATTAAATGTTCTTGAGAAAATTCATGGCCAGCTGGCAGGGAGGAGCCTCTGAAAACAGGGTGGCTGCGTGTGAACTGCAGATTGGAAATGGTGCCTAGAAATGTACTGTTCCCAAGGACTGTTTAGGAAATTGTTAATTGGACAAACCCAAAGCAAGACAGAGACTGTTCTAACAATTTAACAGTTGAAGTATAGATAATACAAATCACTATTGGAAAGTCCAGAAGTGTACTGGGTGCTATTTAGTTTGATGGTATAGACATAGCCCCCAAGTGCATGTAACACACTGTCACAATTTAATTCATGCTGCATCCTGACTGAAAGATCTGAGATGTGAGTAATGTCCAGAACACATCCCCAGCCATCCAGCAGTAGGCTGATCTGAACCAAGGAACTGCTGGGTCATAGGACAAAGGTTTTGTATTTTCAGTAGTTGTTGCCTTGACATACAGGCAGTAGTCTGGCATTTTTCAGAAGCTGAAAGGATCCTACTTTAATTTCTGAAATGGTAATGATATAACAAAGTTCCTAACTGTAGCATCTACTAGAACTGAAATATTTAAAGTCTGGCTAAAAGGAGAAGAACTTTTTGTTCTATGACTGCAAATTTGTCCTTAAAAAAAAAAATAAAATCACACCACCAAAAAACCCTACCAAAATGAAACAAAAGCAGTGTTTGGCTGTAAGCTGTAAGCAGAAATCTGAGCAGGGTTTTTTTGGCTTTATTTATTGCAACAGTGAACAGAAAGGCGACACTACTCCTTGGAAATTGCATATTTGGAAGAGAAAGTGTCTGCATGTAGCAAGCACACACACAAAAAAAAAAAAAGGCAAAAGAGAAAAAAAAGCTAAAGCGTCAGACCAAGGTAAATGATATCACAATGCCAAGGCTGATGGAGGCCAACACACTTTAGAAGTGACTGAAGAATATTTATCCTGAAGAATATTTATCCTGACCTAAACAAAAGAACCATCACCACAGAGGTAAGATTCAGTTGATAATATCATATTAAATAGTCAATTAGATGCATTGATAACCTTTGTTAGCCACAAGAACTGAACAAAAACCTTTGGGTCATGTGAATCTTTTTTCCAGCAAGAGTCACAGTTCTGCTACAGTTTTGATTAGAGGCTGAAGAACCTCCACCAAACAGATGTGTGAGGAGCACAACAGTTACTGCTTATTTCTGTTAATAATTAATGACCAAATACCTACAGTGCCACCCACAGGCACTTGGTATTTCTCCTGGTTACTAAACAGGCTCCCGCCTTACATTTCTAAGCCAAATGGAATTGACAAGCACTTGGGTTTTCCTCTTCCACTGGACTAAATCACCCTATGACAAACTTGAAACCTTGCCCAGAAGATAAAACAGAAAGAGGAAAACAAAAAAAAGAAGAAAGAAAAGAGAAGAAATATTTTTAAGTTCTATCACTGTTTTCAAGTTTAATGCTGACAAGCCTGCCTAAAGCTTTATGTTAAACTGGGATGAGTAGTCAACATCTGTTCCAAATTATTTATTTATTTTCGATTGCAGAAAATTGGCAGCTCCAATGTCCCTAAGAGAAGGATAATTGTAATTATCTATGATGTTGTGAAAACTGTTTCAATGGCTCAGCAGCTACTGTGGGTCTGCGTTTTTTTTCTCTCCTTCCAGTGTATATATTCTAGTGTGTGTAAGGATGTCTAAAAAATAAACTTTAGGGTTCTTTCTGTAAGTTTTGATGTAATTTTTTCTCCTCCATAACACTTTGAACAGGCTATGATCTTTTGCTAAGTAGGGGTTCCAGAACATGCATATTACATACACCACGTTGTTAAACCTGATGCAATGGTTTCTGGTCCAAGGCTTCCATCCTTCAATATGCTGTGCTTGAAAGGACTATCGTGCCTGTGTAGATCCCCATGGATATTCGAGGGGCGGGGGGGGGGTTCAAGCCAGCAAAACACTGGAATACCTAGTATAAAATATCTGGAAAAGGTGCAGAGCTAAATATTGTACTAAATTCCAATAATCAGTTATATATAATTAACAAATATTGATCTCTCATTTCTGTCATTTTGCAGGAAGAAGAAAAGATCAAGTGTTAAATCCAAGAAGAGCGTAATTTTCTCAGAAATGCATTTCTACTGCTGTTTGAAATAATAATAAATAAAAATTAATAGTGAATCTTTAATTATATTCTTTCATTGTCTCTAGCTCATCAGATCACCAAGGAAGACTACTGGAATTCTTATTGCCTGAGTTTAAGGAAAAGGTAGACAGCTTAAGAAGAGAACTGCTTGCTCTGGAACTAAAGCAAAGGAAAATGGGGAAGGTATTGTCTTATATAGCAGCGAAACTGCATTGGATCTGAACGGAGAAAAATGTGAGATATGGAATTATTAACATACATGGGTTAATAAAAAATGCATGGATGACTCCTATAGAACACCTATTGAACTAACTTAACATCTGATGGATAAGGAAAATATGAGGAGATAAAGGCTAGATCTGTACTAATAAACTGAACAGTGCCAGGGATCATTCTCTGACAGAGGCCAATTGGTGCAGTCTAGTCACATCCGTGCTATTAAACTCTCTTAGCCTTCAGCACAACGTGGTCGGATCTGCACTGCCATTTGGGAATGGTCCCTGACCTATGCTACCTCCTGAACTGGACCCAGAAATTATCTGGCTAGTTGGCTCTGGCCAGCAGCATGGGCATTATAACAATTCAGCAGCAGAGACGACTGAATTCCAGTGCTGGTTCTACCTCTAGTTCATTGACTTATTATCAGTGCACAGCTATATTTTCCAAAATTCCTTAGATTATATTAGGAAGAAAGTTTTATTTTAAAATGTGCAGGAAGTTTTAAGTGGTACAAGGTACTGAAAAAAATATATTTGAGACCTTTCTTTTAAATAAATTCATTTATTTATGATTATGTTAACAATAGAACAGGAAAACAGGCCAAAAAAAGGGAAAGAGGTCAGAGTTACTTGGATAAGTTAGCTTTCCATAGCTGAAAGACACTCTCAAGGAGTTTAAAATATTAGCCAAAGCACCAACAATTAATTTCCACAAATGTATGAAGAAAAGATGATTCAGAGCACAGAATAAAAACAAACAATACAATACTGAATGGGAGAAGTGAGATCTCAAGGACTTTAAAAACATTTGACCTCATTTTGATACCCCAAAAGATAGCGAAACAAAATTGTTAATCTGTTTTTGTGCAGCTGGTAGATAATAAGGTGCTAAGAAAAGGGCAATATGGATTTGTCAGGATTTGACAAAACATGCCAAGCCAGTCTAATTTCCTTCTTGACATGTTAACTGGCCAAGTGGATATGGGAGAAGTGATATGTTTGATAGTCTGACTTATGTAAGTCTTTTGATGTAGATGCATGGGGCATTCTTACAAGCAAATTTCGGAAATGCAGTCTTGCTCAAATGCAGTCAATGCAGAACTGGTTCAGAGAAAAAATATTCAGAGCAGAGTTATCACTAGTTTTCTGCCTAACTAGCAGGCTCTTTCAAATTGGCCTCACATATGGCAGTTCTGGGACATGTGTTATTTAATATTTTCATTAAAGATGGATGACAGAATAGTGAATATACTTATGAAAAGTTCAAGGACTTTAAGTTTGGAGTAGTTATATCACTTTAGAGGACAGAACAGCAACTCAGAGAGATTAAGATATATTAGAGAAATAGTCTGAAACCAATAAGAATAAATTTGTGAAGGGCAACTACAAAGAAGTACACTGAGGAAGGAAAAAATAAAAATAAAAAAAAAAGGAAAATGAAAGCAGATCAATATAGAAAATGGGAGTTGTAGTTAACTATAACCTGTATATTGGTTTAACATATGATGTTGTAATAAAGACAATATCATTCTAAAGTGTACTAATTTCAGAGTTGTATGCAGGACTTAAAAAGGTAATTATTTAATTCTGCTTGAACTACCAAGGTCCTTGATCTAGTTCAAATTTCTAGAATTTGCACCACTCATTAACAAGTAAACTCTATAGAGTCTAAAAGAGATCAAGAAAAGATGTTATCAGGAAAGGATGAGAAAAACAAATGTTTAGTCCAGAGAACAGAAAATTAGGAGATGTAAGCTGTATTCAAATCTATTAAACAGATACAGGCTCACACAGGGTTTCTGAGTCTCAAAAAAATGTCATTTCATCTATTTTATTTTTTTTTAATTTGTATGTAAATCCAAGGTTTTTTTCAAGCTTGTGATGAATCAAAAGTTCTTCAGACTCTGCAGCTGCTCATTGAATTTGATGTTATTTGTCAGCTTCACTGCTAGTATCAGCTTTCAGGGGCTTTGGCTTCAGGGCGCACTTGCCAAAATTGTCTGCTCCAGGGCTAGGGATCCATGACTTTGAGCATCCCCAGGACAGATCCACTACTCATGCACTCCCCAGAGCTATAGCCTACTTGGCTTCCATCACCCTTGGCCCTGGGGCAGACTGTCTGTGTTACCCCTCACTACAGACACACCCTCCAAAAGCATCTCAGCAGTCTGAAGTCTTGGTAACAAGGAAATGAATATAAAGATTGCTATTATGTTTTCCAATGCTGACATTAGGTTTATATAACAGTTAATTACTACTTCTTGTGATCATTTACAAATAACGTTTCTCCCTCCTACAGAAAGAACAGGAAAAGAAGCAATCCCAAATGTTATAGTCAGCACCTCGCAGTACCTGCTGGATAGGATGCAACAATGGTGTTACACTGCCAAAGCAAACCCAGGTGCAGATTTTATAAGTGGGAAGTTGGGAGGGGAAGGGGGGCAGCACATTTTCTCTGTGAGTCCTTGTTGAGTGCCGCACAATGGTACAGGGTGAAGAACACAGAAACATAGAACCATAGGATGCTTAGAGTTGGAAAGGACCTTTAAGATAATCTAGTTCCAACACCACTGTCATGGGCAGGGACACCTCCCACTACACCAGGTTGCTCAAAGCCCCATCCAACCTGGTCTTGAACACCTCCTGGGGTGGGGCATCCACAACTTCTCTGTACAACCCGTTCCAGTGCCTCAGCACCCTCAGAGTGAAAAATTTCTTCCTGATATCCAATCTAAATCTACCCTTTTCCAGTTTGAAGCCATTCAGCCTCATCTGATCACTACATGCCTTTGAAAAAAGTCCCTCATCAGGTTTCCTATAGGTGCCCTTCAGATACTGGAAAGTTGCTATAAGGTCTCCCCAGAGACTTCTCTTCTCCAGGCTGAACAACCCCAACTCTCTCAGCCTGTCTTCATAGGAAAGGTGCTCCACCCATCTGATCATCTTTGTGGCGTTCCTCTGGACACGATCCAACAGGTCCGTGTCCTTCTTATGTTGAGGGCTCCAGAGCTGGATGCAGGACTACAGGCGTGGTCTCACGGGAGCAGAGTAGAGGGGCAGAATCACCTCCCTCAACCCGCTGGCCACGCTTCTTTTGATGCAGCCCAGGATGTGGTTGGCTTTCTGGGCTGTGATTGCACATTGCCAGTTCACGTTGAGCTTTTCATTCACCAACACCCCCAGGTCCTTCTCCTCAGGGCTGCTCTCAAGCCATTCTCTGCTCAGCCTGTATTTGTGCTTGGAATTGCCCTGACCGACATGCAGGACCTTGCACTTGGCCTTGTTGAACTTCATGAGGTTTGCACAGGCTCACCTCTCCAGCCTGTCAAGGTCCCTCTGGATGGCATGTTGATTGCTCCACACAGCTTGGTGTCATTGGCATACTTGCTGAAGGTGCACTGAATCCCAACATCCATGTCTCTGACAAAGATGTTGAACATCACGGGTACCAGTACCGACCCCTGAGGAACACCACTTGTCACTGGTCTCCACTTGGACATCAAGCCACTGACCACAATTCTTTGAGTGTGACCATCCAGCCAATTCCCTATCCACTGAGCAGTCATCAGTCAGATCCATGTCTCTCCAATTTAGAGACCAGGATGTTGTGCAGGACATTGTCAAATGCTTTGCACAAGTTCAGATAGATGATGTCAGTTGCCCTTCTCTTATTCACCAACACTGTAATGCCATCATAGTCACTGCTGTGTAACTTCACTGTCCGTCGGCCACTGCCCCTCCTAACTCATAGGCCAGATTGATTCGGTTGTGAAAAAGGAATGGAAGGATATGTGAGGAAAACAAAGACATGACATCCTATTGTTGTAAGCTGTAATATGTGTGCTTTGCTAAACCAGAAGGAGAAAGGAAAGGAAATACATTCCTGAGGAACAATTCCCTGTTTCAAGGATTTAGGAGCAAGGACTGTGTATCAGCAGTGTGTGATATAGATGGAGCCCTGCTCATTTAATAACATTTTTTCCTAGCCTTGAGGTAGAGAGTTTGGAAATCTTTGAGTGTGTGAGTTTGCAAAGAGCCCTGATCCATGCTGAAGGCATAGATTTAAATATGTATGTGGGCTATACTACTTTGGTCTGTGACTTGCACTTCTGCACCTGTGGCACATCCCTCCATGCCAGACTAGTGAGAAGAAAGTGCAGGCCATGCTGGGGAAAGTTTTTGTAGCTTCAGACCCTTCATCCTCTGTTACACTGGTGGAATTTATGGCTGAATCAAGCCTCTATAGTGTGAAATGCTAATGTAACCCAAATACATGAGCTATAATCCATAGCCTGGAGGAAGGTCTCTTATCCTTACGTCTGGGAGTGTGCTACTTTTGTGCTGCTGAGTTGATTTTGCTAGTAAAATAAGGCAGTTCCTGCCTCCAATCATAGGTGTATATTGTATGCATGCTACTCTGCTGAATTTCATATACCCTAGGGTTCTTCATGGTTTAAAAAAAATAGGGGGATAAGGACAATGCTACAAGGTGATACTTGATATAATGAAAATCTAGCAAAGTTTGGTGACGTTAAAAGCAACTAGATGAGAAATTGTTTTGACTGAAAAAGGCATGAACAGTCTCATAGGTCTAAAAGATTAGAGGATTTATTATACTCTCAAGAAAATGATAGAAGTGGCTGGTGTTCTGGCCACCTGCTGTGTCCTTAGTGAAGTGAGATCTAGTTTAGTTTTATTTCAATTTCTTAATTACGGCAGGACTGTTTTAGCTTTTCAAAGTCCAGCCTTTGAGAGCCACAAGACTGAGATTCTTGTGTAAACACAGGCACAATTCTGCACAAAAGAGCAGATAAGCAAATACATATAAGGCAACTGGCATGTTGCAAAATAATTATTAAGTCAGTTTCCTCCTATAATGTTTATTTGACAAGAAGCAGTGGTTAATCCCGGATAATTTTTACCGCCTTAATAAGGTCGAGGGGAAGGCAGAGGGGGGAGGAATAAAGAACTACATCTATAGCTAATTCCATGTTGAGCTGAGCTTGTTAAATGAGATACTGTGAAGCTAAAGAGTTTCACAGAAGAAAAGAGGTAAGAGCTTTTTCAACTTCCAGAGATAAGGTAGCAATAAACTGGCTTGATGATCTCTGTTGTTAAATTGAGCCCCTTGGGATGCCAGGTAATTTGCTAGTAACGTAAAAGACTTGGTCTTTAGCAAGCCTGCTTGAATGACTGTCTGGAGGTTCCATCTTTATAGTCCCAAATTCTCTAGCACCTTTCTTTGCAGGGGGAGCTATTATGCTGCAACAGTCAGTTGATGAACTGCAGAAAGTTAGAGAAGGCAAAAGGCCATTTTCACTGCATGGGCGAGATTCAAAAGCACTAAGAGTAGCAGGCTGAAGGGAGAAGAGATGCTTTATTGTTCACCTCTAGAGCAACAGTGGAGTCACAAAAGAGATCTTCAGAGAGAGAACATTTATTTAGAGTGTTGGGAAGTTTTTGGAGAAATAATCTATTTCTAATAAAATTGCTAATTTATCAAAACTACAGAAAGTTTCTAGAACTTCTTCATATTCTGAGAAGAAGTAACTCAACTAGTCTGTTAAGTCTCCACCTATCAGGAAAAACTGTTTTTCCCCCAATAGCTCTGCAGAGTGACTTAGTTTCAGAGTTCCTTGGTTTAACGAGTTCATACAGAGATTTTTCTTCATACTTAGCCACTCTGGCTTTATAGATTGTAAATGCTGAAACAACTGAAGGATCTCACTGGTTCGTTGCTAGTTCGAATTGTCACCTCTTTCCAGAAGAGACAATTATATTGTCCCAATAATATTAATTTCTTATTTTCAAGGTTGCTTGATTTTCTTCTCATTAATTTGGAAATCTCAAGACTTTCCATATCCAAAGCCTGTTTCTCAGAGAAGGAAAAGAAGGAACTCTACCTAACCATGGGTAACGTTTTCCATTCCAGCTGTCAAGACAAGAGCAGGACAACTCTGTCTTGCATGCCATGGTTTCTGATCACTATATTGAGAATATCCGTGCAACAGTTTTACCTTTTCATTAAGAATATTGCAATAATGGTTCTTGTTTGCTCCTGAGTGACAATTGAGCACTGACCCAATCTAGTGAAGAGAACTACAATTATAAATTAGCAAACAAAAAGTGATGCTGTTTTAACGGTGCTGCTTAAAGTTGATGTGATTTACTGACATTGGAATGGGTGCCAATATTGAATGAATACTTATGAAATATTTCTGTGGGTATGCGCTCAAGTAAAATAATTGAATTCTCTGCAGCAGCTTTTTTATTTCCTTTGTGTTTGCCTTTTGTGAATATTCTATAAAGTGAATTTAATGGCAGAATGCATGTGATAATAGTCAGTTTTAAGCAAATATTGGAGAATATTCTGAGCCTATAAATACTGAATTTGGAGGTGCAAATATTAACATTGTAGTACTGAATATTTTCAATGAACTTGGTGTTAGTACTCTTCCAAATATTTTTTTTTCACCAAAACCTCATAATTTCTATTGCACTCTAAATGAGTGAAAACTATTTCCCTCAGTCTTTGACAAAGTGGGGGTAGCATGGCTGTGGACAACAAAAGAAATACTTTTCAACAGAAACAGATCCTGTTGCATCAAAATAACATCTAAGTTCATGTTCGCAATACATGGTCTAGGAACTGTGGCACTTAAACCCCTGTACCCTACTGCCTGTGAGCATCCTGGGGTAACCCTTTATTCAGCACCCCCCCACTCCAAAAAGTAACAAAAATCTACAGAGTGATCAGAAACACTGTTGTTGTACTGTTCACGTTTACTAATAGAAAACAGTGCTAGGCATTTTCAAGCCTGTTTTTGTATTTTTACAAGAAATGCATGTGTAACTGGAATCTGTGAACTTTGAAGGAAGATTGAAGGCCATGGGAATTACTATACTACAGCAAATATTGTCCAGGTAGTCCAACATTGTATTTCTGACAGAAAGCCAATATCAAACACTTCAGATAAAGAGAATGAGAAATCCTTTTATGGACAATTATGTTATAACCTGGACAGTCCAAAACTCTTTCATTTACTGGTTGTCTCATATTCTGAAATGTTTCCAATAGTCAGAGGTGACCGTTGCAAAAGTCAGAGTTATAAAATCTTATTTTCTTTCCTGATAGTCCAGACTTTTACTATTCTCAGAAAGTATTTGAAAATTGCACTGAAGAGAAAGTAAAACCAGAAAACTCTGTGTGGAAAGTGCAAGTCCCCTCTTCATTATTTTGCGCTGGAGGGGGTGGTGGTGATATAGAAAATGGAGGACAATAAAACCCAAATTTTCAGACAAGTAGATTTCACAATGGAAATATTTAAAAAATATTGGAATTAGCTAAAATTTTGATTTAAACTAAAAATGTGTTTTTTAAAAAAAATTATATTTCAAGCTACTAAAAGCCCTAAAGCAAGTACTATTTGCAGTTGCTTTTTAACTACATCCATCCTCTCTTTAAAAGAATATTTTTTAGACTAAAAACTTTAACTTTGCTTTATCATTAATTCACTTCCTGTTTAGTTTAAAGGGTGATGGTTTCTTCAGTCTCTACATAGAAATTTTTTGCTATTTTTCTTATCAAATTGTTCTCACCTCAGAATCATCTCAGGAATTTTTTACATCATGAAGTAATCTAACACACAGGTGAATCGGGGCACTTTTTTTACCTTTGCTCAGTTTAGGTTAAATATTTGTACCCACAGGGTGGGTAAGATACATTTACAGAGCAGAGATTGTCCCTGGATTCTCTAGAAATAGTAGTCAGTTTTCAGTAGCTGTCTGAAACATAGCATTAAAAGAGAATAATGGGGTGTGTGGTTTGCAAGGGAAAGCTTGAATCAGGTTATCTCCTGTAATTTTCTGGTTTCTTGCTTATAAGTTTTGGGTGGGTGGTTTGTACTTTGAAGGATCTATTATCTGCTCTTTAAGAATGTTTTTGTTTTTCAGACCCTACTGCTCTATTATCTCTTTCTCGTATTTCATGTATCCAATTACTAATACATGTCTTTCAAGTATCCTTTATAATGTATAAAGCAGCAAGTGTTAATTATGTCCCAAATAGCCTCCTATATACAGTTTATGGAAGAAAAAAGAGAACATAAATGCACTCACGGTATTATATTAATTACTAGGAGAGCAAGAAGCCCATATGCTTTAAAATTTGTACATATGTTCCTTGGCTATTTGCTCTCCCCAGTGCAAGTGTTTATATTAAAGCTGAATTTGTCATTTTTTTAATTTGTTACTGACAGTTGGCAAAGAGTGTTGCTGCTCCTGTCTGAAGACTGCCAACCTAGCTACTCAGGGAGAAGTAAGGACCACTCTCAGTGCCCTTGAAGGGATGGTGCTGAATTCCCTTTACCACATGCTGAAGATAGATAGAGAAATATATTCTTTCTTCCCCAAGTTAATTCCTTCCTTCTTTCTTCCTGGTATATTGTCTTTGTGCAGTAGGCAACTAATGACATTTATTGAACAGGATCAACTTTGAAAACTGTCCTTTCACTGTACATCCATACCCTCTTTACAAAATCCTTCCTCTCTCCACCAGTTTCCCCTGTAAAAGCCTGGTTATGGGGACAAGTATTACACAAAACCCTGAAAAACAATCAGCAAACTCACTTCTGCATCTAATGACGATCCACTTAAATTTCTCTGCCCCCACCTTGAGTTGCTTCTTGGAAGTGTTATTTATGCATCTTACATGGATTCGCCTGCCACAGAGACAAATCAGAGAATGGTGATCTGGCAGCCAAGTCCTAAGGCATACAGGGAATTCAAGCAAGACAGTCCTTTGAATGCACATGGATGAAACCAGGAGAACAACATAATTGGCACCAGTGCTTCATGTAGCCAAGAATCTGCTTGCTCAGTGATAGGTATCGTTCAGTCATTTTGGGGACCATGATCATCCACTTGTCATTGATTGCACCCATACTAATAAAACAGCGTTGGAGCTTCTTCTGCTATCACTAGGCAAATTACTTTATCCTAACTGTGTTCATATTCTGTTAGCCTCCAAAACTGGGGATAGGGTGAACAGCACATGCAAGCTGCCTCTTAGCTACAGTTCTTGACCCACATTAGCTTCTGTACAAGGCTTAGGAACTGTTGGAAGAGTGATAGTTCTCAGGCCAAAACTGTGCCAGGAGCCTTTCCAGTAATTTCGCAGAATGGACAACTGAATGCATTGCTTAAGCCTGGATCTAGGACAAGAAGAAACAACCTCAAGTTGCGCCAGGGGAGGATTGGATATTAGGAAAAATATCTCCACCGAAAGTGTTATGAAGCATTGGAAAGGGCTACCCAGGGAAGCGGTGGAATCACCATCCCTGGACGTATTTAAAAGACCGGTAGATGTGGTGTTGAGGGATATGGTTTAGTGGTGGACTGAGCAGTGTTTAGTTAACAGTTGGACTGGATTATCTTAAAGGTCTTTTTCAACCTGAATCATTCTATGATTTTATGATTAAATTTCCTACTATTGGTCTACTTCATGTAAATACTTACAAATATATACCTTTATGTATACACACATATAGAGACACACACATGCATACATGCACATATGCACAAATATGCACACACACTGTAAGAACTGTATAAGAATGAAGGGTCTCTAACAGACTTGTAAAACTCAGCCGCAAGGTCCATGTCATGGTATCTTCACTGGCTAAACTAAAGGCAGTGTGAATATGCTGATACATACTGCAATCACACATCTTCTTACAGTGTAGATATACCGTAATAATGAGTATCAGTTAAGGCCTTGGTTCAGCTCTAATCATTTCGCACTGCTCTGCAGTACGGTGAATGAATTTCATCTGCAAGTGGAGAGGGCTCCCAGCAGAGGAAAGTTCTCTACTATTCTACTTTACTCTATTCTCTGCGCAGCTGATTCCCACAAATGCCTTGTCAAGTCTGTGGGATGGACATACACAGGATGAATAACTGAGCAGAAACAGTCTTTCGTTGGTCTCATAAAAATGCTATGTTAGAGAAGCCCTCAAGCTATTTTAAATGAGGTCATACTACTACTGGCTTTCCTGTCTTCCTTTCTGACTACAGGAATACAACCATGTTTAATTGTACAGTTTTTGAGAAAAAGGCAAAACAAAGCAACTCTTGTGTATTAACTTTTTGTCTGTGGTATGCTGAGCAGAAATCGAAGGTGGATCCATGGCATATATCTTTTGTGGAGACGAAAAAGGCAGGAGAGAATATTTCTTGATGTGTAAAAGTAGCAGATTCCCTATGGATCTCCTTTTTTTTCATGCAGAAAGAAAGGGAGCAAAGTAGGGGAGAAGATGCTGAGAAGGCTGAGAGTGTACTGACTCATTCAGAACAGACCTATATCACCTTTATGATTCAAGCATATTTTTTCCTCGAACATTAAAACAAGTTGTTCTATGAACAAAACCAATGATGAACTCATCTTCTCTGCATTGCTGCTCTATATCCACTCATCTGTTCACTGCAGTTTTGCACCTATTACCCAGATCCTCATTAGCCCTTCAGAAGTTCCTTCAGCTTGCATCTGCATCTTTAACCTCTACCTCTTCCAGCTGTGCTGTCCTACTGCTCCTGTTTCCTCTAATTCCTGGTGGTGAAGGAGACGGCATGCACAAGCTGCTTCTGAGTGGTGTACAGGCTGGCCAGCAAGCCAGGATTCATGGGACAGTTGTCTAACAACAGGTCAACTGACAAAATCAATGCTGAGCTCTTTTTGAAGATGTCTTGGCAGTGGGACACTAATTTGGGCCTTTCTCTCTGGGCAAGCTTCTGATTTTGCTGAAGGTGTAGGAATTTTATTATTCTCCAGGGCTCAACTCCTATGACAAATGTTGAAACTGGCTAATGGATTCAAAAGTTATTAGGCGGGTATAGCAGATAGTAGACAGTGTGGTCGTGTAAGCTTCATTTCTTTAGGAAACCAGGCTAAACATGGATTTGCATTTTGTACATTACAGTCACAAGACAGCAAGATAGACATTACAATATAACATCAGACTAATTGTCTGTTTTGTCTAGTATCCAGTGCCAGCACTATTTGCTTCAGATGATGTTGCAAGAAATACTGTAGTGAGCAATTAGGGATTAACCTCTCCATAACAGAAGTTTCTTAATTCCCATCAGTCAGTGATTAGCTTATGCTCTGAAGCATGAAGGTTTATATCCCTTATGAATTTTTGTTTAATCTAATATAATTGCGGATGTTCTTGTTATCCATATAGCTGCTTATCCTGTTTTGTTTTTTTTTTTCCTTTTGATCCTGCTGTGTTCTTGGCCTCAGTGATATCCCATGGTAATAAATATTATGGAAATAAAATCTCTATCCCCAGCATTGTCCCTTATTCTACAGTATAATTACAGGGAAGTATATAGAAAAATGGGAAATCGTGCAGATGGGAATATACACTTTGTATATAGGCATAGTTTTCTAAGCAGAGCTATGTGAACTGATTCAATATCCAAACATCAAACACTAGATTGTTCTGTTTACTACAGAGGGTAGGATTCAGTATCTGAGTTCATCATCTCAGATTCTGTTTTGCAGAGAAAAACATACTTGGGGGGGCAGTATATCTGACCTATGGTAGATGTCCATGGTAAGAAGAGATGAAACATAGCTTGGAAGTACCACTTTCCCTCTGTTCACTATGATACTAATTTTGACAACTATCTCAGGTATAGAGGTTTATAATATAGACATCTGTTTTTAGACAAATTGATTCTTCTGATGAGTGGTTAAAGTCTCAAAATTTGGTGCATGGGTTTGGATACTTCCAGAGAGTCATTTGCCTAATAAAGTCTGGCTCTGTCTCCCTGTCTCCACTGACTACATGCAGATCATAACACAACTCGATTCCTAACTTCACAAAAGTCATCACAAAGGTTTTTGCCTTGTCCAATCATGCCAGCTTTGCCTATTCTGTATTTCTCAATTTACATTTTACATATGCATGTGTGCATTCCTTGTGGTAAAGGTGAGTACTTTCCTCAATTGCTCACTTCAGTGTGACTGTTCCTGGAGTCAAGGTGTCTTAGATGTGGCCTGCCTTCAATTCTGGGAAGAGAAATGACATGCCCTTACTGTAAATTTAGTGCCCACTTTGTGTGAGGAACTGAGGGAAAAGTCAAGACAGAAAACCAGATAAATAAAGGTTAGGGATGGGACACCCTTACTCCTAGCATCAACAAGCAACATGGTGGAAGAATGATATGGTAGAAGACTGATCACAGTATCAGTAAGTTCCTGACCATTCTTCAACTGGAAAGAGTGCTTGAGCAGCTTTCAAGTTCACAAGGAAAGGATGCCAGGAAGAAAGCTCTCCCAGTTTGAACAACAATACAAGAAAGACCCTAAACTTGTTCATGAAGTGTTGTGGTTTGGAAAGAGAAATAGCAAAAAAACCCAAACCAAAACTAACCCCAAAACAACAACAAAAAAAACCCCAACCCAAAACACAGAGGAAAATAATGTTCATATTTTTCTACATGCTTGAGGACCCAAGTCAATTCACTAATGGGTCAGACAATGGCTAAAGACCATGAAGGAAGAGGTGAGAGAGAGTCTTCCAGTGCTGGGAGCCACTAGACCAGCTCAGCTGCTCCACCTGAGAGCTTCCAGGGAGCCACAGAGGCTCACATTTGGGTCCTTAACTACCCGTGGATTTCAACAGTAAAGTAGAAATTTAAATGGCGATTAGATGAGTAAATATCTTTGTGGATCTGGGCCATACACTGTAACATGACCTCTGTGCTTAGACTCTAAAGAAACCTAAGGTCATCAGTTGTGACTTGCTATCAGAAGCTGTCAGCCTGCCAACTACCAGGCTGTCTACGAAATCTGTCCTGTAGGATCTCAGAAGGGTGGGCTAGAGATGGGTTTGGTGGTACATTCTATCAGAACTGAAATGTAACACAGAAATGTTGTAACGAGTTATTCTTTTCATATATTGCAGTTCAGAGAATAGAAAAATAATTTATTTCCAGTATCAAAACAGTGAAATAATTAACTTTCTCCAAAGCTTTATTTCGTTTCCTGTGATAAAATTCTGTAGTTGAGGTTAATAATTTATGCACGTTGTCTTTATTGTTCTGTTGCTTTTAGTTACCTAAGGATTACAAAGTAGTTTTGTTACAGACACACAGATTCTGTTTACTTTTTTAATTTTAAGCCATTTATTCATGTTTAGCTTTACAATTGCAGTCTCATAATTTTAATTCATATATAAATACGTAGGAATATATATTGTAATATAATTTGATTGGATTGATCCTGGATTATTTTGTTGTTACTGAGCAACAAGGAACGAGGATTATTAGAAATCTACAAGGACATTAACTGGTGAACCTGGAAGTGTGACTGGCTGTTCTTCATTAATGCTGGGTCTCACAACACATAGTTAAGATAGGTGAGAACTGTGACCACAGCTTTGTACATTTCAGTTGTGTCTCTCAAAATGAGAGCTAAAATGGCTGATGACTGTTAACAATAGCAAGTTTCACAAAGTGATTTTTTTTCCCAAGCAACAAAAACCATGCTTCTGTGGACGGCTTCAATAGGAGGGGCTCAATGATGGTAGATTTTTGTTTAAATGGATTTGCTGAAAGATTGCTTGGATTAAGCATGATTTGTTCAATTTTCAGTCAAAGAAAATAGCTGTTATTTTCCAGTAGCAGTTAATAAAGGCTTTCTGCAAAATATCCAATGGTGTTAGATTATATCTCTGTTACAACATTAGTAATGGAAAACGACAACCTGAAAAATAAGGTGAAATCAAACTGGTTTTATTTAGAGGAATAATTTTGATTTCCCAGAAAATAATAAGCCCATCACTATATGTTACTTTGCATTTACTTCTGAAAATGAAAAATAACAATATTGTCTGTGTCTGCTTAATTCTGTTTGACAATAACAAAATAAATTTGCTATACTTTATTAGGGATTTTCAGAGAATTCAGCTAACTTAACTTCGATTTGAATTTCAAATACAACCTTTTTAAAAACATAGCCAGAGATATTAATCTAAAATATTGATATGAAATTTACATTTGAGAATATCTAAGGGTAGTCACTGTTCTCACATTAACAGTCACTTGCTGTTTGCTTTTTCAAAATTACAATTTTTATTAGAATTAAAGTCACAATGAGCTGACACTTTCAGGTGTATTTCAGCATATGTCATTTTTGCATATGAAAGAATAAATGCATAGAGGTATTTGAAAGCAAAACAAAACAAAACAAAACAGTGTCTTTATTTTAGAAATACCTTTCAGTGTTCACAGAAGTAACAGCTTCTTGATCACAGAGCCTTTAGGCACTTGAATTTGAGCAATTATAGCTAACTTTTAAATTATACCTAATTCAAGCAATACATCATGGTTTCCTACATCTGGAAGCCTTATTACAAAAACACATAAAAAAGGTTCTTTTACAATCACTCAATTAAATAACATTTTGGTGGTGAAAGAAGAGGCAGAAGACGAATGAGAAATACAGACTATTATATTACCATATAAGGAAGATCATATTTTTGTCTTAAATATATGATGGAAAGTTGCAGAGAAGACAGAGCCAGACTTTTTTAAGAAACACTTTGTGGTAGGATGAGAAGCAATAGACACAATTTTTGGCAAGGAAAATTCTGCTTAGATATCAGGAAGGGTTTTTTTCCTTTTTTTTTTTTTATACACTGAAGGGGATCAAAAGAAGAAAAGATGGTCTAAGGAGGTTGTAGAATATTCATCTATGGCTAAGCAAGGGTCAGAGGGACCTGATTTGACTTTGAATTTTGATCTAACTTTGAAGTTGGCCCTGCTTTGAGCGGGAAGTTGGATCACATGACCTCTGACATCCCTTCCCATCTAAATTATTCTGAGTTCATGATTTCAAATAAATGCAGCTTGAAAATCAAAATACATTGGAAGAGAACTAAGTATTAATTGAGTTCAAATAAGTGGCATGGGATGTGCAATTTAAATTCATAAAATAGAATCATAGAATAGTTTAGGTGGGAAGGGATCTTAAAGATCATCTAGTTCCAACACCACTGTCATGGGTAGGGACACCTCCCACTACACCAGGTTGCTCAAAGCCCCATCCAACCTGGTCTTGAACACCTCCTGGGGTGGGGCATCCACAACTTCTCTGTGCAACCCGTTCCAGTGCCTCACCGCCCTCAGAGTGAAAAATTTCTTCCTAATATCTATCCTAAATCTACCCTCTTCCAGACCACTACCTCTTGTCCTATCACTACAAGCCCTTGTAAAATGTCCCTCTCCGGGTTTCCTATAGGTGCCCTTCAGATACTGGAAAGTTGCTATAAGGTCTCCCCAGAGACTTCTCTTCTCCAGGCTGAACAACCCCAACTCTCTCAGCCTGTCTTCATAGGAAAGGTGCTCCACCCATCTGATCATCTTTGTGGCGTTCCTCTGGACACGATCCAACAGGTCCGTGTCCTTCTTATGTTGAGGGCTCCAGAGCTGGATGCAGGACTACAGGCGTGGTCTCACGGGAGCAGAGTAGAGGGGCAGAATCACCTCCCTCAACCCGCTGGCCACGCTTCTTTTGATGCAGCCCAGGATGTGGTTGGCTTTCTGGGCTGTGATTGCACATTGCCAGTTCACGTTGAGCTTTTCATCCACCAACACCCCCAAGTCCTTCTCCTCAGGGCTGCTCTCAAGCCATTCTCTGCTCAGCCTGTATTTGTGCTTGGAATTGCCCTGACCGACATGCAGGACCTTGCACTTGGCCTTGTTGAACTTCATGAGGTTTGCACAGGCTCACCTCTCCAGCCTGTCAAGGTCCCTCTGGATGGCATGTTGATTGCTCCACACAGCTTGGTGTCATTGGCATACTTGCTGAAGGTGCACTGAATCCCAACATCCATGTCTCTGACAAAGATGTTGAACATCACGGGTACCAGTACCGACCCCTGAGGAACACCACTTGTCACTGGTCTCCACTTGGACATCAAGCCACTGACCACAACTCTTTGAGTGTGACCATCAAGCCAGTGTCTCATCCACCAAGTGGTTCATCTGTCGAAGCCATGTCTCTCCAATTTAGAGACCAGGATGTCACGCGGGACATTGTCAAGTGCTTTGCACAAGTCCAGGTAGATGAGATCAGTTGCTCTTCCCTTGTCCACTACCGCTGTAACCTCCTCATAGAAGGCCACCAAATTTGTCAGGCATGACTAGCCCTTGCTGAAGTCATGTTGGCTGTCACCAATCACCTCCTTATTTTCCATCTGCCTTAGCAGAGTTTCCAGGAGGATCTGCTCCATGATCTTGTTGGGCACAGAGGTGAGACTGACCGGCCTCTAGTTCCCCATGTCTTCTTTTTCAACGTTTTGAAAAATGGGGGTTGTGTTTCCCCTTTTTCAGTCAGTGGGAACTTTACCAGACTGCCACAACTTCTCAAATATGATGGATAGTGGCTTGGTAACCTCATTCACGGGTTCCCTCAGGACGTGTGGATGAATGTCATCAGGTCCCATGGACTTGTGCACCTTCAGGTTCCTCAGCTGGTCTCTAACCTGGTCTTCTCCTACAGTGGGCGGTGCCTAATTCTTCCAGTTCTTGCGTTTCTTTTCTTCAACTTGGATGGTGTGGTTAGAGCCCTTCCCAGTGAAGACTGAGGCAAAAAAGTCGTTGAGTATCTCAGCCTTCTCCATGTCCCAGGTGACCAGGTGTCCCATGTCCTTCTGGAGAGGGTTAACGTTTTTCCTTGTCTTCCTAGGGAAAATTAACAACCATATAAAAAGGGGCAGTGTTCTGTTCACTCTTAGCCTCATGCTTGATTTGTTGCAGTATTTTGTTTTCAAGTGTACAGCTTGCAGTTATCTGGGAAAATTCCTGAAGTTTAGCAGTGCAAAACGTGTGTTTGGTAATAAGAGAGGGATAAATTTACTGCAGATCTCCTCTCTCCCTCGGCAGTGCTAAAACCTACGATCCCTCAAGCTTTCCCTCTTTAGACCACTGAGATAACTTTCTAAGTCTTGTGAACAGAGGTCCAGATTTGAAACACTTCTATAGAGAAATGTTTCCAAGTGTACCCAAGTGTTGGGGCCGGCAACATTGGCTGAACCAGGTCATGCATGTATTTTAGATTATATATATATACAAATATTTTGATAAATTTGAATCATACTCCTTATATTTGTCTAATAAACCTGGAATTAATTTGTTCATGGCGAATATATGTTGAGTAAATCCACTGCTCAGTGATAAGAGTATTTTTCCTTTTCAAAAGCTGAACACAGACAATGGTTGCAGATATCTTTATGAAATCCATCAGAAAAATATCTGGATATCAAAGGGAAAAAATCATGACTGAACTTGATTGATTAGAAGTAACTTTATTTATGATGGTTTTAGCTTGAACCATAAATTTAACATGAGTGGACAAAGGAATCCAAGTAAATGAAAGAATCAGATCTATTACATTCACTTCAGCGTACATCTGAAATGCCAGTGTATTTTATTCAACATTTCAAATGCTACAATGCATCTCTTCTGAGACTTGATGTGAATTTCTTTTATCATGCAAGCTAATGATCATTTTGACAAATGTCTTTACATAATTTCCTTCCTTCTTTGAAGTATTGGGTTCTGGGATTTCTTAGGAGGAAAAAGAGTTTGACGGCCTGTTCTTATTGAATGATAATGGGAGATGGATGACTAAATATTTATTGAATATACATTGTTGTGTATATATAGCAGGGATTGTGATGAGAAGCTCATTTAATGAACTTTATATCCTGGATAACTTTTGAAGCATTTTAAGAAATATGATCACTTGTATTGATTTGGGGATATTAATAAATCACAGTTTCCTCCTATATTTTGTAGAATAATATTCTAACTACTGCTACTGAAATATATTTAGTGCATCATCAATTATTTTCTTAGACTTCTGAGGTGACATGAATTCCCGTGTTTTATTGAACGGCTGTGAGATTATCACGTTGTCATCTTCCAGGATTTTTCTAAGTACAAGAGAATGGTCAAGACACATGTGGCTGTTTACAGAGGTAAGGCAGAAAAACACTTTAGTAGTGTTTTCGTGCCTCAACAAAAAAGGTGGTTGCATATTGGTAGCTTTCCAGACCTTTGTTGAACTCCACATTTGGCAGCTGCTTGGCTTCTACAAAACCTCCCAGTCTCAGCATCAAGTCTGGTTGTTCTCGTAACATGAATTGCGCAATGCAGGTAGGAAACGTTTCTCAGAGTAATTTGGTAATGAAGCAATCCCTTACAGCAAAAAAGATTTTGGCAATATGAGTTAACAGGAATACTATATGAAAAATATTGATTTTGAGCATTCAACTGATAAGAAAATTGCTGTATGTAGTGATAATCAGCGCTGCCACCCTTAAGTGCTCAGCTCCAGGAGGAGAACTCATCAGGCTGATGCACATTCCTTAAGGTCTCTCTGTACACAGACAGGGTGTGATTTGGTGTCTCTACTGAGATTAGCAACACCCACCATGTTGCACAGTAGGAAACGAACGTCGGTAAGAAATGTAAAGCACAAAGGACCAAAGGATACCGGAAACCCCGCTTCTTGCCTTTGGTAGGTCTGAGCTGGGTGCTCCTATAAAACTGGAAAATGAAAGTGCAGCAGGTTGGAGCTTCCTTATAAGGAGGATGTGGTAGCTGTGACTTTATCCTTTTGAACAGCGGTTTAGATTAAGATATCATCCTGGAAGGTTTTGAATCTATATGATGAACAAAGAGATTAGCCACCTGGCTGTGGGGTATTATAGGAGAATGTATTTCCATTCCTCCCATTAAATGGACCCACTCTGCAGACAGGAATGCAAATTGTGGGGTCACAACACGAGCAAGAAGAAGTATACTCCAACCTGTTTTTAATTCATAGAGCTGGGGCTGAAGAGTCCTAGTCTGTTTATTCATTTAATTCCAGCAAAACACTCATGAAACCTGCAAAAAATAAGACACCTCCCTCACTCCTACCAAATGCTTTTTCAGAGATGGTTGAAAAAGGATAAAAGACTTACTGGATACTGTGGCTAGTGGATCAGAATAAGCAAATCTGTTTCTGGTTAGCTATCAAACTACAAGAAGATCAGTGGAGGACTATAGTTCAGTAATTATTTCCTCTTTTTGAATCCATATTCTGTTAGCTGATCAATGCATTAAGCTAAAGTAGCAGATCAGCAAAGAACGACAGATGCATATCAAGAGTTTGTAATGTAATCTATGAAATTCATTCACACCAGGATATGATTTACAAGGAGTCTATTGATTGGGGAATAAATGTTATTTTACATTTAATAGAATATATTTCAATAATGCTGGAGCTCCAGCTCCTGGGTTTTGAAAGATCCTTTTTTGTTCAGTACAAAATCTGCATCTTTTCCAGTTCCTGTGATTTTAATGTATTGTGCATACTACCTGACAAACCTATCAAAGTTTCTTCGGGGCTGTGACGTTGTCCATTTTGCATGGAGTCCAAGGCAAATACAGTTAGTGGTAAGGACTTTTTAATTCTGTGAAAACTGCTGTTTTGGGAACAGAACCTTCACTGCTTTTAACTACCATAGATCTGCAGATCAAAGGCAAAGAAGCCAATTTGCCAATTAACACTATGAAAGGACTCGGACGAAAGCACTGTCCTTTTCACATAGCTCATCCCACAGGAGCACAGGACACACCATGCCTTGCTGAAATTAGAGAGCCATTTCAGGAAGGTGTTGTGTTAAAAGGCAATGAGAATTTGTCTTGGAGTTCGCTAATGAATTCTTCCTTCGGTCTGCTGACCCATTTCATGTTTCTTGTGATTTGGTCTTTTTTTCTCTTTCAAATAAGGCAATATTCTTCTCCTTAGATAGTCCAAGGTTAACAGTATTCCTTATAGTCTCATAATATTTTGCTGATTGGTTATACACCAATCAATTTTTTCCACAGAAAAGCCTTCAATTAACCCCCCAGTGATTGGGAGGTGGAATTTCCAGATTAGTGTTGGAGAATTCCACTTCCTATCACCAGGGGTTTAATTGAAAACTTTTCTGAGAAAAATTAATTGGTGCAAAACCATCAGTAAAATAACCTAAAATGCAGGGGACACTATTAATTTCAGTCTATTTAAAGGAAAGACAAAAAAAAAAAATTAAATAGGAACATTGAACAAGAAATAAACAAGTTTACTACAGCAACACAGAGATTAAAAGGAAACTCGTGAAATGGCCCTGCAAAGTCACAAAATGCAGGAAAACTTACCTTTCATTTAAATTACAATATGCTAAAAACAAGCAAGAGAAATTAGCTTCTTTTAGAAACTATTTCACTATCAGGCGATTTACTTCAGATTCAGAAACATAAATCACATTTTAATAATCTCTCTCCCAGTGTGAAGTCTCTATACAATCTGATATGTAGATTTTTTTTTAAGTAGATGCTTTCTTTGCATTACAAGAAGCTGCAATAAATTAAATGGAGCCCAGGAAATCTTATAATGCAGCTGGGTAATGAAAGAAAAGGTGTAATTTGAATCTACTATTGCAAATATATATATCTTTGCTAATAATGAGAAACATCCAGTATGAATGGATGTCTCTGTGTGCAATAAACCTGTCTGAATATGGTATCTTTAATATTGCTCAGATACATTTTTTTTGCATTAAGCATAATAGACTTTGACCTGCAAATTATGAAAATGATTAAGATATGTATCAGCAGAGAGATTTATGTCTATTGTTGACAAATTATTCATTAAAGTTTTATGTAACAGGCCCAGAGAGAGTATTAAATAAGATTATTATGGCAGTTCTTATAAGTGTATTCATCTTGACTAAGAAGAGGTTGAGATAAAGTTTAGGACTGTTTACTTACAAAGCTTGTTTAATTAGGAAAAATAGAAATAAATGTTCTCCATTTGGCATCTTTCACAGAGTTTATCTTTATTACTTCTCTCTCCCAATATTGTGAAAGATCAACATCAATAAAAGTAAATCTATTACATGTGATTTGACAAATCATTTGCTTAATGATTTCTAAATATAGAGAAAGATATAAAATTTCCTTCTGAAATTAACAGCACTTTTTTCCTTGTGAAAATCCTATGTTTTAAGCAGACATAGCTTTGTATCTGGAGTAATCATTAGTAAATAAACAAGGCAATTATCTCTGAAAGGAGTTAGTTTCAGTGAAAAACAACCGTGTATTCCTACTATAAAACACAGCACTTTGTGTTATACTCTGCTATACATTATACTTTTCTGCTGTCAGGTGAAAATTCAACCAATGGCTATTTGATTACTTTGGAAACATTTGAATTGATTTTTATTACCTAATCGTGTACATCTATAAGGAAGACGTATGACCATTCTTCTTGGAAAAACTGAACAACTCCTCTCTCGCTTTTGATGGAATAGGTAACACAGGCAGGTAGAAGAGAGAGAAAAACACATTTCCAAAGGAAAAAATGCTACTGAGTTTGGGGGAAAAAAGAACAATGTTGTTTTTAAAAAAGTTTTCTTCTCAACTAATGTGGCACCTTGCAAGTGTTCAGAGGAACAGGAGCTTCTTTAATAATCACCGAATACCTCAAAATTCTCTGCAGATAGTAATATTTTCAGTAATTTAGTTATTTATAGTAATTTCTTCATTTGAAATGCTTAGTGTGCCTACGAACTGTAGAAAATCAAGACTTGATTTCTTTCTTTGCATGCTGGTTGTTCATCTAATGTGAGGCTTCCTTCCAGTAGCAGTCCATGGAAGTCTCCCGGTTGAGTAAAGCTCAGAACTAGCCTGTTTACATTCAGAGTACTGAAGGAAAGACTTTATAAGTGTACTCAAAGAATAAACATTACTGAGTCGAACTCTGCTTCCTGCTTTGGCTTTAGCCCAGCAAGAGAAGCTCAGGTTTTTTCTTCTTCTTCTTTTTTTTAAATGAAGGAAAAGTTTCTCAGACATATATTTTATTACTTGTACCCATTTAGTGCAAAACCACAAACGGAATATTAAAGGATCCTCTAAAAGATTCCAGTGGGAAAGATGGATCTCCTCAGCATGCAGAACTTCTGTTTTCCCAATTGCATCATGGATTTCATCCTAATGCAGAAACAGCCTGTATAAGCACTTTAGCAATTACTCATAGGTGTTTTCATTCAGAAACTGGCGCACTGTGGTTTAGACTACGCTGTTGTGAGTAGCCCCACAACTGATTAAATGTTAAAAAAGTGGCTATAGCTCTTGTCACTGTTTTTTGGTTGTTTGGGGGTTTGTTTTGTTTCGTTTTGGGGGTTTTGGGGTTTGCTTTTTTTCTTTCCCTGAGCCTTTATATTGACTTTATCTGTTTTTAGACTAAATCAGTGACTGCTGTAAGCTTCAGTGTGAAGTGTTGCACATGGGAAGATGAAGTGTCACCATATGCATGAAAAAGACGGCATTTTCTTTTATTTTTCTTTCTACAGTAGTACCAAAAAAATGAGAAAATCAGAAAAAAAAATAAAGACTTTTGTCATGTATCTGTAGGACAAATTAACAAACTTAGCTACAAACCACATAGGAGTACGCACTTCCCTGATAAATTCAATTGTAGGAGGAAAAAAAAACACCTTTGTGCAAGTATTTTCTTGAATCCCTTCCCATAGTTTTTAGGAAAATTATTTGTTTAAATCCTAAAAAGGGATACAGGTAGAAAATCTAATAAGCAGAAAATGTCTGTCCTTTATATGAGTCTAGCAGCAGCCCTGGGAAAGTCATGTAGCTTATAGTAGATGCAGATTCCTCCATCATCTTTCTTCATCATTCCTGCAGCTCTGTTTCAAAGCTGCATGGAAAACAAAGATTTTGCAATGAGATTGCCTACATAAAAGCTTTTTCATAGGGAAGAAAACATTTGTTCTCTCTCTCTCTAGATACCTGATTGTATGCTTGGATAATTAACACACTGTCCTGCTTTTGTAGTTCCATAAGAACAATATGCGGGATCAATCATGCATCTTCTCATTAAAGATGAATCATTTACAGGACCTATACACTTAAAACAGTAACAAAGAAATCTCTAAACTGATCAAAATTAGACATCCCAGGTCTCATCCTGTAGCTATTTGAAAGTATATGTATTGGTAAAAGAGCATAACTGACCCCAGTTATTTTCCCTGGCTTTATAGTGATGAAGAAGTTGAACAATCAAAGACATCCCGTAAGGAAGGGGCAAAACTCACATCCTGGTATAAATCTAAGCTCTACTGGAATAAATTTATGCACTTTTATGTCAGCAGAAGATATGGCCTGAAAAGTCACATACAAGTCGCATAGTCAAAACCCTGGTATTCTTCCCATACCAATATTAAAAAATATTCCAAGTGTGCCAAAGCCTATTCTAGCACTGAGCATATTTACTTTTGCATGATGTCTGTCATACAGTCGAATTCTCACTATCAGAAGTGCTATCTATTTATTGCATGTACAGTCTTATTTCTGCTTTTTATTCTATCATTTCTTTCATTCTAAACTACTCTTTTGGCCTTCCTTCCTCCATTTGCATATATAATCCTTCTCATATTTTTTGTTCTAAATCAATTCCTATAATCCCTTACTGTGTAATAGCATTTGTCATCAATAGAAATGAAATCCCCAACACATTGAAGGAAAGAGAATTTGCAGGTACCAGTTTCTAGCAGCAAGTTGTAATAGAAGCAGTGGGGAATCCTATTTGCATAAAAAGATCCATATTTGATGCAAACTGATGCAACTTTCATGATGAGTATAAAATTTTCCTTTACCCTTGTGCCGTGAGCACAGAGCAGATAATACTGTACAACACTGTTACAGAATTCTTTTTCATAAGCTCTTGTCTGAGACGTATAATAAAGGTAGGAGCGTCTTTTGATAATTAGTAAGGCTAGTTCCAAGTCTCTTACTATCAGCACTGTAAAACTAGAAATGAAGTAAAAAGCTACAATCCCTGATCACAGAAAATTCCAACATTTGGAGAGGAGAGAAAATGAAATGTTTCATTGCGAAAGAAAAAGCAGAATTGTTTCAATGCAGTTTTAATAAAATACTTACAATAAAAAAGAAATAATTAAAAATAAATAGTGTTGATCCTGACAATCCAGGTCCTCAGGTCATTCGTGGGTCCTGGTATTTCTGTAGTTTCTATATGATGTACAAGACGGGGGAATCCGAGAGCCTAGGGTATAACTGAACAACAGATAGATGGATATAAAATAGATTTACATAGGGTATGTAGAAGGGTCTGAAATCACTGAGTTTGTAAATACACACTTCAGCACAACTCGACCAGACTGAAAGAGGTGATCTAAAAATTTCCAGTTTCTCAGCTTCATGTCAGTAACGCACTGAGATTTTCTGGCAGTACTCATGGTGTGATTCCCGTATCCCTGCACACACTAAAGCAAGTCAGGTTTCCCCACTGAATGCATCAGCAAAAAATCAAGCATTTTCATTAAGCTCTGGCTGAATTTCGCTGGGTGTTTTTCAAAAGCAGTATGTTCCTAATAAGCATTTTGGTCTTGCTGAATCAGCTTGTTCTGGGAAGAAAAAAACTCCTAAACAACTTTAATCTGTACCCAATAGATATTTCACCTTGAGGATTTGTCAAGTTAATAGAGCCTACCCACTTAGAGAAAGAGGGAGGAGGCCTTTCTAATTGGTGCCTAACAGTTTACACTTAAGGGTCATTAAAAGGCAATACTAGAGATAACAGTCTTAATGGCTCCAACCCACTCTCATGGGGAGCACTCAAGGTAGCACGAACAAAAGGAAACCAGACTGAAAGACCCAAAGACACAGCAGGATCTGGGCTGGCTAAGGGGATGCTGATTGATTTAGTTCTGCCCCAGTAACTTAAGAGGAAAATTTATCTTATTTGACTTGTAGTGAAATGTAAGATTAACTGTGAATAACTATAAGATGGATAGAGCATATAAAAGGTATGCATCATTGTTTTAAAATCTGTTTTTCCTAATGCATGTTAACACGTGCTAAATAGAATTGTTTTGTTTCAGGGAAGAAGTTGGTCAAACCTACCAGCTGAAGTTTCTGAACGGAATAAAACATAGGTGCTGGAAATCCATTCTGTCCAGCCACAAAGTGAAAAGCACTTAAAAAGAAGAGCATGACCCTGTCTAAGGATTTCAGTTTCCATGCTGTGACAAGAAAGGCCAAAGATGGTCCCCCGAACTCCCAGACCCCACCTGCACACTGGACACTGAAGTTCAGCTCCAGAGCTGTCTTGTGGCTGTAATATGAAATACAACAGCTTCAGTAACTAAGGCACCTCAGCTGCTTCACCATCATGGCCCACTGGATAGCAAAGTCGTGCTCAGAGGAACCTGAGTTGTGCAGAGGTTCAGCTGACCCTGTCCTGAGATGCGTTGTTTCTCATAACTCTTCTCCATAAATCCCCAAGACAGCTATAAAACGGGGTGAGGCTGAAAGGTCAGACAATTAGCTTTCTTATTTGTGAAGAAATAGCTTTTCTAAGCTTATTAATGTAAAAATACAGGATGAGATCTTCAGTTGCTATAAATCACTATAGCTCTGTTGATTTCAGTGGGGCTGTGTTGTGTTATACTAACTGAGATTATATTGTCTCTAATATTAAGTAATAATAAAAAGCCTGACACTAAAACAATCTTGTTACACTTACTGAAATACATACTGAAATGTCAGATGCATGTTTTCCTAAACAAATTTAATTGAACTTCCATACATCTTCCTGTTATTTTAACTGTTATTGATCTTCTATGGGAAGCCTGACTATTTCAGTTCATCTGATGGATGGTCCTTACAGAACAGGTTTCAAGTATTTTTGAGCTCAGAAAGGTTCAGCTAATCTGATTTCCTGTCTGATACAAATCTTAAACTTTCATTCAGCATCCTCCATGATGACTCAAAAACCTTGTGTTTGCTAAAGCCTGCCCTCTACAGAGACATCCCGCAAAAGACTTTGGGATTCAAAAACTGGGAGAATAGCTTCCCCTGTTCCTTTCTTCTGATGTTTGGCCTACTCTGGTAAATATTTGTGGGGGTTTTCCCTCCTTTTAATTTCTGTAGTCCCCCATTCTGCCTTTTTTTTCTTTTTTTTTTTTATTTTCTATTTTTCATTTCTACCATCTATTTTATGAACTGTATAAAGGCAGATTATATCTTCATGATTTTAAGTCAGCATCATCACCAATTTAAGTGATGGTTCATTAAAAGGAGATAAGCCCCCAGATTAATTCCTTCTTCTGTGTCTCTGTTTTCACCAGAAACTCTCCATAAATGTCTACATTTCTAGGTGCATGCAAACACACACTGTGAGGCTCAAGAACACGGGTTGGCTCTGGTATTTTATTTTCCTTGGCTTTTCCTTGCAGGGATGAGAAAGTTTGTCACCATGAAGTTCAAACAAGACTAAGTGCAAGGTCCTGCACCTGGGTCAGGGCAATCACCAGGTTCAGCACAGGCTGTGGGACGAATGGATTAAGAGCAACCCTGAGGAGAAGGATATGGGAATACTAGTGAAAAATTGGACATGGGATTGCAATGTGTGCTCACAGCCCAGAAAGCAAATCGTATCCTGGGCTGCATAAAAAGAAGTGTAGCCAGCAGGCTGACGAAGGTGATTTTGACCCTCTACTCTGCTCTCATGAGACCCCACATGGAGTACTGCACACAGCTGTGGGACCCCCAGCACAAGGAACACATGGACCTTTCAAAGCGGGTCCAGAGGAGGGCCATGAAAATGATCAGAGGGCTGGAACACCTCTCCTGTGAAGAAAGGCTGAGAGAGTTGGGCTTGTTCAGCCTGCAGAAGAGAAGGCCTGGAGGACACCTTATTGTGGCCTTTAGTTATATAAAGGTGGATTATAACGAAGATGGAGATAAGCTTTTTTCGAGGGCCTGTAGTGGCAGGATGAGGGGCAACAGTTTTAAACCAATAGAGGGTAGATTTAGATTGGACATAAAGAAGATACTTTTTATGATGCGGGTGGTGATACAATGGAACAGGTTGCCCAGAGAGGAGTTGTGTATACGCACGCCATCATTGGAAGTGTTCCAGGTCAGCTTGGATGGGGCTCTGAGTAATGTGGCCTAGTGGAGGGTGTCCCTGCCCATGGCAGCGGTTTGGACTATACGAGCTTTGAAGGTTCCTTGCCAACTCAAACTAATCTATGATTCTATCATCTTTATTTGCAAAACAACATACTTGAGTTATAGGTAAACTACTCTAATGACAAAAAAAAAAAAAAGATCATAAAACATATCACAGTCGATCCTGACATTTTGTAGAGTGCAGCTAACACTAGCACTGCAGCACTGAGGGGCTTTGGTTCACAGCTGGATGGACTATAAAACTTTCATCCCTTAGGAATGTGCAAATTAAAAGTGATATATAGCATTTACCATTGGTTAGTATAGACTTAACCAGAGATGTTAATACATTAACCATACTCCCAACAGACCCATGTAATACTTCAGTCAGCATTCTGCAGCTCTGATAAGAAGAGCATTTCCTAATGGCCAAGGACAATACTTAGTTTTAATTATATACCCTTTTTAAGTATGTGGCTGTTCGGAGATTAATCATGTGCAGGGGAGCATTGTGATTATGGATACATTCTATAACCGAGACTTGTTTAAAAAAGAATTTCCCAATCATTGAAATAGAATTTTGTGCTGAGGTTAGTCTTAATGTTACCAGATTTCCATTGTAGTCTTGACATCAGAACAAGGAAATCTAACTAAGGATGTTATAGTAAATCAAAGCATAAACTTAAGGAAAACTACTTTCCTTTCACCTTCATAACAGTAAAACCAAATTATTTCTTAGAGTAACCCAGATGCTGAAGTCCTTTGTAGTATTCAGCTTCATATGTTTCAAGTCTTGGGCTTCACTTTTCACAGCAGGCTTATAATTTCCATCACATAAATCATAGAAATTGAAAGTGGGTAATATACACAAGCAGTTCCTTATGACATTTTCAGCACACAGTCCTCATTATGCTTCTTCATTTTAAATAAAAATTAACTACGCTTGGAGCTGTGCAATGATGTTGATACATTATGCATATAAAAACAGGACTAATCTTTCAAACACATACATCTATTTGGGATAGCACTAGCTATCTGCAAAAAGACAGGATGGTGACATTAACACAAAACTAGTTCTTTTTTGTTGTTATGTGCCAGTAGAAGTAGCTGAGGGGATAATGATGTTAGAGGATGGCCTTCCAAATGTGCACAGTTTTTAGTTTTTATTTTGTAGACGATGCAGAATGTTTCTATTTTCTTATACTTCACTTGTTTTTCCGTTTAAAACTAGAAGAATGCTGTGTTTAAAAATATTCAAGGAGTTTAGCCTAAAAACTGGGAGAGGGTTTAAGGGAAAGCATCCCACATTTGAATGAAAAATTATTATTATCACTGTCACCATTAGGAGGCTCAAACATTTTACAGTCCTTTAGGACGACATTATAAAGACACAAAACCCCCAACAATATTTGTGTTGAACTCAGAACTCAAATCCAGACATTCTGCTTTTGGGGATGTTGACATTTGTTTACTTACTTTTTTTTTTAACTCACTTCAATCTTTTTTTTTCCTGTCTCCTTCTCTACCAATTTATGCTTTGTTTAGCTCACTTCCTCTTTCTCTTGGTTTGAAACCTTCATAGGGACTTTTTATAGAAATAGGCACATTCATCTGAAAAGTGTCTGATATGAAGAATTATCATTTTACAAGAAGAATGACACAAACAATTTTTTTACTAAATCTATTTTGAAGTCCATCATAATTGTCAGTGTGGCTTCAATCCTGAAAGGTCTTCATCTCTATAGATCTCCCAGCAGGACTGGAAAAGAGACATATTAAAGTCCAGAAGAGGACTTTGTCTTACTCACAGAATAGACATCTTTTTCTTAACTATAGGTGTAGACTTTCTTAAAGCAAAAAGATACTTGTGCGAGGGAGCAGATATTTAATGTAAGATTCATCTAAAGAGTGCAACTATATAATGTAGAAGAAGAAAATCCCCCCCCCCCAAAATGCTGGATTATCTCCACTGATTATAAAAGGGTTGTAAAATGCTAACTCAGACAGAGTCAGATTTTCTGTAGATACTCCTGTCCCAGAAGTCAGTCTCTTAACAAATGACCATGCAGATTCATGTGGTTATTGTTACGGGATGCAGAGTTCCACAATGTTACTTAAGACAGAATAACTCAAGACTGCAAGATAGATAACAAACATATACATGTGTGTGTACATACTTTATAGGCATATACATATTTACATGTGTATTCATGTATTCTTCACATTCACCACAGTCTGACTTTATATGTGGAATGACTTTGGTATAACCCTAATTATACCCTTCTAACAATTAGAAGTGATTTTTAATGCTGCAAATAAGCATTCAAGGCTAATAATACAAGTATGTTAAATGAAATGTCAAATGACTTCCAAAAAGCTCTTAAAATTAATAAATATGTATGAGATAAATGAGTCTGGTTGTCAAGTACTCCATGAAGAGATACAAAAGACTTATTTTTTTCAGCTGGATCCTTTTGCCACCTAAAGTCAAACAAAATTCATGGGTTCAATCATGGCTCTGCAGCACAGTCTGCTGGAAAGAGGAGCAGTTGGGATGTCACAGAGGTGGATGTCACCTACTGCAGCACTTGCAGGCTCAGCTGTGCCACTCATGTGGCATGTGGGCAACAGCTGAAGGATGGGCACAAGTAAAAGATCCAGATTACCTATTAAAGGTGCCTGGCATAGGTGTTACTTTGCTTGGGCAGTAGATAAAACTTCTTTCTAGATTAAGACACTTAGAAACTATGTGCAGCCAGTGAAGAGTATGAACCACTACTCAGTCTTATGAGGGAACTGCTTATACCGATTGTTTTCAAGTAGGAACTTCAGTGAACTCTAATTGATTTTGATCCAAACCTCCAGGAAAATGGGAATAATGGTATTTAAAAACTCTTGCTTGTAGGGTGTTGAAATTCTAATTTATAAAGTGTTCTGTGAACTTTGGTTAATTGCACCATTCAAGGTGTTACATGGCTCATTATTTTAATGAAAAATCTCACTTAGGTAAGAGAGGTGTTATTCTCTTAAAGAAGGGAGATTATAAGGGAAACAAACTACTGCATAATGAAAACATATGTTTGAGTATAGGGTTTCATATGACTGTAGGGAACCTTCAAGGAAAAATGTATCTGCTATAAGGTAAATCAGAGCACAGGTAGTGTCCTCAAAGCTTGCAACCACATGTTCAGTTCAAAGGTTAAAATGCTAGTGACAATTCTTCTAGATTCAGCAAATTTGAGAAAGTTTACGCTACAGATCTTTGGCTAATTCATTTGAATGCTTAATGTCTTTACCTTGGATATAACACAAAAAGTTTGACTGAGCTTTGTCCTGTTAATTTGTCCTTTTACCATATAGAATTACCTGAGTGATTCTATTAGAAATCAGAGCAACATGTCACAGAAAATTTACACTACTGCCAAATAAGTTGGAATGGTTAGACACTCTCTTTTAACTTTTATCTCTAAATTAATATATGTACATAAACCCAGAACTTCCCTGCTAGACCTCCAGCCCTGATATGTGGCAGGACAGGTGTCAAGAAAAACAGGACGTATAGACCAGTTTTTTATTGTATAGTCAGGGTATGAGAGTACGACAGAAGAAAATTGAGATACTACAAAATAATGACATACTGCCTGTCAACAGAGGCTGTGGTTGCTTAAAATATGAAAACTCTTAGCCCACTCTAGGGGCAAAGTTAAATGCACAAAATTAAGAAACACTACATTTTGCCTTACCACAGCATGGATCTAGTCAGCTATTGCCACTTATCTGATGGACTGTGATAATTTAATCACATTTGATGACAGGTCCACATATTTATGACTGTTCATATAAAATGTGATAAGGATTAGAACTACCTTTCAGCTGTTCACAAAAAAAAAA